>JAGSMP010000086.1:0-517500 GCA_029286625.1 Parnassius orleans | reverse complement strand
AACCTACCTTTGTTTCATTAATAAAATTAGTTGATTGTTAAAACTTCCATAAAGTGATATTATTTGTACATTTTATGCAATAATAAAAGTAAACTACTAAATAATAAAATGTAAATGTGACAAAATAAAGAAATCCTACCAAAGAAGAAAAGTTACAATTCAATTATTATAGTATTTAATTCAATTGATCTTCTGCAAATATTTATACTGTGGCGTGTATTTATAGAGATAGCACAGAGTATTACCGCATAGAGTACCTATGGTTCACGCAGCGTTGTGAATAAAATAAATACGTCGTGCGTCGCGCTAAATGGCGTGAGCCGGGAAAGCGTTATAATTGCCTACAGGTCTGGGATAACTTCCCCTTAAAGTGGAAGGACGTCGCGCAGAATATCAGCGTAAAATAGCAGCACAATTCAACTACCTTTTATAATATGGTAAGTAACGAGAAACGAAGACCCTTTTTACTGGTACTACGGGACAAAGCATCTGCATTATGACTCTTAATCGAGGAGATCTGGTATGTGTCTATGGGCCACAGCATCGACTTACCATCGGATGAACTGTATGCTCGATTGTCAACTTTCGTTGTATTAAATAATTTAAAATTAATGTAAATGCATTAAGGTATTAAATTATCGCACACAACATAAAAAAAGTAGTTACAAGAAATCTTGCGAACATCATAACTTATTACTGTTAAAGGACAGACGTACACTTCTACAAATTTTGTTCCTGCACGACGTCTGTAGTAAGAAAATTAATAGTCCTGAATTGACATTTCAATTTCTACAATTCAACACTCCTTCGAAACGTACCAGATATACATCTCTATTTCAAGTTCCGTTAAGTCGCTCAAAATATGCTCAAAGTTCTATCATTAGTCGTACACTTAACTGCTATAACAAATACCATTCATCTATTGATATTTTTCACGACAGTAAAGCTTCCATAAAAAAAGAAATAATCTCAATTCTAAGAAATAAGTAGTAATAAATAATAATAATAAAAAATCACACACAAATCACAAACATGCCACACCTCTTCACATCTTTCCCTACACTACCTACACTTCACTACAAGCACTTCACTTCTTACATTTAAAAATGACACAACACACACACACACACACACACATGCAGTGTGTTTTGTAAAATGCGTACCATAAAATACCCGTAAATATCTTCAAAAATGTTGGTAATTGCTAAATGTTATTTATATATTATGTCCACACAGTTGTAGCGATATGTTATAATATTATTTTTATATGAAGTAAGAACCTGTAATTCCGAAAAGGCTTTAGCACCATAGACCACATACATACCCTTCGGCAAATTGTACAGAAGTTCGAAGAGTACAATTTGCCACTATGTCTGGCATATGTGGACTATGAGAAAGTCTTTGATTCCGTCGAAATATGGGCGGTGCTGCAATCCCTTCAGCGGTGCCAAGTTGACTGTCGGTATATCGAAGTGCTGAAGTGCTTGTACAGTAGGGCTACGATGGCTATCCGGAGTACAGAACCAGAGTACGAAACCTATCCAACTGCAGAGAGGTGTAAGACAGGGTGACGTTATATCCCCGAAACTCTTCACCGCTGCATTGGAAGACGTTTTCAAGTTTCTGGACTGGAAAGGATACGGTATTAACATCAATGGCGAGTACATCACTCACCTTCGATTTGCCGACGATATAGTCCTTATGGCAGAATCGCTGGAGGACCTAAGCACTATGCTCAATGACCTCAATAGTGCCTCCCAACGGAAAGGTCTTAAGATAAACATGGACAAAACAAAGATCATGTCTAATGTCCATGTCACACCTATGCCGGTAGTTGTTGGGAGCACTAAGCTCGAACTTGTTGACGAGTATGTTTACCTGGGACAAATAGTCAGACTAGGTAAGTCCAACTTCTCGACCGAGAGGTCAATCGACGGATTCAACTCGGCTGGGCAGCGTTCGGGAGATTACGACCCATCTTCTCGTCAGGCATACCTCAAAACCTCAAAACTAAATTGTACAACCAGTGCGTGTTGCCAGTGATGACATATGGAACTGAGACGTGGTCCTTCACTGCTGGCCGTATGAGGAAGCTCAAGGTCGCTCAGCGAGCTATGGAGAGGGCTATGCTCGGAGTTTCTCTGCGTGATAAACTTCGAAATGAGGATATCCGCAGTAGAACCAGAGTAACCGACATAGCCCAAAGGATTAGTAAGCTGAAGTGGCAATGAGCCGGCCATATAGCTCAAAGAACCGACAACCGATGGGGAAAAAAGGTTCTCGAGTGGCGGCCTCGTACCGGCGGACGAAGTGTAGGGCGTCCCCCCACTAGATGGAGTGACGACCTGGTAAGACATGCAGGAAGTCGATGGATGCAGGTGGCTCAGGACCGTGCTTTGTGGCATTCCTTGGGGGAGGCCTATGTTCAGCAGTGGACTTGTGAAGGGCTGTAATGATGATGAAGAACCTGTAATTGGCAGTAGAAAATGTAAATATTTACAAATGCTATAATGTTACAAAATGCTGTTGGTTCTGTTGACAATAAATTTAAAAAAATAGCTTCTATTACAAGCAAGGCTCATTTAGAATCTAAATATAAGTTAGTTTTAGCTGAACACCGAGAGGATGGATCAATAAACCGATTAACACGACCTAGTGAGTTTCACACAATTAGTTCTTCATCATAATATACATATACGAGTATACGTAATAGTATGTAACGGTATCATTTTTTTCTTTACGTTTAAAACAGTGTCTGGTATAACTTTTTTTTTAAATGTATTTATCAGATCAAAAAAATACAGATATAGGTCTAATTAACATCTAAAAACTTTTTTAGATTTTTTTTTTCTTTGACTTGATGCTAAATAATTAGTTTAAGTCAGCATAATTATTATGTACCAAACACAGTCTAAGTAAGTATTTAGGTATGTGAGTAGGTAGTAGGTATAGTAGGAATATAAAGACTAAGAATGTAAGTTAACAACTTAGTTAAAGTCAGTAGTTGTAAATAAAATTAAAATAAAAAGTCTGTAGTAGCAAGATAAAAGTAAGTACTAAGCAGGTTATTGCTAAGTAGATATAGTAGGTAATTATAATTTAGATAAGAAAAAGCTTTTGAGTTTAGTTTTAATGTTTTGTTGTGATATTTTTACGCGTACATCGAAAGGTAAGTTATTTATTAAATGCGGTATCTGGTAAGCGGCCGTCCGCTGCCCGTACACATTATTAGCAGTGATGTGCCGGAGCCGGTTTTCGGTACAGGTTGTTCTATGTATGACTTTATATTATCGCAGAAGAAATATTGTTTTAATAACATGAACTTAATTTGGTCATAAACTGGTAAGATTTTACAATGTTTAAAATCACATTTTCACCATCATCAATACAATCATATTTGTACCATCATCAATCAACACGCATATTTGGGGATACAATATTTTTAAGAATTCTAAATTGAAGATCATAGATCTGTTTTAAATATGATTTGTACGTCCGACCATAGCTTGACAAGCCATACTGAATATAAGATTCAGCCAGAGAGTTGTAAAGAATAAGTCTTACTTTGAAGGGTATGCGATTTTTTAAGATTTTTATATTGGCTAGAAAGCGACGCAACTTATTACACACATGTTCAATGTGGTGGCCCCAGTTAAACTTTGAGTCAATTATAAGACCGAGGTATTTTTGTGTGGCCACAACTTCGATTGTAGGACATTGGCAAGTTCCTAATTGATGGAGGCAGTCGTGATTATGAACAATTAATGGTTTTGGAGTAGGATACCTGCGTATGGGGATTTGATAATCATGAGTTTGGTTTTATCGGCATTTAACACTAGACCAACGTCATGGCACCATCGTATCAACATATCCAAATCGGCCTGAAGAGCATTACACGCATTTGAGATATCCCTACCCGAGACGAGAAGACACTAAAACAGTACATTAATGTGTGGTAAGTTATAAGTTACCATACATTGTATGGTGGCAGCCAAAGCGACAGCAGTAAAGGTACGGTTACCGCGAAATAAAAGTTATTTCGTTGGAATCCTACTATTGTAACTAATATAATATAAGGTGACGGACGATTAATGGATAAAAAATTATAATAACTTTAAATTTTATAATTATAAAATCGCAGAGGGTTTAGGCGCATTAGAGCTGGGACTAGATAGAGTGACAGATAATCTAAATAATCTACTGGTATTTCTGTCAACTATAAGAAATAATCGAGTATTACAAAACAATAAATCTGTTGATCTTTAAATCAATCTTCCATCAAGTCAAATCAACCTCATCAGTGCCCTTGTGGTAGCAATGTCGACGAGTTCGGGCTCCACCGACACTCATATAGGAAAAGTGCTGGTAGGTTGTCCTGTCACGGTTCTCGAAACGATATTATCCGAAAAGATCTTGTTTCTATTATTGTTGCCTCGATTTTTGAGCCTTGTGGAATATTTAGAGAGGATGGCACGAGAACGGACGGTATGACTGGCCTTTTCGAGAGAGATAAAGCCCTAGTGTAGGATTCTACGTGCGTAGACACTTTGGCAACCTTTAACTTCAAGGGTATTACTTCATTTAGAGTCGGGGCGGCATCAAAGACGGCTGAACGGAGTAAGTGGCACAAGTATGAGTATCTGAGAGATGACTATGTTGCAGAGATTATCGGCCCGTAAGGTTCACGTGCGATGAAACTCCTAAAGGAACTGTATCCGTGATTTGTCGTAGCCGCTGGTTATTATAAGAGGTTGGATTTTTTCTCACTCAAAGGCTAAGCATAGCCATTCTGTGAGGAAATGTAGCCAGTTTTTAGTCTTAGTTTAATATTACTATGATAATAAATATTGTATACAAGCAAACCGCGCCGGCTTCGTACGGGTGATTTCTGGATCTCAACAACAGTGCCATCTACCGGGTCGAAATGTAAATCTAAACCATCTAAACCCATTCAAACATACACAAAAAGTTTCATCAAAATCGGTCAAGCCGTTTTTGACTTTTAGCGAGACTAACGGACTGCAATTGATCTTTATATATAAGTATATAGAGATTTTAACGTTATGATAATAAATGATTTTAATAAATCTCGTAATATTATATGACTTGGTCTTGGGCGCCATTTAATTTAAATCTCATAGTGAATTTAAGTGCTCACTAATCGTAGCACATGGATATTGATGGCAGGTTAATTGAATGGTACAGCTATAACTTAAGTAATAAAAGATAATGGACGCAAAGGCAAATGGTATATATGGATCCCGTCGTAAACATTAACAGCAGTCGGTCATGCCCATATAAACCATAAACACATTATTTCCTCCATAAACCAAAGTGGGTCACTATCATTCTAGTATATTATATGTATGAGTAAACGTCGCAAATATTGAATGTACGGTTACCAGCGATTTCAATATTGTTTATGTAGGTTCCCTCTCAGAAATGAAAGGAGGCTTGTGCCCAGCAGTGGGACGTATATAGGATGTAGCTTTACTTTTTGTTGTGAAAAGTGAAAACTTACAAACGTAAAAAGAGACAAACGTATACATGTATAGGATTTAGCCTGGGTGAGAATGAGATAGAATACAGTGTAGTAAGCGACAGTAGCCTAACAGCAGGGTGCGGACCGCGAGCTCAACAGGTTGTGGGTTCCAATCCGCCATTTTTTATCTGTAAACTTACCAATAGTGTGGTTAAAGGGAATTTTAGTAATGTTAATTAATACCATTGCTTAAATATAAAGCTTTAATATATTTTTCCTATCATTTAGATCTTCTCTTTGTGCGGTGCTTTAAAAGTGGTTAATATAAATTTTAACTGTTAAAATAAACAGTTAAATAATTAACAAATTTAACATTAAACATACTTAATAAAATTATCTTAATAATAATTATCATAACCAATCCATTTATACCAATACGTGATTTCATAAATTCATGCCATCTAGCATCTATTGTACGTACTACTTTGAGAGTCAATCAAATTTTGTTTGATAAAAATACTTTACCTAGTTATATAAAGAAGTAGATGGCGCTATTAAAAAGCAATTTTATTGGAAATAAAATATTCTTTTGATTTAATTAATACACTAAAATTTAGGCTCTACATGTCTAAAAATAAGGATTGTAACATTTATTTGGTATAAAATTAAACTTTTATCTTCTATTTTATGAAACACGTGGTTGAAAATGATCAAATTAAATAAATCATTTGCGGTGAAATATTTTTATTTTATATTTCATTTCATTTGAAGGTTTCACTTCTACCGCGTGTGAACTGCACACATGTTATTTTCTTAAGGTTTAACAATTAGCACTGGTGACAGTCAAATCTTTTAATTTTATCAATGTATTTCTAGATTCCTTAAAATCAAAAATCTTAATTTTAATACCTAATCATGATAAAACCGCCGTGTAGTAGTGGCGTAAAAAAGTTCACTACCCCATATCATCCCGTAGGTGTCGTAAGAGGCGACAGGGGAAAATGAAATAGATCAAATTGGCAGCAGCATAATCCTAATAACAACCAAAAATAAATATAAAATTACGGTTGCTATCTAGTCAGTCAAGCGTGGCAACTATGGCGAGCAATGTTTTCCAGACAGAATTTGGTTCACAGCGGCAAGTATCAACGGAGTCATCTGCATACAAGAGGATTATAGCACACGTGTGTGTGCGCAAGCACAGGTCCAGTTTCTTATCCCCGACACGACCAGAGAGAAATTAGGTGCAGGACCAATGGTTTAACGTGCTTTTCCAGACTCGGGGGTTAAACACTACCAACTTCCCGACGCCGGGCTGCCACTGAGAATTTCTTGACAGAAATATCCAATAAACAGCTAACGCGCTTACGACCTCTAGGTCAATGAGGCAGTCAAGTATCCATAATCCTAATCTAGTGGGGAGAATATGTTCAGCAGTAGACATATGATAGCCTATATTTAATGAATGATTCGTTAGATGATCGAACAGAAGATATACCATTATAGATAAAATATAAATTAAAGATCGATCAATTTCACGTAAAGAAGTTTTCTCACTTTATCCTATTCACCCATAGTTTGGTTGAAGACGGTGTTGAAAAAAAAATTATGAAAATCGTCAAAACTTTAAGCGATAGAGTTTAATACCTTTTTGTATAAAATTACATAAGGAAACAGATTTGTTCTAAACTTTTTTATATCTTAAAGTTTGTAAGATAATTTTCATAAAGCAATAACTGTTTAAACTGCATGTCTAGATCACCTATCATTGCTCTCTACTTATTCGTGAAGTTTCATGACAGTCGGTTCATCCAATCTGAAGATTGGTCTGGACAGAGAGACAGGCAGACAAAAAGATAGACAGAGAAATAGGCAGATAGACAAACATTTTGAATATCGCGCAAAAGCTTAGTCAGAGTTAACCCAGAGAACCTTCAGATTTTAATTATTAATTTTGGTCTGATCTACGCAGCTTATCCAACTTATTGTATATTGAAGTCTTATTGGGGTTTGCTTGAATTTGGTTTTAATTTTAATTACAGGATCCCAAGCAAGCACAATATTTTTTTTCTCAACAGCATGCAAATAACCCCTTATGAATAATATAGACCAGTTATTTCGATATAACTGATAGACACTTCAATTTTATTTATATTATGAGTATAGTTAGGTAATATGATAACCATGTATGTTGGAACTAAATATTTTAAAATTAATAAAGAATGTCCCCCCACTAAATGGAGTGACGACCTGGTAAGACATGCAGGAAGTCGATGGATGCAGGTGGCTCAGGACCGTGCTTTGTGGCATTCTTTGGGGGAGGCCTATGTTCAGCAGTGGACTTGTGATGGGCTGTAATTATGATGATGATGATGAATAAAAAATGTAAATGTAAAATAAAAAAACAAATGGAAATGCGATGTTTAGATTATTATTTTGTTCGAACTGTTTAAGAAGCTTTCTCCTAAGAGCTTCCGTAAATTGTTCGTAGTCATAAAAAAAAGATTTTCTTTTATTTTAATTTTTTAATTAAAAAAGTTAATTTTACGGATTTTAGTGTTTAATTTAACTTATTTTACTTATTTATAATGCCCGACATTTCCAGTTTCAGTTCTCCGTACTAATTCATGGGTGCTGTAAAGCACCCGAAATGTAGGGAATTAAAAATAAAGCAAGAATTCAAATAAAATAATATATAAAACTTCACAACTGGATAATCGCTCAGTAGTAGAATGCTAAGCATCAAAATGGCGTGAATTGTGTTGCGAATAACAATGTAAATGAAGTCTGATGTATATAACAATATGTTGAGTGGATATAATATAACGATATCGTCTAAGTAACCAGACCTATCCAAATGATATTAAATCCCAGCAGACCAAGTAAAAGGTCCGTGAGTGCTAGCGTGAGAACATTACACGTGCCCGTGAGTGTTTAATAATATCAGTTTTTGTATTTTAAAATTAAAAACATGTATGTATAAATATATTATATGCACTCAGCTACAATGTGTTCCATAATATTACGTAATATCGAGATGGAGTAATAAATAGTCCCATAAAAACATCTAGGTTACTGCCCCTACTTTTGATTTATGTCTCTCATTAGGATGAAACGTCGAGTTATAACTCTTCGGAATGTTACTTTGACAAATGATGTATTATAAATTATGTTAAAGTTAAAAAAAAAATCTTGGGGATTTCTTTAAAAAAACAATTATGATATAAGTGTTATAGGTGCACGCTGCTATATTAGTTGTAGCACGAATGACACGCTCTCACAGAATACCAGCGTAAAATAGCAGCTTAAGGCTGCTGTGTTTCGTATGGTGAGTGTAGAGAACCGGAGACCCTTTTTAATGAATACAAGACATTCGAGGATAAATGTGGATCCTACTCCCCGTGGTATCGTGCCAAGAACGCTTGCTGCGTCCCTCTTATCACCAGCAGCTTTTCACCACCAGCCTTTAGGAACTGTATCCGCGACTGGTACATCGCTTTTATTATTATAATATTATTTTTATAAATATATTAAAAAGGCGACTGTAGCCTTATGGCCAAGGATGTGGACGGTGAACTCAAAATTCAAGTCATGGGTTCGAATCGACCATTCGACCACTAAAGGGAATATTAGTGATTTTAATAGCATTGCTAGTGTTTCTTAAAAAAATTATTAAACTTCCAACAACAGTAGAAACCAACTTCAAATAACTAAACATAATGTAGTCATCGAAATCAATTGAATTGGTAAAGAATTATTATATTTTTATAATATAGAAGAAGCTGACAACATACGTTGTCACTCTTGGGGTCTAGGATGGAACGTCTCATTTCCTTTAATAAATTAAAAAAGTATTAGTTCGTGCTACAACCATAATATAACCGCAGCGTGACTCTAACACGTACGTATTCGCCCGTATGTCGTGCAAGTGCCTTTGCAAATTAAAAAGTTTGGTTATCTGATATATTGGATCATCAGATCTTGACCAAATTTATTTGGGACCGCTGAGGGCGTCCATTGTAACAAAAAAAGAAAAAAGAATCATTGAAATCAAACAACGTGCTAAATAATTATTGTTGCACATGCTTTTCCTTTTCATGAAGTCGGTCATTACATATTATCTTGGCAAGAAGCGCCCAGTCCTTAAGTGTTTGTCAGAAGCATGCACATTGCACAATATTACTATCTTGATATTTGAGTTCGTGCTATTAATATGTATAATATATTCGTATTTTCATGCGTTTATATTTATATGAAATTAATTTCTATATATTATATAGATATACTTACAAATATTCTGTTTTTGCGTCACTAAAGCACACAATTTTATGCTCTTTGCCATCATATCCACCCAAAGCATGTCTGGAAGAAATTGCTTTAGCAAAGAGACCGCCCATTGTGACACCTCGAATCTTTTTGCACACCTCGAACGCGAAACGGATAGTTTGGGCTCTACTGTCGAATTTTTTAAATCACTCGTTTCACTCACATTGAGATGTGTTTATTATTTTTAATTGCACTAATATGTTATGGAAAGCACATGATTAGAAGAGGAAACACTAATGAACAAGCCTGATGCTTTTTTTTTAAATTCAACAACACATATTATTACAAAAAAAAGACCGATAAAAAATTATATTGTGGATGTCCCTTAGTCTGTGGTACATAAATTCTTTGTGTACAAGACATCTCAAGAACTACTTAACAAAACGATCTATTTTAGTCTTAGTTATATTAAAATAAATTATATATTTTATTACAAAAAAAAGTCCGATAAAAAAATTCTATTGTGGATGTCCCTTAGTCTGTGGTTAATAAATTCTTTGTGTACAAGATATCTCAAGAACTATTTAACAAAACGATCTATTTTAGTCTTAGTTATATTAAAATAAATTATATTTTTTTTAAATATTTGAATAACGATAACATTCCTTTATATAAAATTGTTGAATATTGTATGAGGACTGTATTTGATGTGTTGTAGATAATATTTATTACTAGCTGTTCCTTCGTAAAAAATATTCGCGACTTCGTTCGCGAGGATTTTTTTACGATTGGATTTCATGGGTTTTAATTTTTTTGCGCGGAACCATAATTCTTTTTCTATAATGAAAGTAGCTTAAGTTACTCCTTATAACATCAGCTATCTGCCTAAATTGGTCCAGCCATTTCTGAGATTAGCCAGAACAAACAGACAGACATACAGACAAAAAAAAATATTGATTTTTGTTATAAGTATTTTGACATTACAATCAGACACTTAAATTTTATTTATTTGTACCTATAGATAAAATAAGTAAATATTTCTTGTTCAATTATTATACTTTGAATGTCATGGATGGAGTCGTAGTCGTCTAAGTGCACTAGCGCTTGCCTCTAAGTATATTTGATAAAATAGGTCGGGGAATAAGTTTCTTCGTATTTTGTTTGTAGAAAATTCAATAAAAATCTCTTTGGTTGTACTGTTTGTATCTGGCTGGTTTTAATATAAATACATATAGGAAATTAAGAAAAAGGAAAAGAAAAAGTAAAAAAGACTTTCCCGCTATTTTTTAATTGTTTTTCTGTCCGCTAAAATGAGTGAATCTAACGAAGAAATTCGATAGATATTGCAGTTTTATTACAAAAAAAGGGAAAAATGCGACTCAAGCCGCGAAAAAAATTAGTGAAGTTTATGGACCTAATGCAGTGTCAGTAAGATTAGCACAAAGTTGGTTCAAGCGTTTTCATTCCGGAAATTTCGATGTCAAAGATGCAACTCGCTCTGGTCGCTCTCATACGGATAAAGTCGATGCCATTTTTGAAAAAGTGGAGCAAGATTGGCATATTAGTATTTACGACATAGCCGAGGAATTGAGGATTAACCATAAAATAGTTTTGAACCATTTGAAAAAGTTTGGCTGTACAATAAAGCTCGATATTTGGGTACCACACGAGCTCACTGAAAGAAACCTAATGAATCTTGTACTCATTTGCGATTCTCTATTGAAACGTAATGAAACCGAACCATTTTTCAAAAGATTAATCACTGGTGATGAAAAGTGGATCACAAGAACGTGCGAAAAAGATCAGGGTCAAAGGGTAGTCAAGCTCCACGGGCTGTATGTGCGAAACCCGGATTAACACGCAATAAGGCGATGCTGTGTGTATGGTAGGATTGGAAGGGTGTCGTTTATTATGAGCTTTTATCGCCGGGCAAAACCATCGATTCGGATCTCTACTACCAACAACTAATGAGACTCAAGCAAGAAATTGAGAAAAAACGTCCGGAATTGACCAACAGAAAAGGAGTGGTCTTTTATCATGATAACGCCAGACCACACACATATTTGGTCACTCAGCAAAAATTGAGAGAGCTTGGTTGGAAGTCTTAATGATGCACCATATAATCCTGACCTTGCACCTCAGATTTTCATCTTTTTCGGTTTCTTCAGAATTCTTCAGGTAGTGTTAGGTTAACATCAAGAGAGGACTGTCAAAACTACTTGTCGCATGTTTTTGATCAAAAATCCTAAGATTTCTACAGCAACGGGTTTATGTCACTACCTACAAGATGGTAACAAGTCATCGAACAAAATTGCACATATATATTATAATGAAATGTAATTAAACTTTGAAAAAAAAATGTCTTGAATTTGTATATAAAATACGAAGAAACTTTTTCCCCCTATCTAATAATATCTGTAATATAAGAAATGCACAAAATTATTCTCCCTCTTTTCACTAAATTACAGTAGAAAGAGATACGTATAAAGTTAATTAAATACTTAATTTAATCAAGCGATAATCAACGATATTAAGTAGGCAACGATTATAGGCAAGAGTATAAGCAAGTAGTAATAAACAAACACATTTAATATGTATTTGTCTACTAGGAGGGAGACCTCACGAACTTAAAATACAGGTTTCTCGCTTAATTTAGGCATCAATCTCCCACATTACAGCCTATTTTCGTTTAAAGTACAAATTGTAAATGGTGAGAAATAATAAATAAAAATATTATAGTTATTTTTAAATATTTTTTCATAAAAACATTAATGATAAATGCTATTATTATTTTAGATAAATAGGTATGTTTTCTGTTATCTATAAATTCACGACTAACTTCACAAATGATTACTGACGTTTAGTGCAATATTGAACGTCACGCAGCGTATGCAAATTTACGACCTAGTTTTTTCTCTCTAATTCATTTGTCATTGAATTAACCTTATGAAGCAGAATACCTGTTTTAATATTTTATATAGTATTTTTTTTATAGGATAGGGTGACAAACGAGCATACAGTCCACCTGATGGTATGAGGTTGCTGTGACCCATAGACATCTACATCTATCCTCAATAAAGAATCAAAATGCAGATGCGTTGTCAACCGTGAGGACTAAGATGGAATGCCTCTTTTCCAGTAAAATGGAAAGTGTCAGTGTTAAGCTGCTATTTTACGCTGGTATTCTGTGAGAGCGTGGTCCTTCCCCGGTCGAGCCGACCCATTCGTGCTACAACTATACTACTAATATAGCTATAATGTTGGAATGATAAGCCTGACTGGCATATCATTCCAACATTAATATATTTTGATTATTGTATTATTTTGTATTATTATGTATATATAATAATCAATATATACATAGCCGATTAGTTTCTTGGTATGTTTTTATATATTTCACACAATCTGCCCCATTTCATTTTATCCTATATAATAAACATGTAAGATTTCTTTAGAATAAGACTAATTTCCCATCACTAAAAATGTCTATGGTACGTACAAAAGGGTGACATTCTCGTAAAAAAGGATACAGAAAGTTTGTTTTCCCTGTTTATAGTCTTAATTAATTCTTCTTGTTTCTAAAAAACTGTTATCCCCACACTAGGATTTACTCCTGTATCGTGGAGGCAGTTTACATACATGAATTTCACAAAGACAAACACCCAGATCCGAAACAATTACTTGTAGGCTGTACAAATACTTGTTCCGTGCGGGATTCGAACCTGCGATCCTCAGCACCGCAACACATTGCTAAGCCACAGTGCCACGGAGCCGTCAAATTAATTGGTTTCTCAATTCAGTTACGTTTTAATTGGAAATAAAATATAAAAAGCTAAAATAAGTGGCAATTCAATAGAATAACTACTATTGAATAGTGTAGTTAAGTAGACATGAATAGAAGGTAAAATATTCTCTATTAAAGTTGACTACGGGTGTAATTTGTATGTAAAACAATATTAATTAATATTATACCTAGTTCAATTTGAAGTAATAAGTAACAGAACGTTTATTACAATTTCTTAATTAACGTTCCCAAATTAAAGTTTTCAAGCCCACTGATTGATTTATAGATTATTTCAGACTTGATTCAATTTGCCAGTATTTTAATTGAAGTGTTTAATGTTTATATCAAGCTTACATTAGTTTACTCTAAATATAAGTAAAAAGTTTTTTGCATAACGTTTGTATGCGATAGACGCTTTAATAATTTAGCAATCCGTTAGTGAATAAACATTACATTAAAGTTTGGATATTACTGTTAAAGTTTTATTCTAATTTCTTAATTATACACCATAGGCAATCGCAGTACAAATTATGAAATAAAGTTTTACGTATTACATAGATGAGGAAATAGGAGGCTGCTCATCGTAAATACAACTAACGTAGCCTTGTAATTATACAAGATAATATGTATGTCTTGCTTGCGAAAAAAGTAGTGTCGTATATCCTTTAAAATTGTTAAATGTGAGATAATTTTCAAACGTCGTCGTGTTTCGTCTCCTCAATCGTAGTCCGTCCGTCCGTCAATCCATCCTCATCCGTCGTAGTCCTCATATAATTTTAAATTTGACTTAACTAACTCAAATGTTTAGGCTGAAATTGTTCAGGTCATCTGATGTTATCACAATTAATCTCAAAATAAACTGTTAAAAAGTTTGAGCCAGTAAGTGGTAGGGCTAATCCACTCTTGCTGTCCTCACCATTAGTAATCTACGTAATCTCAAACGTACTACGTAGTTCACTCTTCATGAAAATTTCATTGGAACCGGATTCATATAGTTGGATTTATATAGTTATAAATTATATTTCATACAGAGTTTATATACAGTTAAAAACTAAACTAAAATCTTAAATCAAATATTCAAATTTAAAGGCTAAAAGGCTTTAAATGTTTCTAGTATTACATATTTTCAACTCAATATAAACTTCAAAGGTTAGGGCATATAGTCACGGGGCTTTACGGGATTTTTTGCAATTTTGTAAAACAGATTGTAAAAGTTATAACTTTCACAATCTGTCTTATTATAACTTTTATAATCTGATTTAGCTTATCAAGCTTATTACTTCAAAAAACGAGAATGTTCTATATTCCACACGCATGTTTTTATTTATATTCACTGATATCTTGGAAAGGGAACTGATTTAAATGGTTCTTTTTTATTAAATAGATTATACTTCAGGGATGGTGCCATATTGATTCGAAGAAAAATACTATCCCCAAGTGTGAAAAACTAGGAGATGAAGATTTTATTTTTACTATTTGAATCTAGGTGTTACCTTGAACTTGTGATATTCCTTTGAACAATGACAAGGGGAAAATAATTAAACTATTAATAAAAAGTACAAACCGACTACAAAACTAAAAAAATTAAACGAATACCACATAATGGCTTCTGATTTCGGCGCTTTAAATTCTTTAATACATTATGTCTTACCTTAGCATCGAATTTAGAAGCTATATTTTTAGTTTTGAAGTCTGTTTGTATTTTTTATTAAAAGTTTAAATATAATATAAATTTAATTGAAATCATTATAACTTTTAATTAAAAAATAGGAACCAGTTTTCTTGCTGGTTTTTACTTAGGCAGAGGTTTTTCTGAATCAGTGGTAAGAGCATAAATGACTTTTTAATCAATGTTGAATAAAAAACATAAACGTATACCTGACCGTCATAATGCATAAAATGATGATGATTCTATTTATAAATTAAATTAAAATAAATTCACGGACTCGTGATGGAAAACACCATTATAAGTGCAGGTGTCAAGTGTTAAGCACGCTAAGCTGGAAAACATTTCAAGGTATGCTGATCTATCAGTGTGTTCAAAAAGACGAGTGTATATTAGGATCTACTCCTTTTTTTGTATCAGGCCGTAACAGTTCGCTGCTGGTCGTGAACTTCAATGAAGCACCGCAGTTTCAAGCAACGCAAAAGGAACCTGTTACCATTATCGCCATGCTTTGTAGACGGGTTGGCGATCGATGTATTTATGGTCGCTGGTCTGGGTTTTTTACATCTTATATGTCATCATCATCAACATTACAGCCTATCAAAGTCCACTGCTGAACATAGGCCTCACCATAGATTGCATCATATTTGTTTTAGTTGTCACGATGTTATATGATCTTATATGTACGAGGTAGTTATTCTGCCGTCTCTCAAAAGTCATGATATATTTCTGGCATTTCCCATAACTTGGTCGATGGGGCTGATGGATTCCCTAACGCCGCCCTCACACAGTAAATGGAAATAAATATTTTAAATTATACAGTCATTTGTATAGTTCAATTATAATAGATCAATAACTTGTTTATTCCTCTGTATCAGTAGTGACATGGATGAGAGGCACGATAACGCGATTACTGCGGCACTACGAATTTCACGAGCGTCACAGAAACCTAACGCTAATTGAGACATACAGTTCAATTTGTAAAGTGGAAAGCAGTGATGAACAAATTAAAGACAATCTAGGGAAAGTTTAATATAATTACAGATTTGCAACAGGTAATTTGTTGTTAAAACATAGACGACCTAAAACTATTTTGATGCTCGCCGGTCCACCACTGGTTCGCACGGACTACTTTGTGGAATCGGCTGTAACTAGTATTTATTCTCAACCGATATGACTTGAGCCACATGCTCGTTTGCCTTCTCTTCTATATTAAAAAATCCGAATTCAGAGTCAGCCCATATATTATACTCACTCTTTATTGTAAGGAGTTCCTTTGAAAAATGTCACACGTGATCTCTTGCTGGTTCTTACCAGGACAGAGGTTTTTTCAAGACCAGTGGTAGAAGTAAAAAATGTCTTTCAATAAATATGATTTATAATTAATGTTAAATGTTTTTTTTTTCTATTTTATTTCATACAAGAAAAATGTAATCTAGAGACTTACCGCCGTGACAGAAGTTCAGCCTGGAGGGCAATATTAAAAATGTTACTCATATGATGTATCTAATGATAATGCGCTGCTAATGCAGTAAAAAACGTTGTTGTAATTGTATTGTACAACTTTTTTTTTTTAATATTTCATGGACAAATTTTAATATATACTTAGGTCAAGGTTTAAATTCATACCGGCCATATTTATTTTTTTTGGCTTCATTGACGTCATAATATACTTAGGTATCAATCATAATATACAATGTACGATAGGTAATCTGTTTAACTGCACAATTATGACAAAGAAATAAGTAGTTAACATCGTCATTGATAAATTACTACGTCAGGTAATTTGAATTTTCTACTTTTAGTAGTGTCATAAAACATGTTCAATTTTCCATTTTAAATAAATTTAGATTTTTAATATTAATAAATATTAAATAAATATTGATACCCCGACTATAAATCTATGACGTCATTACACTATTTATAATATTTTTATAGAAATGTTTGTTTTGTTTGGTGTATTACTTTGGGGATATGCGGCTGGATTGGAAACAATATTCATTTTGCAAAAGCAAGCATTTGCATAAGGACAATTTATAACTTGGAGTCCCACGAGCCGCTAAGCGACCTTTTCAAGGAGACTAATATTTGACACTTCCACTGTTTTTTATTTTTAAGAACATCATATACGTACAGAAAAATATGTATAAATTTAATAAAAAACGGACTCCTCTAAAATATCGAGGTGACATGCTAGAGGTTCCTACATTTAAATTAGCTAAAAGTAGAAAGTATTTTTTGAGTTTATCAATAAAATACCTAAAAATATAGTGCAACAACCAGTAATTTAAAAAAATTGTTATGGAAATTTTGTTAAAAAAATGCAAGAAAATAGATTAATTATATATTGCGAACAACGATGTGTGTAAATAACATAATCCGCACTTGAAAGTCCCCTGGCTACTATTATTATTTTGTAAAAACTAACATTTTAAAAATATTTATTGACCTTTGACATTATATTATTTTATTATAAGTTGCAATTGTAACATGGTTAAAAAAAAGAAAGACTTCAGAGATTTTTTGCCAGTTCTTCTCTGAGAAGGTCTTGTTTTTGCAAACCGGTGTAGATTCTGACATTCATAGGAGGTTTAAAGAAGCCTAAATTGAGTAAAAAGTTTTGACATTGAGTTTGAATAAGTAATAAGTATAAAGCTTAGAGCATACATAAGCAGGCTAGTACATACATACATACATATAATCACGCCTTTTTCCGTAGGGGTAGGCAGAGACCACTTCTTTCCACTTGCTACGATCCTTACATACTTGTTTCGCTTCGTCCACTTTCATTATTCCCTTCATACATGCTCTTCGGTTTAGGGTACTCTTGACCTGGCCATTTTTCAAGACGTCTCTGATTTGGTCTAGAAACGTCCGCCTAGGTCTACCCCTTCCAACACTTTCATTCACACTCGCCTTATACACTTTTTTCGTCAATCGTTCTCCATTCATTCTCTCAACATGGCCAAACCATCTCAGCAGGCTAGTACAAAGGCACAAAATTACATTAACTACAAAAATACATATAAACACATAAACACTCACGCCTGTCACCCAGAGGGGTAGGCAGAGACTACGGACTTCCATTTGGCACGATCCTGGCACACCTCTCTCGCCTCCTTTACATCCATATATCTACGCATACACGCTCGTCTATTAAAGGTACTCATTACGCCAATTTGGTCGATAAACCTTCGTCTAGGGCGTCCCTCCCCGACTCTTCCGTTCACCTCTGCAACATAAATTTGCTTTGTCACTCTTTCCTCGTTCATTCTTTCTACATGACCAAACCACCGAAGCATTCCTTTCTTAATCCTGGTCACAACGTCATCTTGCAAATCACACTCTTCTCTTATTACACAATTTCTCACTCTGTCATTCAGATTCAGCCTTAACATACTCCTTAATGACCGCATTTCTACAGCATTTATTCTACTCTCGTGCTTCTTCTGCCAGACCCAACTTTCACTACCGTACATTAAAGTAGGGACTATCACAGCATTATGAATTGCCAAACGTGCCTTTTTGACACATTCTGACTATTTATAATAGCGTGTAGAGCTCCATTCACTCTATTTCCTGCGTTCATGCTAAATAAACATCCCAAATATACAAACTCATCCACTTGCTTAATCAACTCCCCTTCTATTCTTATTTCACATAACGTTTTACTTTCTTCTCTTTCAAAAACCACCACTTTCGTCTTACTTGCGTTCACTTTCATACCCCTTTCTTTTAATTACCAGTTCATTAAAGTAACCATCATTTGCAACTCGACTGCCGACGATGCAAATATGACTTGATCATCGGCTACAAAATTCACAAGAATATCCAAATAATTTGCTGCAAAAGAATAATTTACTCAACTTTTAGTTGCCATGACTGCCTCTTCAAGGGAAAGCTTTTCAAAAGTTTTTTTACGTCGTCTTCGCATACTTTTAGTAGAAATTTAGCAGCTGTTTTCAAAGTACTCATTAGCGACGTGTTTGAACAACTTTAAACATTTTTGCTTGCTCCATTTTTAAATAAAAGTAAAACCTACGCTGTTTATTTAACATTTTATTTCTTTTAAAAATCTTAGGCGGTGTAAGAATACCCACTACCCCATTATCATCCCGTGGGTGTCGTAAGAGGCGACAGGGGGAAACTCAACCAGGGGATGGGCAGCAGCATCTTTCTGATAACAACTCAAAATTATAAAAAACTGCGGTTGACAAGCTAGTTAAAAGCTAAAGGTAAAAGTGTGAACACCATTGACATTTTTTGCAATCATTGAGATTAAGCCGTGTAGTGGCGATGTAAGAATATTTACACCTCCTTATCATTCCTTGGGTGTTGTAAGAGGCAATAAGGGGAAACTGAACCAGGAGATAAGGCAATGGGGCAAACCTATGTTCAGCAGTGAACTTTTGATAGGCTGTGATGGATAATTTATATATAATTTATTTTGTTCATCAATGTTTAAATCAATAACGTATCTAGTGTTATTTTCCAGAGGGGGGCTATACCCAGAAAGCAATAGCCAATGAAGCCAAAGCACGCAATAAAAGTAATTTTACATTAAGTGTAGAACTATTTTTTTATTATTATTGTTATATATTCTATTATTTTTTATACGTGGTAGAGCCATGCTGCAGTTATATTAGTATTGTAGTTGTAGCACGAATGGGTCGGCTCGACCGGGGAAGGACCACGCTCTCACATAATACCAGCGTAAAATAGTAGCTTAACGCTGCTGTGTTTCGTATGGTGAGTGTAGAGAACCGGAGACCCTTTTTACTGGAAAAGAGGCATTCCATCTTAGTCTTCACGGCTGACAACGCATCTGCATTTTGATTCTTTATTGAGGATAGATGTAGATGTCTATGGTTCACAGCAACCACTTACCATCAGGTGGACTGTGTGCTCGTTTGTCACCCCATTCTATAAAAAATAAACTATATTTCGGCTATCCATTTTCAAAACGTTATACTTAAATAAAATTAAAGTGGTGTGGATTCTGACATTCATAGAAGATTTAAAGAAACCTAATTTGAGTAAAAAGTTTTTAATTTGAAGTGTTAAACTATATTTCGGCTCATAGAGCAACACAAACCACCGGCGGATCAGAGTTGAGTAGCCATACGCAGTCGTTCCCCTCTGTCAAAGTATAAGTCCACGCGGTCTTATGTGCACAATAAAACTAGTTGCAGCCGCACTGCTTACGAGGCTAAATCTAGTTGCGCGGTTGAATCAATTTCCTACAAAAATGCCGAATTGTTCAGTTTTTTGCTGCAAAAAGAGATCTGGCACGCCAAATTTAGAAAAAGATGGCGTTACCTTCCATATATAAGTAATTTTTAATCACATTATTGCTATTTACTTCTTTTTAAACTTAAACATTACAATAATGACGGTTGTGTTGTTTCGGATCTGTTTACTAACACATGCCGCTCGCCCTCGTACAATATGCAGATCGGTCGAGCGACTGATCAGAGTCTGTATACGAGTTGCCGCTGTTACCTAGCGATACTGTTATAATGTATTGAATATATAGAATTGTTATGTGTGAGTTTCGTAGCGACAGACTTTTATTTTAGTGTGCGTAGATTTCATACCGCAAAAAATGACAGACAGTTTTGTATCGGGGAAAACGCTAAGGCTACTGCCCTCCGGTCCGCCGCGCCGGTGGCCCGTGTTGCTCTATGTTTAGGCTATCCTTTTACAGAACGTTACACTTAAATAAAATTAAGCGAAAACATTTTTAGAAGCGTGTTTATTTTGAATTCTGCCTGGCAATGGCTGACGGCTCCGTGGCGCTGTGGCTTAGCAATGAGTACCTGTGCTAAGGGCCGCGGGTTCAAATCCCGCACGGAACAAGTATTTTTATGGCCTACAAATAATTGTTCCGGGTCTGGATGTTTGTCCTTGTAAAATTTATGTATGTAAACTGCCCCCAAGATATAGGAGAAAATCCTAGTGTGGAGGTAAAGTTTTTATAAAAAAAAATAGAAAAAAATAATAATAAATAATAGGGTAGTTTACACCATCATTAATAAACTAAACAATTATATAATTTCAATTTTTCCTATTTAATATTTAAATATATTCAAATACTTATTCTCATAAAATTTCTGTTGAAGTGTTTGTCTTGACAACTCTTAAAAAGTTTTTCAATTGACTAAAGTGTCAAATACCCAATTCAGAGGTATTATAACTTACTTTAATCTGTTTCTTATTATTTCAACTTTTATTGTTCTTCATTATATTATGTTTCATAGACTTAACTTCACGCCACCATGTGGTGATCCATCATCTTAGAGATATGCGGAAAAGATTTTCAGGCCTCAGATAGACGGTGGTAAAACCATATCGTTTACGCCAGGCGTAAAATAGTTAGACCGGTAATGGGAAGCGATCGTCAATCCGCCTGCCAAGAGTGACGATTAAGGCAAATCCTACCCACAACAGGAAAGGCCCATATCCAGCAGTGGACTTCTATGGGCTGATAAAGAAGAGGAAGAAAGAATATATTATAACTTGTTTGGCTGCTTCTGGTGAGTTTTAGATAAGGGCAGCGACGAAATATCAGCGCTGCGGTTATTAAGGTGCCACTGCGTCGGATACTTATTTTTTTTTGCTACAATATATTCATTATAATAACTAGCGACCCATCCCGGATTGAGCTGGGTAGAATCTACTAATGTGGCATTATTACATTTAAGATAATCAAAGACAATTCATTTTATAAATATTTAATTTTAAAAAAAACTCCCAAGTTTTTTCAAAAAAATATAGCCTAGATCACTTCTGGCATTGCCTTCTATCTATACGTGAAGTTTCATTACAATCGGTTTAGCCATTCCGAAAATTAGTCCGGACAGGCAGACAGACAAACAATTTAACCCTTTCGCTGTCCCGTGCCCAACGTATAGGTCATTGCTATTGTTTTACTATTGTGTCTGAAAACCGGACAGTGAAAGTGTTAAAATGGTTTTTCATGTTTCAATGGCATGCAAATGGAGTTATTTGCTCAGCTCAATATAAAGCTATTACTTCGATATTACATACAGACACTTCAATTTAATTTATAGGCGTAGATATCGATTAAGCAAAAATATACCTGTAGTGTAATAATGTACATT
This sequence comes from Parnassius orleans, assembly GCA_029286625.1. NCBI lineage: Eukaryota > Metazoa > Arthropoda > Insecta > Lepidoptera > Papilionidae > Parnassius > Parnassius orleans. Next base: position 495,178 of record JAGSMP010000086.1, on the reverse strand, counting down.
ATATGTTATGTAGCTACATAGCATGTTCTTTTTTTTTCAAATTTTTAATTTGCTATTTAAAGTGATTCTGATTTTGTTTAAGTTCAAATTTTAATACAACTCTACATCCACTTAAATGGCGGTTAAATGGCGTTTATACTCTTTTTTTAAAGATTTGTGTGTGTGTGTGTGTCAAATGTAATATCTCTTTTATTACATTTGACACTTAAACAGATAATGAACGCCTGATTTCATTAAAATAGAGACACTCGACTCACACACCAATGGATATACAAAATTATATTCTATTGTATGTTATACTGCTTGGCTAAAATTTTAATGGCAAGACAATTATTTGCTTGTCTGTAGAGTGGTTTTCTTTATCAAAAGGTCATTCACTATTACCTTGAAGGTACTGCCGTTATAAATGGATGAAAACAGACAGAAATAATATAGACGCTAGTAAGTTATTGTACTTCTTTGGATGTATTATATATAGATACAAACCATTTAGTTCAATTGCGATATCAAAAGAAGCGGAGAAGCCGAGTGCATGGTTATCCGATGGTTAAAGGAGGAAATAATCATTGATACATTTAATTCACATGCACGCTCTTCCAAATGTATTTTGTAGAATACCAAGATTAGAGTAGAGCTTAACTTTATATTGTAAGCGTAAGATTGGTTTCTACCAAATCGAGGTCACCAATAAGGTTTATATAAGAAATTGCTAAAGGGCAATCAATAAAACAATTTAACAAGAAATTTGATTTTATTGTCCCAGAAATGTTCATCAACTTCTGTTATCGCAAGCTTTAAACCCTTTCACAAAGTTGCTTTGAGTTGGTTAAAATTCTACTAAGCGTGTTTTATGAACCCTCGACCCAAACAGAGGGGCGTTATATGTTAAACGTGTGTATCTGTGTATCTGTGTGTCTGTTTGTGTCATCGTAGCTCCCAAACGGATGAAACGATTTGCACTGCGATTGCGATGAACGGAGCTATGATTCAAGAAAATCTTTTTAGCCGTTTGAGGATCATCGGCTCTTTTTTTTGGGGAGTTTCTAAAATTTTCAATTTAAGTTATGTAGGTAACTAGTTATACAAGTGCAATTATTCCATAGTCTCCTTTATCCCATAGTCTTTTCTTTTGACACTGATTGAACAAAATTGGGTGATGGATTATATAACATGTGGTGATACGGAAACAATAAATACGGCTCTTATAAATTAAAATTAACATCGTTTATAGAACACTGATGATTTGTTGATGAAATTTTATTATTTTTGGAGGAGAAAGTAAGCTGCTCAGCCCGGAGAGCTGCCAATATTCCGTAGGGTAATTCAGAAATTCAAAGCTAAATCGTTCGGAATCTTCGATAGGGTGATTTATGCTTTGGTTTGGTTAGTTTACGCTATTGTGGCGCGGCGATAGTGTCACCACATTTCATTGCCATAAAGTCCACGTTCGTCCTAGCCCACTCGTTTTCACCGATTTATATAGAACTACCCCTAAAGTATAACCTAATCGGATCAAAAAATAATCGTCAAAATTGGTTCACAATGAGGGCTAATAATCTTCCGCTCACCAGATGTCGCTAGTTGACAATGAGTTAAAGTTTTTTGTTACACAATGTCATTTAATTGAGAATTTAGTTTTAAATAAAAGTTTATGAGTTTCTAGAGTAATCAATTAATACATAAAGCATTATTAACTCTTTTTTAATTTTTTATTATTATGAATATATGTGGTTTGGTTTATTTATTTTTAATCTAATTAATATAAAATATAACTAAAGGTACAGAAAGAAACATTAATCTTTACATTTTTCGAATAAATTAACTTCCCCGCTATGAAAACTGTCTAATATTTTACCTCATATTTAAGTGGCGCCGCTCTGGTGGCAAAAAAGTTGTGGATGCCCTCATTGGCGAAGATATCGCGTAACATACATATTAAAAAAAACATACGGTCGACATCGATCACTAATAAAAAACTAGATAGACAATCCCATGTAAAAGTTGTCTAAAAACTGTCGCCAATTGTTTTGACGTAATTCTAGTTGAAATAATAATATATATTAATAATACATTAATGTAAATTCAACCTTAAATGCATTGCCTAAAGTTGTATTCACAAAGCTACGTACAAATTAAAAGCGCACCCAAATGTTCGAGTGGGCGCTCATTCGGTAAGGACATTTTTTTGTCGCTGATTGTGTATCTAGATTTTTATTAGTGATCGATGACGGTCGAATTATAAAGCCTCCTCCTTCTTCTAAGTCAGCTTAAAATAGCGCTCATTATGCTATATTTCGGATATTATTACTTCAATTGAGTTTGATTTTTTTGTATCTAACTACCTATTCAAAAAAAAACCATTTTAGTAAGCGAGCCACTTAAGTAAGCAAATTACCGGTAATGATATTTAAAGATCAGGCTCTCAAATTGTAACTACAAAATGGACGTCAATTTAATTTCGTTTTTAGGTCAAAATGTTTCCACAGAAAATTGAAAATAGCTACTTTTTGCGAAACGAATCGGAATTTCTTTTTAAACATTGCCTTGATACAGAGTAATTCAAGTTTACTTTTAGTTAAAAAAAAAGAAAAAATATTGCTTCCTCGAAATTGAATTCTCGAGAACTCCACGGAAGACGCGCGACTTTTTTTTGGCTCATATATAGTTTGGACGTTACACAATTAACATAAAATTCATTTTACTATGTATAATATAATTCGCTTCCATTCCATTCCGCCACAATGTAAATTAAGCCTTATAGGTGCGAGACGTATGGTAAGCGATTGTCATATCGCCTGCCAAGCGTGACGATTACGGCAAGTATATAACCATATTACGGCCATATAACAGCATAGGCCACCACCACCAGTGGACTTTTACGAGCTGATGGTGATAGTGAAAAATTTCAAAAAAGTTTGAAGATTAATATAAATCATGGAACGCTCTTAAAACATCATACTTAATAAAGAATGCTTAGTGTGTACAAATGTGATACCACTTACTATAATACTGAACTTTCTACGTGTTATCCTTTGGAGATACTTTTGAAGCAGGATAGGATAGTTAGCAAAGTTTACGGATCCTTTGTGATTCAAAGGGAAAGCTTACTGAAGTTATCCGCAAAGGAGTATTTATTATTAAAAGGAGACTTTCTTGAAATCCGATATATTAATGATTTCTTATATTTACGCGAATACTACATTGAATAAAACTACTTTTACGGATTATATCGCGTTTAATAACTTATTTTATTAATTCATATTATAATTTCCTGAAACGTCGGGAATTAATAAAAATAAGTTATTAAACGCGATATAATCCGTAAAAAGTAGTTTTATTCAATGCGATATATTGCTAACTTGATATACTAAATCGAAAAAACAACAGGTGAAATAATTTAGGGAATAATTCTCAGATCAATCAGGAATAAATAAGAGTCGATAATTGTGATCATGATGAAATAACCTTTTAATTTCTTATATTTACACGAATACTAAACTTTGATTAAAACCAACTTTGCGGATTTTATCGCGTTTAATATGAAATATTTTTTCTGAGGTGTTTGACGTCCTGATGTCGTAGTTAACTCAGGCTAACTTCAGCTTTTAGATATTAATTTTCACATTCAAGTGTACATAATACCAGCGTAAAATAGCAGCTTAATGCCGCTGTGTTTCGTATGGTGAGTGTAGAGAACCGGACACCCTTTTTACTGGAAACGAATATTAGTCCTCAGAAGTGACAACGAATCTGCATTTTAATTCTTAATCAAGGATATATGGAGATTTCTATGGGCTACAGCATCCACTTACCGTGAGGTAGACTATGTGCTCGTTTCCACTCTTATTCTTTAAGAAAAAACCAGCAAGTGGGATTAGAGAGAGATAGTTTTTAGAGATAGTTGGTTAATATTCTCCAAACTTGAAGTATCTATTCTTTCAATATCAAGTCGACAATTAAATTGAATAACTATTTTCTACGCATTAAACAACATCGAATTGTGTAAAATTTTATACCCACCTCACATACAAGACGCATAAAGACGTGTTATGAATTGAGTCGCCAAAATATTTGTAAGAAATGGTTTCATAAGTTACGAGAACTTATGAAACCATTTCTTACACGTATATAATTTAATATTCAGAGCTTAACACGGAAGTGCTTGCAAACAAAACACACGTTCAGAATTTTGTTGAAATTAACTATCTACAGGATGAAATTGAAATCATTATCATCCTATTAAACTAAGAATGTACTGAAGATAACAATACTTTGACAAATATAAAGTTTTAATATTGCAAGTAATGAAAACTTAAAAAATCATACGAGTCATGTTCCAAGTGACTATTATAACAAATAAACACGAAAAAAATTATTACAATATAAATAATAAATCGTGAACATTCAAAATGTTGCAAAAAGTTTGTGAATCGTGGACAGGGCAAAGATAAATTCAAGGTCACATGCAAAGGCAAATCCTCCCTATAACTGGGAGGCCAACGTCCAGCAGTGAATACTTACGGGCATATGAAGAAGAAATTTGTTTCAATAAATCATCGTGGTGATAAAATGCAATTACGAGCTACACAAATATAAATTACCTAGGTACGTGTAGCATTTGATTTATTCCATGTTTCACAGTTCTTTTGATAGAAGCTTACAACTATAATATGGGTGTTTAACTTTACGAGCTTTAAGTCCGATTTCGAAAAGAAATTAATCTATGAAAATACGCCTGCGACTTTTAGTTACTAAATTGCTTGAAATTACGTCACTTAATTATATTTTGTCACTTGTTTAATTGATAACAAACATTGTCAATAATTTAGAAGCAGTCTTTTATTATTACAACACGTGAAATTTCATTTCATTCAATTTTTAACGTGGTAGAGCCACCGCTGTAGCTATATTATGGCTTCACCACGACTGAGTCGGTTAGAACGACTGGAAGGATAATAATACCAGCGTGAATTCTTAGCACAGTACAGTGCTTCTATTTTCCATAAGCAGAGAACCAAAGACCCTTTTTACTGGTAACGAGGCGTTCCATTTTTATCCTATGGGTGACAACTCATCTGCATTTTGATTCTTAATCGAGGATAGACGTAGATGGCATTTTGTTTTGGTGTTGATGCGTATGAGGAAGATTTCAAGAAAAATCTGCATGAATCCACATATTAAATAGGGCAATTAGAGCACACATTTACACAGTGAGAAAAAGGGAGGAGAATAATTACAAGCGTTTTAATTTACATTACGGAATCTGTGTTTGTACATGTTACAGCTTTTACAGAATTTCGGTAACCTACGAACATTTAAAGGAATTCACTTAGATATTTTGTTTCATCATTTTTAAAGCGATCAAACAGAAATCGCGGTGTTTGTTTAACGTAATAAGAGGCATTTAATTAACAAAATGTAAATAGCTGGCGTAGTTTCGGGAGATGTTTAATAAAGTAAAATTTAATACTATTCGTAAATTATTTATGAATTAATTAATTTGCTACTCGTAAATTATTCAATAAATTTTTTTTACGTAAACGGTCAAACAGAAATCGCGGTATTTGGGCATTTCATTAACAAAATGGATTTTAAGACTTTTAATATATTTTACAGAAAAAATTCTTTTGTGAATTTATGGTATTAGTCGCTTTGAGAACTTTAATTTTTTATATTAAGCAGAAAAAAATTTTACGTTTACAACAAAAAATACAGTTCCTAATGAATAACGATTTACCGTTGTTGTTTTGAATTTGTAGTCAATTATTCAAATTGGGCTGGGACTGAAGTGTTTAATTAATTTTATGCTCTACCCAAGGACAAAAGGATAGTGTTGGTAATGATATCATCGCCTCACTTATACATGTAGCTACTTAAATAATAAAAAATGAATATCGTAATTATTAGGACAAATTAACTCGCGGTGTTTATTTGCTGTTATATTAGGCCTTCCATTAAATAAACAAAATTGATGTTATTGGTAGTATTAGGTATAAGTAGTGACGTAGGTGTAAGTGATACTAAGCTAGTATAAGAAGATAAATAATAACGTAATATTTAAAACTACTATAAATTAATTATTAAATAAATGTAATAACGGCAGGTAGAAATCCGGTACTTAAAGTCCTTTAAAAGCTCTTCAATTCCATCCTCTATGGCTACTCTAGAGGCATGGAGCAGAATTGCGATGGTCTTTTTCCTCAAGAGAGGCGACAACGCAGCATTGAAGTACTACGGTACGATTTAATTTAAAACAACCTAATACTAACTACCGAGCCGCGTCTACGTGCTGTTTTAGAGAATCATTACAAATTGTCTCGCATGCAGAATTGACAATTCCTAGCCTCCAGAACAAACCACGTACATACCCTCCGGCAAATTCTACAGAAGACCGAGGAGTACAATTTACCATTATGTCTAGCGTATGTGGACTCTGAGAAAGCCTTCGATTCAGTCGAAATTTGGGCAGTGCTACAGTCCTTTCAGCGGTGCCAAGTTGACAGTCGGTATATCGAGGTGCTCAAGTGCTTATATAGTAGCACTACGATGTCTATAATGATTTCTTATATTTACGCGAACACTACACATTTAAATAAAACTAGTTTTACGGATTTTATCGCGTATATTAACTTATTTTATATTCCCGACGTTTCGAGTACTTTACACCCATGGTCACGGGGACTGAGGTATTTGACGTCCCAATGTCATAGTTAACCACGGTTACCTCCAGATTAAAATTATTAATTTTGTTCCGATCTACGCAGCATGAACTTACAGTATCTTGAAGTCTTGCAGTTGTATGCTTGGGTTGAGATTTAATTTTATTAATTATAGGATTCCAAGCAGATGGTAGCACCAGCCATCTTCTCTATTGAAATTAGGATGTTTTTTGATTTCAATAGCCTCGCGAATCATCCTTGGAAGCAATCGGTGTTCTTTAGCGAGGATTTGTGGTCTATCAAATCTAATGTAGTGACGGGGCGATCCTGTACATGTTCACAGACTGCAGACTTCCCGGAGCGTCGATTCTTCACATCAGCTATGTGTTCTTTAACGCGGGTTTTATTGATCTTTAGTTTGTCCTATATAAGAGAGACCACATTCACAATCAAGTTTGTACACTCCTGCATCTTGCGGAGGGACATTACACTTGACTGATGGTAAAACGACTAATCTTCTTCGGCGGCTTGAAGTATGTTTTAATAGAAGCACGCTTCAGGATGTAGCCAATCTTGTCAGTGACACCTCTGACATATGGCAGTACAGCAGGCACTCGCTCGACTGTGGCCGGCTTCACTTGTTCACTGTGACGTAGGCGCACATCAAATTCGGTGGTTTGGCACACGTAGGTATTATCGATCGATCATACCTACGTGCCAAACCACCGAAGTTGTATGGGTTACCAAAATACACAAGCCCAATGCTCCACCATGTCCCATAGTTAGCCAAATCGATCCACCAACTTACAGATTGGCTCAACACTTAGCGAAAATACTCATACCGCTCAGGGACATACAAGAGCACACACAAAGGATTCTACCATTTTGTCAGCGAGATTAAAGACCAACATCTGGCAGACAATGAAACTATGGTCAGTTTTGATGTGCAGTCTCTGTTTACATGCTTACCTGTTGAAGACTGCATCTCGATTATAACTAGAAGGCTGGAGGAAAACAACATGCCCATAGAATATGCAGTATTACTCAGACACTGCCTTACATCTGGCTACCTATTGTGGAAGGAGGAGTTCTACAAGCAAGTAGATGGTGTGGCGATGGGCTCACCTGTATCTCCCATTGTCGCCGATATATTCATGGAAGACTTTGAAGAGAAAGCCCTACTTACTTCTCCTGTAAATCCAAGATTCTACAAGCGGTACGTAGACGACACTTTCAAAATTCTACCTTTAGATAAAGTAACTGCATTTTAGACCATCTTAACTCTATAAATTCTAAAATTCAGTTCACAATGGAGTTAGAGGCAAACAACTATTTACCTTTTCTAGATGTGTTAGTAATTCGGAATCCTGATAACACCTTGAGCCACACTGTGTATAGAAAAAGACCCATACAGATAGATATTTATACGGTGACTCTCATCACCATACTTCACAGTTAGCTACCGTGGGTAAATCTTTGTTTCAGAGAGCACGAGGATCTGTGACAGTAAACACCTGGCCGCCGAGCTCCAACACGTCAAGCAAGTTTTGCACGACAATAAGCTTCGGGTCCCGCGCCTACGTCACAGTGAACGAGTGAAGCCGGCCACAGTCGAGCGAGTGCCTGCTGTACTGCCATATGTCAGAGGTGTCACTGACAAGATTGGCTACATCCTGAAGCGTGCTTCTATTAAAACATACTTGCCGCCGAAGAAGATTAGTCAGTTTTACCATCAGTCAAGTGTAATGTCCCTCTGCAAGATGCAGGAGTGTACAAACTTCATTGTGAATGTGGTCTCTTATACAGGACAAATTAAAGATCAATAAAACCGCGTTAAAGAACACATAGCTGATGTGAAGAATCGACACCGGAAGTCTGCAGTCTGTGAACATGTACAGGATCGCCCCGTCACTACATTAGATTTGATAGACCACAAATCCTCGCTAAAGAACACCGATTCCTTCCAAGGATGATTCGCGAGGCTATGGAAATCAAAAAACATCCTAATTTCAATATAGAAGATGGCTGGGTGCTACCTCAGTCCCCCCGTGACCATGGGTGCTGTAAAGTACTCGAAACGTCGGGAATATAAAATAAGTTAATATACGCGATAAAATCCGTAAAACTAGTTTTATTTAAACTACGATGTCTATCCGAGTACGATTCCTATTCAACTGCAGAGAAGTGTAAAACAGGGTGACGATATATCCCTCGAACTCTTCACCGCTGCGTTAGAATATGTTTTCGAGCTATACATCACTCTCCTTTGATTTGCCGTCGATATAGGAGATATTATGTCACAATCGCTGGAAGACCTCAGCACAATGCTCAGTAGGGTGGAGCGCTGTTGTATGACAAATTTTTCCTTCATATTTTAAATTCCAATAGCGCGGGATTTGTGCCTTATGTTTAAAGTCAATTTACGTTTTTTTTTTCAACTCAATTGAATAACATCTTCTGCCTCCGCTGGGGCCTCAAAGTTTAATGTTTTACTGAAAAAAATTGGTATGTTTGGGCTAAAATAAATAATAAATAAGAATTAATTAGAGATTATAAATGAAACTCAATAATATAATTAGAATAGTTGTAATGTAATTTAATAAAAAAATTAAACAAAATTCAATCATATGTTTTAAAAAACAAATCGTCAATTTGCCTTAAAATCTCTCTTCGTCTCGAATTTTCACATTTTCTTACGGGATTCCACTTTGGCTTTTATGGCTCCTAATCGTGATGTATCCTTACATTGAGTAATGGCCATTTCCGTCGTCAACTTCACAGCTTGCTCAACAGCTTGGGTATGACATGGAAGACGTAAAAACAAAAGTTCACCCTCACCACCAGATTGGACAATTTGCTGAATTTCTTAGTCACTTAAGTGTTTAAAGATCGGCGGTTGATTAATGGGGTGTTGCCAATTTATCATATCAATGTAGGTTGTTGCGCTGAAATTAATATCAGGCATCTCGAATAGCCTTGGTGCAGGGGATTGCGATATACTGCGTTCTTTTAATATACGCCGGGTTGCCAATTCACGAATGTGCTTTTTATCATATGTAATCATTGCAAGTAGTAAATTCTCAGGATGTGCGAAGTAGCTACGGCGTTGAATGACGGGCCGATCACTTCTTTCTAGGATTTTGGCAGATACCTGGAGGCTATATAGTCGATAATAGATGTCGAGCTCCATCTTTACATGATGGTTTATTCTTAGTCGAGAACCAAGCTGGGGCGTAAACTTTTACGACAAACGTAGCCAGAGCAATCAAATTCTCTGATGGTTTCTCTGTTGCTACATACAAACGTAGGATTCGATTAGCACGTGTGAGCCAACGAGCATGAGATTATTTACCTGGAGACCTGTTTGCTAGATCTTCTGGAAAAGAACTTTTGATCTGTGCTCAAATCTGGGGCCATTTCTGGGAGTGATTCTGCTTCGATGGGTTGGAATTTTTTAATCGGCATTTGTTCACAATTTTCCATTATCCTTTCCAACTGACCAGTGTAAAAGTTGGGTCCCCAAGTGCCTCCGTCAATATGTAAAAACAAATGCCTTAATGACAGCTCGTCCATATGTAGCATTTTTTCAAGGAGTCGTATTAGTCCCATTTCAACCTATTGCCATAAGATGTTCTAGGGAAATGTCTTCCTTTGCCAAGAACCTTGTGATTGCTGATTCTACTGCTTTCGTCGAACCAGTGCTAGGTACTACATAACCCATGCAGATAGAACCCGACTCCTAAATTAGGGCAATGTGCTCTTCAACACTCATTGTTCTGTATTATAGCTCTGCTCGGATGGCGACGATAACATAGAAACGTCTATTTCTGAATCAATTGAAGTAGAACTAATTTTTGAGGATGTACCCGATCGATTTTCTCGATCTAGTTTCCTCTGTAGGGTCTTTTTATTTGTAGCTTCTTCGTAGTAGTAACGTCGACTCCGCCTATTATGATTTTGCGAGAAGTTCGCTGATCAATCAACCTTTATATCGGTCGGGCAGGTGCAATTCGTGAGTTCCTTGCATTTGTATGCTGAAATATCAAATAGCCGCTTACTATTTTCTCGAAAATTATCAAATTTTTCTGAAGAGAGCTTCTTAATATACTTGAGTAAATTTTTACATTTTAAGTGGTAGGATTTTAACATTTGTATAACTCGTGTTCTAGTCACGGTCGGAATAGACGCAGTTTGCCAGATATTTTCAACTCTAGGTGCCACGATATCTGCTATTTGTGAAAATGTTGGCTCTTTCGCAGTTTCCAGTTGCAATTTTAGTTGATCTCTGGTCCACTCGTAGTACTTCATCACATCTTCATACGTAGGTAAAGTGTTCTCTTTAATATCTTGGATATCACCTAAAAGGGGACACTTGAATGCACTAAGAGTTCTCTCCATGCTTCAAACAACCAAGAAATATTGTGAAATAGATAAAAGCGCGACCTTTCACATTGAAAAGCAATAGCATACTGGCCACAGAATACTTTTACTCCTAGCGGAAAATACAGGCAGTGACACGACAAGTGTGCGACAAAATTACTTCCCGCGTGCGCCATCATGAGCTTGAGTTGAAGGTAGTTTACGTAAAAACTTGGATTTTATAGATTGTAGTGAAAATATACTATATTTTAAATTAAAAAATAAAACGAAAAGGTACACTTTATTTAATACTAGCATATTTACATAGCATCAACCCTGGGTCGAAAATAATCTTTTTATAAAAGTTCAATGACCTGGCGGAGGCAGTTACTCTGAATCAATTCAAATAATATTTAGCGTGAGTTAATTTGATTCCTAAAAGCACCTTTTGTGCATTAGATTATCATAAGGTGAAAACAAATTTTTCGCTCCACCCTAATGCTCAGTGTTCCTTACGTCGCAGCCCATTATTCTCCCGGCTCGTATCGTTGGGCTACGAACCTCAAACTAGTTCTGCGAGCGCTTCGCGGCCCCACCACCATCGTGGACACAACGCAGCACTACAACGCACGGCTTCATCGGAACCACCCGGTCGCGAACGCACGCATTACGGCTACCTCTTATGTACTAACCAATAAATTACCTATATACAGTCTACATATTGAAGTACTTATTTAAGTCAAGAATTCCACCAGCACAAGTGGAGCTAGATACTCAAAACTCAGTGTCTCTCAAGGGATAGCTAGGTCTTAACATGAACATGGAAAAGACAGAGGTAATGTGTAACGTTCATGTCATACATATATCGGTACTTGTTGGAAGCACCACGCTCGAAGTTGTTGACGAGGATGTTTACCCAATACGAATTTTCTGACTAGGTAAGTTCAACTTCGACCGCGTGACAGCGTTCGGGAGATTACGACACAATTTCTCCTTACGTATACCTCAAAACTTGAAAACAAGATTATACAACCAGAGCATGTAGTCAGTGATGACATATAGATCTGAGACGTCGTCCTTCACAGCTGGCCGTATGATGAAGCTCAAGATCGCTCAACGGCCTAATGAGGATATATAACTATAAGTATAACTTCGTCTCCAGGTCCTTCAAAAGAGTTATTGCCAAGGCAAAGTCAGAGCACATAGGCAGAATTGGCGAGAAACTAGTTCGCCTTCCTTCGGGAACCCGTGCATTCTGGTCTCTCGCCAAGGCTGTCCAAGGGAATTTCTGTAAGCAATGACTACCATCTCTGCACAGGAGGACGACTCGCTAAGATGGTCTAAAATGCAGTTACGATTCAAAGAAAAGCCGACCTTTAGGCTCCTTTTGCGTCCAACTCGACTCTTGATGACGGGTGAACACACCGCCGACCATCCCACGGTGTGAGTGCTCCATGCCGGATGTGCGGTTTTCACAGCGCTCGGTCGCAAAGCACTCCTCTCCTGGACATCCACAAGTCGAGTGGGCTTGACGGAATCCCCGATTGTGCTGAGGACGTGTGCTCCGGGTTGACACCGGTTCTAACGCGTCTTTTCCGATACTCCTACTCCCTAGGCGTGGTCCCAAAATCATGGAAGACAGCTTTGGTCTACCCGATCCCTAAAAAAAGAGACCGCTCAGACCCGTCCAACTACAGGCCTATCGCCTTCACCTCCTTGTTTTCCAAAATAATGGAATCCGTTATAAGCTGCCAGCTCATGCGGTACCGTGAGGATCACCAGCTGATTAGTGACCGCCAATACGGTTTTCGTCGGGGTCGATCAGCTGGTGATCTTCTGGTCTACCTGACTCATAGATGGGTGGAGGCAGTAGAGTTCAAGGGGGAGGCATTGGCCGTTAGTTTGTACATTGCGAAGGCCTTCGATCGTGTTTGGCACAAAGCGCTTCTTTGAAGCTCCTTCCTGTGGACTTCCGAGAAATTGTGTAATGGACCACCAGCTTTCTTGAAGATTGGAGCATCAAGGTCGTTGTAGACGGTGCATGCTCCGACTACAAACCTATTAACGCTGGTGTTCCACAAGGCTGCGTGCTATCACCAACGCTGTTTCTTCTGCATATCAATGATATGTTGCAAACCGGTAACATTCATTGCTATGCGGATGACAGCACTGATGATACTCTATACACCGGCCGTGCCACGTGAACAAACTTGTGTCTGAAGTCGAGTCTTTGCTGAACAAAGTCTCGGATTAGGGCGACTAAATCTAGTCCAGTTTAATCCTCAGAAGACACAAGTTTGCGCGTTTACCGCTAAAAGAACCCTTTGTCGTATCTCCTCAGTTTCAAGGCACTCCCTTATTGCCTCAGCCAGTATCGGAATCCTCGGCGTCAACATATCGAGTGACGTACAGTTTCGTGGTCACTTGGAAGAGAAGGCCAAATTGGCCTCTAAAAGCAGCGTGCTCAGCAGAGTGGGACAGTATTTCATGCCGGCACAACGCCTGCAACTTTACAAGGCGCAGGTTCGGCCTCACATGGAATACAGTTCCCATCTCTGGACTGGGGCTCCCCAGTGCCAGCTCCTTTCACTTGACCGCATCCAGCGCAGACCGGCTCGGATCATCAACGACCGAGTCCTTTCCGATCGGCTCGATTCATTGGCGCTACGAAGAGATGTTGCATCCCTTTGCATTTTCTTTCGCATTTACCATGTGGAGTGCTCTGAGGAATTGTTCGGATTAATCCCAGCCGCCAAATTTCGCGAACGCACATCCCGATAGATTTCCCGATACCATCCACACCATCTGGATGATTGGCGATCCACCACTGTGCGATTTAGAAGATGTTTTCTTCCTCGCACAACTTCCCTGTGGAATCGATTACCACCAGCGATTTTTCCAGACCGATACGACTTAGGGACCTTCAAGAAAAGAGCCTACTCCTTTTTAAAAGGCCGGCAACGCATCTGCAATTCAGTTGTTCATGGGTGGCGGTAGTCACTTACCATCAGTGAGCCGCATGCTCGTTTGCCCCGTTTCCTATAAAAAAAAATCCGCAGTAGAATGAGGGGTGATTTTTGAGAGATAATATTCTACTTATGAGTGTCTTGCCAATTCTTATCACAAGATCTCGCGCAGTAGAATTAAAAATTCCTTTTTATAGGTGAATTTAAAAAAATACTCCTGAAACTGGCACCTAATAAAAAAATAAACAGTTGTGTAAAAAACTTTATTGACAAAATAAACTAAAACAAGTTTTAGTGTGATCGCCATGAAAAAGGCTTCAAGAAAATTGTATCGTGCTCTTTTTATTACACATCCAATTCTGTCAAGGCTTTGCGAAGACCGGACGATTCGTACCGACAGCTTTATTAAAATACGGGTCACCAAAATATTACTTTAGTGTCATGCTTTAAAACATCAGATGTTTCATTCCACGTCATAACATCGTAAGAAATTTCCATTTTCAATGTGTTTAACATTTTAAATGTACTTTGTCTACAGTAATTTTACGAAAATATAAATTAAAAAAAACATGCTGAATAGCAGTACAATAGTGCTGTGTTTTGTTTTGTAAGTGACGAGACATCCTTATACTTGTGTGTTTTTGAATTGTCTGCTCGTTTGACACTCTTATCTACATGTATAAAAAAGACCACCTTATTCATTAATAGTTCATAGATAGGTTTCATAAGATAGTTCAGGTCTTACCAAAATCGTCAGTTTGAATTTTAAGTGTCGATTGATTTACTTATATACTATACCCATACCATATGTGTAACAAATACTAATACACATACTCGTATGCCCATACCACAGAATAAATAATAGTCCATACCTCGAACAATCCATATATGTACAATCTACATATAAAATTGAGCCGTGGTAGCTCAGGGGCTAAGCGCTCGCTGTATATTTCACAGTACGCGAGAAACCCGGATTCGATGCCCGCCGGCACCAATGAAATTGCTGATTGCAATTTTAAGTGCTGATTTATCACGTGCTCGGCAGTGAAGGAAATCATCGTGAGGAAATCTACATGTGAAGTTCGCCAACATGCTTATTTCCTTGCCCTAAAACAGTCTCAGAAGTGAAAGGAGGCCAGCAGTGGGACGTATATAGGCTCTAACTTTAACTTTTAACATATAAAATTGAAGTGTATGTAATATAGTATGTAATATCGAAATACTTGAGCGGAGGGGCTATATGCATGCATAACCATTTTTCAAATTTCTGTCTGTCCGGGTTAATCGTCGGAATGGCAGAACCGATTGTATGTAATGAAACTTGACTTACAGATAGAGAGTAATGCTAGGAGTGATCTAGGCTATATTTTATCCGTTAAACATTTTGGAGAATTTTTTCGAGAAATTGAAAAATTTATAAAATAAATGGTCTTTTAATGATTATCTTAAATCTAAATAACGCCGCATTAATAAATCCTACATAGGCGAAGATGAGGTGGGTCGCTAGTATTAAATAAAAACTATGCTTATGTAAAATGTTCTAAGTCCAATGAAGCCTTCTGAAGGAGTCTTTTTCGTTTCATTACCTTATTTCTAACAAGTGTTTTTAAATTGTTATTTCCTACTTTTCATTTAAAATTGAAAGTATATATAAAGTTGGGTTGTTTTAGCAATGAAATTTTAAAACTTTGGCTTAAAACAATCGAATTTATATAAACATAATTTGCAGTCTACAGTTTTATCTGCAAATTATTTTAGGCAAAATTTATAACGTTGAATTAAATTTATTAGACCATGTGTCACTGATACGGCAATTCCTATTAATTCCGAATGCCTGTAGCAGTTAATGAATTCCATGTACCAATCCTCGGAATCGAAATTTACTATTGTAACTCGTGATTTTAGCTTATGATTCTGATTTCGATTAAAAGTAAAAAAAGCATCGTAAACCGATCGTTTGGCTTATGAGATGTAACTTTGAGATTGGCTATAGCTATGTAAAGACTGAATAATACAGTTACAGTTTATTTATTGTACGTCCAACTGCTGGGCTTTCTCTGACTTCTGAGAGGGTTATGGAGAAACTAATTAGCCACGCTGCTCGAGGGCGTGATGATGAACTTCACATTGCCACGAATTAATTTATTTCTTAGACATGCAGGTGTCCTCACTAAGTTTTCCTTTACCACAAAACACGAGGTAAATGATCGAACTCTCGTTCTACGGTGTACTTAAACTTTAAATATTATTTTCAAATTGTGTACATTTTTGCTTTTTAAATACAAATAAAAACATAATATACAATGTATTTTAAAACAAACTTTTATAGGCGTTGTTAGGGCCACCATCCCCGTCCATTTTCTGATCCTTGTTACTATATTATTGCATTGTCGTTGAAGTAACATAAGTATGCCATATTCCAACTCATTTGGATGTCAGCAAGTGCTTAAAAATTTATTATAAATTTTAAACCGGAAAGTCATACAAAGAAATCTACATTTGTAAAATTAGTAGAAGTAGAAGAAGAAAGTTAAAAAGTAATTTTATTATTTACCAAGTCAGATCTAATATATTATTTCGCGCTATTCCCTAATGATGGAGATTAAACAAAGGTTCACGTTGGTAAAAGTTTTATTGTGCATAAAAGTTGTAAACATTAAGCATAATAATAAAGATTATCCCTAGAGAATAACTGCACCAAAGATAAATCGTACATAATTATTACTTTTAACCGTATACTGACATTATAAGAATATCCACTACCCATGATCTAACTCATTAACCTGTGGGTGTCGTAAGAAGCGACAGAGGGAAACTAAACCAGGAGATGGGCAGCAGCATCGTCCTGATAACGGCAGAATAAAATTAAAAAACTGCGGTTACCAACCCGCCTGCCAAGCGTGGCAACTATGACAAATATCCCTCCCTAAGAGGCTATATATGGAAGAGGCAGTAGACTTTGATAGGGCGTAATTAACGAATGATGAATGAAGAAGCGGAAAAATTTGTAAATGGTTCTTTGGTAATTGGTACACCATAAGGCCATATTACCGTGGCAAATTCAGGCTGATCACTCCTAATCTCGGATTATGTCTGTGGGACGTTATAATCGTGCAGACTTTTCTGTCCAGAACCTTAGTTCGGTTTGAGTCAACTGGTAGGCAAAAGGTATAAATGTGGATATTGTGCAACCAATATATTATGTATATTCTTTGTTCACCCCTACCCCCTCATAAAAAGCTGTTAAACACCTATTTCAAGCTATTTCATTTTCATTGTATCACCTTTTATTTTTTATAAAAGTAGGTCACACAAAAATGTGTTTATTAACTCTTATTTAATAAATTAAAAAACTAATTAAATAACAGTTAATAAACACATTTCGAGTATTTGTCATGACGGTGTTATATTACTATAGACAATAAGATGGGTGGATTATTTAATAACTAGTTTGTAAGGTAGTTGATATATTTTGTTTCACTACTTACCCACAAAACAACCCTCTTAGTACTTACGTTTTAAATTAAGTTTATGCTTTAAGATATTTATTTCTCGAAAGAATTTTAATTCACTTACATGAGAAATGTTTACAATGTTAGCTTAGTTCAAATGGCACGACACAAACAAAGTGATAACAAAATAAAAAGACACTGTTTTCTTTATAATCTAAGCGAAGTAATGTAAAAAAGTTATAAGTATTAGGTCCTTACATATGAAATTGGCGTTTTGTACGGGAGGAATATAAAGTCAATTTTTTTTTGTAAAATATATTTAATAAATCAAAGTATGCACCGTTGTTATCTATGCACTTTTGCCATCTCATAGGTAGTTCATTGATCCCTTTACTACAAAAAACCATGGGGGCGAGAATGAATAAACTCTTTGAAGGCGGTTTGGACTGCCGCATCGGAGTTGAATTTTTTTCCTTGTAAGAAGTTGACCAAATTCCGGAAAAAATGGTAATCTGTTGGAGCAAGGTTCGGGGAGTACGGTAGATGTCGCAGACATTCCAATTGTAGCTCATCTAACTTAGTGGTTGTTTGTTGTGCAGTGTGTGGTCTTGCGTTGTCGTGAAGCAGCAGTGGTCTAGAGCAATTGACCAATCTCGGTTGTTTAGCAGCTAGTTCTTCCTTCATGGTTTGCAGTTGCTGACAATAGATATCTGCCGTACTCGTTTGGCCAGATTTTAGAAAGCTGTAGTGAACGATACCGGCGCTAGTCCACCGAACACTCACAATTAACTTTTTCTGACTGAATTTTCGTTTAGGGCAGGATTTGGCTGGGTCTCCAGGGTTCAGCCATCGCGACGAGCGCTTCCGATTATCGTACAGTATCCACTTTTCATCACAAGTAATGATTCCATTTAAAATCCCTTCATTATTGTGTCGGTTGAGCAAAGTAACACAGCAGTCGACGCGTGTTTGCAAGTTCAATTCACTCAATTCATGAGGTACCCATCGTTCAAGTTTTTTTTACTTTCCCGATTTGCTTTAAGTGGATTAATACAGTTTTATCACTTACCCCGAAGCCTGCAGCTATCTCTGAAGTGCTTTGTGATGGATCCGCTTCCACAATAGCCTTTAATTCTTCATTTTCTACTTTGGTCTCCGGCCGTCCACGGGGTTGGTTCTGAAGGTCGAAATTTCCAGAACGAAAACGTTGAAACCAAAAACGTACCGTGCTTTCTTTTGCGACACCAGCGCCGTACACATCATTAATCCTTCGAGCTGTTTCTGCAGCACTGGTGCCACGGTAGAACTCGTACTCGTAAATATACCGATATTTCATGTTTTCCATTGTGCGGTAATAAGCGACGCCAAAGAATAAAATAATGAGGAAAAAACAAATGAATGACTGTTTTCAAAACTCAAATGTACTAGCTAAATGAATTTATAAATTTGAATTTGGAATTCTTAACCAAAGAGGAGATATTTCAGATCAAAGCGGTCAGTACGACAAAACGCTAATTTCATATGTAAAGACCTAATACATAGTAAAATAATTAAGTAGAATACAAAGATTAAAACTAACATTCATGAGGGTTGCTTTACTCTATTCGGTTCGACCGCTGAGTGCAAAAATATTCATATACCGACTTTATGCTTCGCTTAATCGAATTGTCGTTGATTTTTCGAGACTGGAAGTGATATGCATGAATCAAATACATATTATGCTTATTATCAAGAATGCCCACGTATTGTGACGGACAACTACGGATCCCTACTTCTACATTGTGCGTGACTCGACGCGCACTTTGCCAGTTTTTTACCATAGTTACGTGCTTTACGTAGTTTTAATTCTCTGTAAAATCTTGATCTTAGTTTTATTATAGGTTTATTTTAGTTAAAGTTATTTCTGTATGAATGCTTTTGTTTAGTATTTTAAGTACTAAAATGCAAGCATAATATTTATATGTTTGTGGTATATTCAGGATTTTAGTATCCTTATAAACTTTTGTGTGTTTCTGTGCTGTTTCTATGTTTGTTTTTGCTGTGTGCTGTATTCAAACCACATATTGAATACCTCAATGGTAAGCCCTAAGGTACTCAATATGAGGTTTGACTGTGACGAAGTTTGTATCATGTTATCTACTTTCGGTTCTTGGTTAATTAGCTTACCGAATAATTAAGTGCTAACTAATAATGATATATTAATACTTAAATTACTGTTATTTATTGGATTTATGAATTAATTTATTAATAATAAACAAATGACAATTAAATAATAACAACTGACGCTGTACGCTTGTCAGTTTCAGGCGAACCTAACATTAATGTTATAAAAAATGTGAATAAATAATTATTATCAGTTATTAGTTGCTGAAATATTGATTAAAAGTTATTTTATGATTTATGATGCAATATTTATATTATTTAGAATAATAATGTTCAATCTTGGGTTAATGTTTAAAATTATTAGAATGTTATAAAAGTACGCTGTGATGAATAGATCAGTTAGTTGTTTTGTAACCGCCAACAAGTGAACAAGTAAAAAGGGGTAACTACTAGTTTGTAAAGTACAAACACAAGGACAGTACAAGTACAAGGACCGAAAGGCTCTCTAAGTAACCTATTCTATTGGACCGAAATACTTAAGCTAAGTAACCTATTTATTTTGTTATTATACTATATCTTTTAAATGTTAATGCCATGTTGTAATCAGTGTATGCAATAATTGTATAAAATAATACATTGTAATTTAATTTTATATAAAAGAATAGTCCCACTGGGTTTCTTGCTGGTTCTTCCCAGGAGAGAGGTTTTATCCGAACCATCGGTAGAAATACTATGTTGAATAAAAATGATTCTATTCTAAAGTCTTTTCCTGTAATCCTACATTTAATTATACAAACAATAAATTATAAATTATATTTTTAAGCTTTTTCTTGTGGCTCAACATTTTAATAAATCTAATACAGGCATAAACATAAAACTTCATTAACATATTCTAAACACGTCGCTAACAAGTTCTTGGAAAGCCGGAATATTTAAAGTAAAATAAGCGTATAAAGAAACTATGTAAAAAGTCATTGAAAAGACTTCCTCGAAAGGCAGTTCTTTTAACTCAAAGTAAAGTACATTATTCTTGTACAGTAAATTCCTCAGTCTTATTAAACAAGAAAATGCCATTTATTTCTTTTGAAATTTGTTAAAAAACTTAACAAACTTAAATTAACCACATAAACAGGTTAATTTTAATCCTAAAACAGTAACAGTTAAGTGGTTGACGTATCAGACTATTGAGCAGTAGGTGCTTGTGTTCGAATCCCTGCTCACGCCAATGATTACAACGTAATTGTTATCATATCATATAGTTGTATTTTCCTTATTATTATCTAAAATCTGCCATGTAGTGACGGAGTAAGGGAATCACCATTTACTCACCCTATCTCGTCCCGTGGGTGTCGTAAGTGGTGAGTATGGGAAACTCAAGAAAATCTTATGGCTTCTGATAGATAGTGGTATAAACATCTCAATTACGCCAGGCGTAAAACGACTGACAGCAGCGTCAATGGTACGAAACGTCTAGTGCTGCGATCGTCAATTGCCTGCCAAGCGTGACGATGGCAAATCCACCCTACAACAGAAGTGGCCCATGTTCAGCTGTAGACTTTAACGCGCTGATGAAGAAGCATATCTAAAGAAAAAAAAAAAGTGTGCAGTTCACACGCGGTAGAAGTGAAACCTTCAAATGGAATGAAATGTAAAATAAAAAATATTTCAAGGCAAATTATTTATTTAATATGATCATTTTCAACCACAAGTGTGGCATAAAATATAAGATAAAAGTTTAATTTTATAGCAAATAAACATTACAATCCTTATTTTTAGACTAAAGTTTAGTGTGTTTATTTTAAAATAATATTTTCTTTCGAGTAGAATTGCTTTGTAATAGCGCCATCTACTTCATTCTATAGGTAGTAATTTTATCGAACAAAAATTAAGTGACTTTCGAGGTGGTACGTAAAATGGACGCTAGATGGCCTGAAGTTATGAAATCATGGATTGTTATTAATGGATTAGTTATGATAATTTTGTTCAATATATTAATTTTATTTATTTAATAAATTTGTTGGTTTTTATATTGTTTATTATAAGTTACAAGTTATATTAACCATCTTTAAAGCACCACACAAAGAGAAGACCGAGATAATAGGAAATAGTGTATTTAAAAAAATACTAGCCATGCATTACATTACTAGTATTCTCTTTAATCACTCCTGGTATGCTGAAAATGCTTGTGATAGGAGTGGTTCACGACAGTAATCGAATGGGGGATTTGAACCAACAATCTTTTGAGTCCGCGGTCAGCATCCTACCATTAGGCAAATGTCGCTTACTGCACTGAATTCTATTTCATTCTCTAGCAGGCTAAATGTTATCATGTATATGTTTGTCTCTTTTTAGTGTTTGCTTTTTCGTTTGATCGAGTTTCAAAACACAACGATTCTAAAGAAGTTTTCACTTCAAAAAGTAGAGAACGAATAAATTTGCCAGAAAGATATCTTATACGAAAAATGGTTTCCAAAAATTTGGTGTAGTGGTAGCAGTGTAAGATAATGAGCTGTGATTGCGTTCTATGGATGTAGGAGAGTTGAGTTTGGGTAATACTAAAGAATTCTCATGACCTCTAATTAATGTCAGTATAATTATCCTTTTTTTGCTAGATGTAATATCTCCAGGCTAGAGAAGGCAAGTAGTGCCAATATGCTAGATATTTGGTAATGTGCACGATAGTTAATTGGGCTCCAGGCGTAAAGGTTAGTCTGCTTTTATATAAGAGATGTACTCTGATGCTATGACTCAAGATAACGTAACCTAGTTCGTTAGATAGGTAAATTCCCACTAATAACATAAACATGAAAATTAGGCCAAGTTCAATACAGACGACATTCATAGCAATACCAAGAACGTTGTACATTCCTACAGATTATATTGATGAATATATTAAAGCAACTCATAATATATAGGTCTCATAGTATATATAGGTCTAATAGTGTTTGAGTTGAGGGGGTTCAAAAATAGTTCGAAATAGTTCGTGTAAATATACACAGCCGGTGCGTTGCCTTTTTCTTTTCCAAGGCAGACAATCGTTTTTGGGCCCACTAGAAATGTTAACGTAATTTAATTTTATTACACATAATAAAGATACCAATTTATTATAGTAAACGGCCTAAAGATTTTATGAAAATTTAACCGGAATCATGAAAACTGAAAAAAAGAGTTTTTAGATATTCGTGTTCTGGCTAATGTAATGTGAAAAAAAAATGCGTGTAACGAACTATATAGTATATTATCTATACTAACGAAGAACGAACTGCTAGAAGGATTTTCCATAAACCTTAAAGTATCTATAAATACTAAATGTACCTACAAATTTATTTAATACTGTTAATTATTGACCAGTGCACTATTTTAACTTATAATATCGGTGAGAACTACTAGACAATCGCTTTTACTTTGTTTTTAGGTTATTGTGATATTTATATTTTAATTGTTAATTTCTCAGTATTCTCGTCAGATACGGTTAAACTAATATTACTTTTGTAATCTATAGGTTATAAGGAATAAACTGTTTCATTAAGTTACGCCACAATTTGTGGTGGACCCATTCTCCATACAAAAATAAATTGTCCTTTCGTTGTCACGTTGCGGTGTATTACTACTATTTTACTCAACAAGCAAAACATTTTACACTATTTTGCTTGTTGAGTAAATAGTGTAAAATGTTAGAAACAAGCTTTAAATATTTCTCGGTATTAAAATTATTATATCTAACGGTGTAACTATGTTTCTCACTCGCACTTGAAAAATATATTGACGATGACGACCTGAATCTGTAAACCAGAACCTGTTTTTGTGGCACATAAGGATAATAATTAATAATTGTGTTTGGTTCTTGTTCAGAAAAAATATGATTTCTTTTGTGCTTAGCGCCACTAGAGTTTTATACCATTTTAGAATTTTAATAAGTTGTGCAAATTTTTAATTTTTTCTAAATTGCCATAGTTGTGATGATAATTTTTTTATAACGTGAAGAGTGAAAGTTGATTAAAAGTAAAAATTTTTAAAATTGCAAGATAAGAATTAACTTAATTTTATTTTTTCCTTAAAACTTCAGATATTTGCGTCTTATTTGGAAATGGGATGAGCAGATATGCTACTTAGATTGCTAATACAAGCAAAAAATAACAGTGATATTTGAAAATTTGTAATCATAGTACCTAAAAATATTGTATAGCGTGTCAAACTTTAGTGTTTAAAAAAGTTATTATAACTTAAAAAAAGAGTCAGATTTTTTCTGTTTTTTTCCTGGGTAGTCATCAATTTGTCCACTCCCTGGTGACCACTTGACGTTGAATTTTTGGACACGTTGTATACTGGTGGATTATTGACCTAGGAACAATAGAATTGAATTTTCAGGCAAAACTAATTTAGATTTTTTTAAATTTTCCATTTTATTTATTATGTGACGGAAAATATTCGCAAATCACAAAGCATTCGTTAATGCTACTCATAAATGTAAGGTAGTAGGACTCCTTTTCTGACTGTGAATCCATCTGGATTACCAACCTCGTAAATATTTCTGCCGCCGTGTATGCACTTCTGTGTTCCAGTGAAGGTTATAGAGTGCCAGTATAATTACAGGCTTCACTCACAATTCACTCACCATACGGAACACTGCAGCATTATGCTATTATTTCATCCCAGTATTCTGTGAAAGTGTGGTCCTTCCCACGGGCATACTGTGTAGTGACGGTATAAGAATATCCACTACAACCATCGATCACTAATAAAAAACTAGATACACAATCAGTGACAAAAATGTCCTTACCGAATGAGCGCCCACTCGAACATTTGGGTGCGCTTTAATTTGTACGTAGCTGTGAATACAACTTTAGGCAATGCATTTAAGGTTGAATTTACATTAATGTATATTTATTTCAACTAAAATTACGTCAAAACAATTGGCGATAGTTTTTAGAGAACTTTTGCATGGGATTGTTTATCTAGTTTTTTTGTTAGTGATCGATGACTACAACATATCGTCCCGTGGTTATCTAAAGAGGAGAAATAAAAAATGTGGTTACAAATCCGCCTTTTAAGCGTAACAACAATGGCAAGTGCTAACCGGAGGCCTTTGTTCAGCAGTGGACTTTATTAGGCTGTAATGAAATAATGAATAGTGTGGTTCTTCATTGATCGAGATCTATAGCCGACCCATTCGATGTTTGAGCTATAATACGCTGTGGGACTCTACCACTACAAATTCTACATAATATTTCAAAAATCACAAATATTTTGATAATAATAAATATTATAGGCTATGGCGCGATATAGGTTCATTCTTATTAGCTATATTAATTTTATTCGCGTTGACCGATAAAATTTTGCATATGTTTACACGTACGTACCAACGTTAGTTTCATTGAATGATTCATTTCGTCCATTTTACAATTGTAACTAAAAGTCTGCAAAATATTACGCAGACCCAATAAATCACAAAGATGTATATGATGGTTCTTGAAAATAAAGAACAAAGAAAAGCAATCTGGATTCATACATTGATTATTTTTTGTATTCACAATGTTCATTTTTCGTTCGATATTGAACAAGCCAAGAGCTAAATACTTTCAATAGTGAAGGCGCAATGCCGATGAACGATAATTTCGACTGTCCATTCCATTCCCACTCATAATGTACCATTGAAAAGGAAAGGCGAAAATGAACTGTCTAATATTGCCTGTAAGCAATTGCGGTTTTAGCGATTAATTCTTTGTCAATCAGTATCGTAATACAAATATAACAGAGCGACACGGGCCACCGGCGAACTGAAGAGGAGTAGCTATAGCCACATACTTCTTGGTAGAGAGTAATTGTGTTCTGTGCCACAGGCTAACTAGTAGATTCTACCGAATGCTATAGCGTTTTGCTCCGATACAGAACTGTCTGTCATTTTTTGCGGAGGGAAATCTGCTCACACAAAAACAATCGTCTGTCGCTATGAAACTCACACATAACAATTAAAACAATAATTTAACACGCACATATATATTTCATTATAACGGTAGTATTGCTCGGCTACAGCGAAAATTCGGATATAGACTCTGACTCGACCGATCTGCATATTGAATGAGTAATTAGTATAACATATAGTATTGGTAATAATATAATATTGGTAAACAAATATGAAACAACACGACACGTTATTATTGTAATTTTTAAGTTTAAAAGAAGTAAACAGCCATAATGTGATTAAAAATTACTTATATATGAAATGTAACGCCAGTTTTGGAAATTTGACGTAGCAGATCTCTTCTTGCAGCAAAAAAACTGAACAATTCGGCATTTTTGAAGGACGTTGATTCAGCCGCGCAAGTAGATTTAGTTTAGTGAGCAGTGCGGCTGCCACTATTTTTATTGTAAGCATTAGACCGCGTGGACTTATACTTTAACAGAGGGAAACGCCTGCGTATGACTATTCTCCTCCGATCCGCCGGTGATCCGTGTTGCTCTATGCAATATAATGAATTAATCAATTAATCAACTATATTTGAAAAATAAAGATGCACCCTAGGTTGTAGGCCATATATTCTTTCTAGGAGACCATCTGGGTAGGTTTTATCCTCTTACCTATATTTGCCCCTAAATAGTAGTGTTTGCATTGCTGTGTTCTGTTCTGAAGGGTATAGAGAGCCATTATAACTACAGGCTGTGAGGCATTGCGTCTTAGTCCGCAGAGGTGGCAACGCATCTGTAGCCGCATCTGTGTTCTTTGTTTGAAGATGGTTACAGTCCATGGACTGCAGGAGTTACTTACAATCTGGTGGACTGGAAGCTAAATAAATTTCACTGCTGGGTCTTCTACCATTTCTGAAAGGGTTATAGAGCAGTAAGTCATATTCTAATGTCCAGTCTTAGTACTGCAGCATATGCTGTAAGAAAGATTAGAAGTCTCACCAATGTTGAGACAGCTAGATTAGTTTATTTTAGTTACTTTCATAGCGTGAAGTCTTATGGAATTTTGCTATGGGGTAATGCGACTGACATCGAAGCTATATTTGTTTTGCAAAAGAGAGCTGCATAGGCGATTTATTACTTAAATTGTGATGAGTCCCCTAGAGAAAAATTTAACGAAATAAACATATTAACTTTGGCATCGCAATATATTTATGAAAATGTAATGTATGTACATAAAAATATAAATAGCTTTGATAAGAATAAAGATGTTCATACTTTAAACACTAGGAACAAACATAAGCTTGTAATACCAGTTACTAGACTCCACAGAATTAGTAATTCATTTATGGGGCAATTTTACAATAAAATCCCAGAAAATGTACAAAATTTGCCAATAAATAAGTTTAAATGTTTTATTAAAGAAAAATTGTACAAAAAGGGTTATTTTAATATCAAAGAATACATAAGTGAAATAACCCCTTGGAATGAATTGATCGCCACCATGCTGGTTCTATTAAAACTCATTTAAAATTTGTACAAACAAAAAAAAACACAAAATTATTGTAAAGTGAAATATGTTTAAAAAAAAGTCTCGCTGGGTTTCTTGCTGGTTCTTCCCAGTTCAGAGGTATTTTCCGAACCAGTGGTTAATAAAAAAAATTGCTTTCAATAAGTATTATGTAATAATCTATATTGAATAAACATTATTCTATTTTATTCTATTCTACACAGCCAAGCACGCCATATACAGCACTTAATATTGCAATTAACAATATCAGTGTGCCGGTAGAGATCGGACTAGGGTTGCTCACTTACTATGAAATTTACATCAATTACTTAACCCCTGACCACAAATCTTGAGAGAGATTAAGTATTTGAATTAGAGTTTAAGTAAATGTTACTAACAAATAAAGAAATAATGCGTAGTAAATATTTGGAATTAGTTAAACCTATAGAATAGAATAGAATAGAAATGATTATATTCTAATCTATTTCAATAAGTATTACTGTAATCTATATTTATTCAATATAGATTACAGTAATACTTATTGAAAGTCATTTTTTAATTTTACCACTGGTTCGGAAAAAACCTCTGTCCTGGGAAGAACCAGCAAGAAACCCAGCGGGACTTTTTTTTTAAAAGCACAATTTACATATAATATTTTATGAAATTGTTATGAAAACATTAAGAAACAACATGGTAGCGACCTCATTCCCAGGGGTTATTATCAGTCATGTACTCTTTAGTAGTATAATAACCCTTACTAGACAATTTTTGCTTCATAAATATTTTAAAACTTTTGATAGATAAGGTCTGCAGTATCTGTATAATAGGTACCATCATCGTCATCATAACAGCCCTTCCACAAGTCCACTGCTGAATATAGGCTTCCCCCCGAAGTAAAGCCACAAAGCACAATCCCGAGCCATCTGAATCCATCGACTTGCTGCATTCTTACCAGGTCAGCACTCCATCTAGTGGGAGGCCGCCCTACACTTCAGTTACCGATACGAGGCTGCCACACGAAAACCTTTCTTCACCAATGAAATAATTGACTTGAAATTAAAGTTTTGTAACTGTTGTTTTATGTGTTACGTCAATGTCATGCTTATGCCAGTATTTGTTGAGAGCACTACGTTCAAAATTGTCGACGAGTATGTTTATCTAGGACAATTTGTCCTACTAGGTAAGTCCAACTTCAACGGAGAGGTTAATCGACGGATTCAACTTTACTGGGCAGCGTCCGGGAACCACTAATTTGGCTTTTTATTTAGTCCCCTGGATTTGATTTTTCAAGAATATATTAGAATTACAGACACGACTTTTCTACAGATTTATTATATATGTATAGATTAATGATGATATCCGTAGTAGAACCAGAATAACTGAAATAGCCCAACGAATTAGTAAGCTGAAGTGGCAATGGGCCGGCCATATAGCTCGAAGAACAGACAACCGATAGGTAAGAAAGTAAGGTTCTTGTGTAGCAGTCTCGTATCGGTAAGTGAAGTGTAGGGCGGGCCCCTTTAGATGGAATGACGCCCTGGTAAGAAATACTAGAAGTCTATGGGTGCCAGTAGCACAGGACAGTGCTTTGTGTCATTCTCAGACTTATGTTCAGCAGTGGACTTGTGAAAGGTTGCAATGAATGAATTAGTTAATTAAATCGTTAATATTTTTAAAACGATTATTTGCTAGTGCTTGACTACTAACTATCACACCGGATGGTCAGCGGTGATACTAGTACTAGTACCACTAGTATAATACCAGCTTTGGCTGCATCTTCTTTGACTAAGTTTATGAAATGCCTATTCCTTGAAAACACCCCATAGTAATTGGATGAATTTATTAAAACTAAGGCTAAATCACTATTAAATAGTAATTTATCTTCAATAGAAATCTCAACCGTCGACATAGCTAAGCATTATGCTATATGCATGCTAACCCAAACCACAAAAGGGAAAATGTTACCCGCAGCGCAATCCTGAGGCATTACATATCCTGTTTAATTTTGATAACGATGGGATTGCCAGCGAAACGCTCGTAAGCTAAAACTCAATTTTAATTAACATTGTCGTTTAGTCGTTACAATTACGGAGGTGATTTACGCACGATTTACATGGGATTAACATAATCTGATAATGTATTTTATAGTCCTATTTCGAGTCATGCATGTGTGTCTGTGTCCTTATGTACCCTCATGTGTACTTATGTATGTAAAAAACTTTTTTTTATTAAAGCATTTTTCGTGCGGGGCAGGATATTACCATCTTGCTCACTAACTTGCGTGACCAATGAGTACAGACAACAATGGAAAAAAAAACATGCCATAAAGCGCATTCATGTTTAGAATAAGTTTTGTTTACTTATACGTTGTCTTTTAGTCTTTTTTATAAAACACGTTACCCTAGGATAGGTAGGTATATAGGTAGCTACACCACACTAGGATTTTCCTCTGTATCGTGGGAGAAGTTTGCATATATAAATTAAACAAGAACAAACATCCAGATCTGGAACAATTATTTGTAGACCTTACAAATACTTTTTTGCGAGCGAGATTCGAACCCGTGGTACTCAGCGCCAAAACTCAATGCTTAGCCATGAGCCGTCCGTCTCTGTCGTTGTTTACACATATTCTACTCACTGAAGCTTTAGTGGCTTATGCGTTACTTCGAAAGCGTAATTAAATATAAGTATTTTTTTTACATAATTTCTTATTACTACAACAAATCAATAAGTTACTTACATATATTAGCAAACCGATTATTTCTATTATGCGTGTACCACATAATAATAATTATAGTAAACAAACGATAGTACGTGCCAAACCCCTGAAGGGTAATATTAAATCTGTTTCTACTTGATGTACTTATCTTGGCTCTGCAAAGCGTGCTTGATTTTATGTGTCGTGATAAAAAAAAACTCACTTTTTTCTTTGGTTAATGGAAACTCTTATAAATATTTGAGAGATACTAAAAGTAACTTGACGAACTTGTTAAGATTTCCTAATATTTATAAATAAATAATGTATTAAACGGATTTCAAATATGATAATCTTTTACTTTCCCGGGCAGTTATGTTCCCCAAGTGACTATCGAGTCCCGTCCAATATCGAACGGTCTCGATAGTTATGTAAATATGCAGCCACGTTTCATTTTCTGCAGTGCACTTTCAGTTTGAGCTACATATATTGGGTAATAACCATAATATTGTAGGATGAACTTAATATGAAATAATAAAACATAGCGATCTCTTCTATAGTTCCGTAGGAGAATCTGTCACACCATTTCGTCATTTTGGGTGTATCGAATGACGTTATGCTCTCCAATAGATAGCGGTATAATCATCTCGTGTATTGCAGATTTAAAATGCCTAGACCAGCAACAGGAAGTAGCAGTAAGGGTTAAAATGTCGGTATTATGTGAGAGCGTGGCAATTCCGATAACGCATTTTGCATTTTAATTCTATTGGCCACAGCATCCACTTACTATCAACTGCGGACTGTGTGCTCATTTGTCACTTTTACTCCTATAAAAGAAATACCAAGTGGAAGGACTCATTTCCTCCTGATAATGAGTGGATGCTGTAATCTGTAGCAGCTATACTGCAACCTATGTAGGAAGACTAAATGGAGAACTTACTTGTGTGGAGTTTTTATGAAATATAATCATGAAAAAATGGTTAAAAATATTACAATTTATTTTACATGAAATTCTTTGCCTTTTGATTTTCGCTTTACCTACATCTTACATAAATTTTAAAAATAAAAATTATTTCGGTTCGTAAAATAAACATACTTTTGAAAAAATATGTTATTCATTTGAAACACAAAACTTATCCAGAGTTTTCTAGATCATTTAAAAGTTTAATTAGCTACGGAGGCTCCATTAGAATAAATTAATGACGTCCCGATTGTCGGTTCAAACGAGTTGAGCTTACTACGGCACAAATAAAGACAGAAAGTTGAAGTGAAACCAAAGAAAGCCAAATTTACAATAAAATCAAGTGGTTGCCTAAGGCGATATTTTCTTAAGTTAACAAACAAATTTATGCGAATTTCTTAATTAGATTCGAGATTTGATTTAGTAAACCTTGTTGTGCATGTTAAATATTTTTCAGTTGTTGAATTGCGATTTTGATGTGAAACATCTATTGGTGCGCCATGACAGTAAATCCGACTCGTGACGTGTCGTGCCGTGACGGCAAACGGCATGACACTCTTATGCCGTCATGCCCCCTCTTTGTCTAATCTTTAACTTGTTAAACATTTAACTGAGAGCCGTCAGTATCAACTTGTTTTTTTCATAACCTATGATTAACTTTATTAGTTTTTAAGGGTAAAGTATTAAAACTTTATACTTTATTAGTGACTCAACGTAACGAGATAAAGTAGACAAACAGTTTCCCAAGACGCCGTCTTATAGAATTAACGCTCGTTGGTTCGTTCAATACACATGAGAAGTTTCTGGAAAGTAGAGTTACGTTTCTAATCTAGTATCAGGTTATTTTCTCGCAGTTGTTGTGTTAAAAAACTAAAAATAAGCAATGTGGATATTTTAGTTTTAAGTGTTGATATTTTGATCAGGTAGATTATTTTATTTACTAGTTTGTTTATTGCTCTAGTTATCATTTTAATTACAAGTTTAGTTACTAAGGGCGGCATTATACCTTTTGGAATTCTCTCCCAGTCAATCTTATAAATTATTATAAAAACAACATTGAGTATGTTATTCTTATAATTGGCGGACTTATTATTTTGCCTATACATTCCTTTTACTGCTTTTTTAAGTTTATTTCTGAAAATAAGCCTTTGATTTTTCAAATTGAATGCTTCTTTTTCATTTACATTTGTTTTTCTTCAAATGTTTTTTTAGTAAACTTTGCTAACGAGGTTCTGGCAGCTAACCGATGACGAAAAAAAATGTCAAACCCAAATTCCACAGACTCGTGACTGATAGCAGTAATATAAGCAAGGGTATTAATATATTAAGTATTGGCTCTGAGGTCGCCGATCCGACTGCCAAGCGTGGTGTGTTTATCCGAATTTTTCAAGTCATTCAGTAAATTGTAAATGTTTAAATGCAGCGCCAAAACGCAACAAAAAGGTAAATGAAAATTTCGCAACAAAATAAAAACGAATTTAACTTTTATTCCATGAAATTACTTAAATAATACAAGACAATAAAGTCGTAGATAATAGAGTTGTTTCAGGCGATGAAAGCCCGCACGCGAAGTTTTCTATCGTTCAAAATGCGCGGCATGCGATCGTATATTTGCCTCGCATTTACGTGGTTACGATAGATATTGACAAAATTTTTACTAAAATTGTGCTGTGTAAACTTAATGACAGTTATTTTATTTTAATAACACAGAACTAACTATAAATAATAACAGTATTCGATTTGTATTATTTTATCAAAAAACGATTTTTCAAACATTTATTTAGGATTAAAAGACATTCTCGGTTTTTGTGACTCAACTTAGCAGTGCTATAATCAAAAGAATAGACGTACGCCTAAATATTTACGATTTTTTCATAGGTAATTTATTGCTCTTCAATTTACTATCAATAGTTTTTTCTGAGATTTCAATAGTTTTCTATGTGCTTTTCAAAATATGATGAGTTCCAAAAGTTCGGGGTATGTTTTATACTTATTTTTAATTTGTTTAAAATAACAGGCTCACACTCTTTTATGATTATTATTATTACTGGCCCAGGCTTATTCTAGGATTTTATGTGAACCTTTCCATCTTTCTGGACTTTCCTTACCTGGTTTATTAATAAAATAAACCAGGGAACTTTGCTGACGGAACTATTTCTTTGATATTTTTCTCTCTTATAACTTTAAAGACCTATGTCTACCAGTAGTCTTCTGGGGGCTGATGAAAAAGAGATATTAATCATTTAAAGTGTAAATATTATTGTTATTTATTCTATAATATTTATTATATAATTTAAATTGAACAGTATTTTAAGGGAGAAGGAATGTTTAATATATGTATATATATTTTATTAACCATCAAAGTCTAACTAAAATTTTATTATCACTGTACAATAAGCAAGTCTAGTAATTAAAAGCTTATTTTATAGATTAACGGTGACAAGCTTCTTCACTACACTCTATTTAAGCTGCTATTTTACGCTGGTATTCTGTGAGAGCGTGGTCCTTCCCCGGTCGAGCCGACCCATTCGTGCTACAACTATACAATTAATATAGCTGCAGCATGGCTCTACCACGATTAAAATATATGAAAATCGTTAATTTGTACATAGTTTGAACACATACAAATACGTTTTTGCGATTGCAAACTTATATTTGCAGTTGGAGAGTCGACCATGATGTAGACCGATGTAAAGAGGACTTTTCATACTGCAAATTTGAGTTTGTCCTTCAATTCGACTTACTGAACTATCTGCATGCATAATTATGTTGACTCGGAACCATCGGGACACGAGTCCTACTCACACTTGTTCGGTTTTTATATTATGTTAAAGTTTTCCTAAGTCGGATGTAAAAATAAATCCTAGCAAAGCAAATAACTATTTCAATTATAACTGAAAGAACCCCTAAATTCTAAGGCTCAGGATATAAAATGGCATGGCATTGCTTTTGAGTTCACTTTAAGTAATCTTTATAAACGTTTTCAAAAACATTATGAGAGTACGACTGCGTGTATTAATGCATGCCAAACAATCTCAAAGGTTAGTTAACGGATAGTTAAAATATTTTTATCAAAATTATGTTATAATATATTCTTTAAATATTTTCCATACATTTAAAAAAAATCTTATTAAAGTCATATGACAAAAATTTGTTGGCGCTTCTAAAGTCTATTCACAACTTTAAGTATAAAAAAAAACTAAATATATAATGTTCGCAATGTGCAAAAAATGATTTCTACTGCAAACTCCGATTTGCAGTAGAAATCATTTTCTACTTGGAATATAACAATATTGTATGTTAAAGCAGATTCAAATACTTTGTGCTTTATGTGGAGCTTGCATTTTTTAAAGAATATGGGTGACAAAGGAGCACACAGTCCACCTGACGGTAGGTTGATGCTGTGGCCCACAGAGATCTACATCTATCCTCGATTAACATCAAGCAGAATATGTGTTGTCACCTATGAGGACTAAGATGGAATGCCTCGTTTCTAAGTTTCTCATTTTTTGCAAAATATTATTTGTGTTTGTTTGTAATTCTATGTAAATATAGATACATATATAACACTAGATGGTGGTGCTTATGTGCAAAGGAATCCGTAGGGGTAGGTACCACCCATTTAACTATTTCTATCACCAAATAGCACTGCCTGCACTGCTGTGTTCCTCCTGTTTTCCTGAACCGTATAGAGAGCCAACATAATTAAAGACTGTGAGGCATTCTGTTTTGGTCCTCAGAGTCATTTATAGCTTTCTTTATTTTAGGTTGGTTACAGGTATCCATTAGCTGCAGTAGCCACATACCTTCTGGTGGACTATAAGTTTGTTTGTCATCTCAATTTTATAAAAAGTATATGGTGATAAGCAACACTAAGCAACAGTGTTGGCTCTGTATTTACCAACCCGCCTACCTGAAGAAGATATTTTATAAATACTCAGTTTTTTTTCATAAATACCCATCTACAAACGGTTAACGTTATACAGATAGGCCTTGAAGTTTCATCGATTTCAGCAGAATTTTGTGATAATGACTGTGCGTGGGTGGAAGTGGGGTGCGAGATATCGTTATGGAATCTTAATTAAAAAGAAAAACAGTTTACGATATTACGTCCCACATCTGGGAAAAATCTTCCTCTAATTTTTGAGAGCGTTATGAATCAGTTAGTGCGATGTCGTCCGCTCCAGTACGTTTCTGCTTTACATTTTTTACTTTTTATAAGCCAATGCAATAATATAAATGCACAGATTATAATCGAACGGAGAGAAAAACGCCGACTGATTATTTCACTCTTCTACTGTACATATTCTCGAAATACGTATATATCATCTTTCAGGTATTCAGGTTTTCTTACTGAGCTTTTCTTTCAGTAATATTGATATTATATTTGTAAATATTTTCGTAAAAGTTAAAATCAAGAACGTGTTAACAGTAGAACATCAAAAACAAAATATATTTTCGTTCACGCAAGCGTGTAATCTACAACAGATAAGTTAAAAGGTACTTATCTTTTAAAGGCCATTGTTGTTGTAATATCACTCTGAAAATAAAGCAATAGGAGCCTGAGAACCACCATATGATAATAATGCTACAGTTTATCATTATTAATATTATACTATTTATATATTTCATTACAAAAACCTCAAGAACTGGAGACCCATATTACCTTGTAACGAGATATTCCATCTTAGTCCTCTGCGGTGACAATACGTCGGTATTTTGATTATTAATTGAGTAAAGATGTAGGCGTTGGCTACAGTAACCATCATGTGAATTGTGTGCTCCTTTGTCTCCTTTTCTTCTATTAAGAAAACTTAACTTAAATTATATGCACACGATTAATCGAAACGTGTATTCGACAAATAGTGTTCATAATATAAATTTAACATAAATCTTTTACAGAAGAGACATGTAAAAGTGTCATTTTACTTTATTATGAAATAAATTATTTTAAATAACTTAATTCGGCGCTACGTTCGACCGGCTCTTACGTACGTAAAAGCAATTTAAAATTTATTTATTAAACACAGTCACGTTGTGTATTGGCGGTGTAAGTGAATTGTAATTAGTGTAATTTTAAACGTGGTTGTAGCACGAATGGGTCGGCTCGACCGGGGTAGGACCACGCTCTCACGGAATACCAGCGTAAAATAGCAGCTCAATGCTGCTGTATTTCGTATGGTGTGTGTAGAGAACTGGAGACCCTTTTTACTGGAAATGAGGCATTCCATCTTAGTCCTCAGGGGTGATAACGCATCTGCATTTTGATTCTTAATCGAGGATAAATGTAGATGTCTATGGGCCACAGCATCTACTTACCATCAGGTGGACTGTGTGCTCGTTTGTCACCCATGTTTTATAAAAAAAAAGAATTCACTAATCCATTTAATCTCGTGGATGTCGTAAGTATTGTAACTTTTTTCAAGGATTGCAAGGAACGCTTATTCCTCTAAAGTACACTTCTCTGCTACATGCACTTTACGGAAAATTTTGTTTTCCTTTGAGAAACTTTTCTAAGTTTTTGTAATCGGTATTATTATATATACAGTACACAAAAAATAACAGAAGACTTAGTTTTCCTTACATTTTGTGGTAAAAATATTAATAAAAAGAAATGTTTTTTTTTTTTAAATATAAAATGTATGTATACCTGGGTGCGCCTGGTAATGGCGGTGTATGAAATTCAACTAACCTATATCATCTCGTGTGTGCCGTAAGAAACAGAGAGAAATAAAACAGGAGATAGGAAGCAGTATCTTCCTGACACTACTCAAAATAATAATAACTGCGATTTCCAAATCGCTTGCCAAGCGTGGCTACTATGGCATGTATCCCTTCTATGAAGCAATGAATGGAAGAATAATTTCAAATGTGGACTTTTGATAGGCTTTGTTACGAGTGTTTGTTTTACGTTTTATTTAAGGATTCAAATAATAGGAAGTAGCTAAATATATTATTTAATAGATACCACGTCCTTTACATAGAAGTACCAAATGGAAGAGAGAAAAATAGAATACCGTATTGCTAAGAAACATAAAAAAAAACAAGTTTTATTCTTTTATGTCTGACAACGAGGAAAGTGACATACATATAAAAAATAATTTCTAATATATAAAACGAAATAGAGAAACATTATAGCGATCAGTAAAATATAAATATCTAGTATTCACTTGATAGAACAGCGACGATCCCGTTCGAGTGGGGAATCCATTTCTATATTAATGCCATTCCGACAGTACTTGATGACCGATGTCGTTATCACGAGAATATATTTTTGTTTTTACTGTATTTTCGTACATTATAATAATAATATTGGAACCGAGATTGTATTTACAATTTTTTTTTATGATTGTATATAAAATTTATTGTATTTAAAATCGACCTGAGTTCAACAGTGGACTTTTAATAGGCTGTAACTTTAAGTTAGTGCTTAATACACTTCCACCTGTAGTAAAGTCTTAGATGGTAAATCACACTATATTAGCGTAGCAAAAGCCTGTTCACGCTGTCTTGAATACACCCGCATTGTAATCGGACGGAAAGGCAGACGCCGGAAAATATTTACACACCTTTGCATTACAAAAGGCGAAGTAAACCGTTTAGTTCGAATGCATGGAATGTCAACAACAAAGTGCTGAAGACCCGCCGAGCGTCTGTTTGTCCGATGGTGGAAAGGAAAGGATTAAATCTTTTGACTTTTGCGCACGCTCTTCAAAATAATATATTCTATTGTATACAAAAAGGCTGGCAACTCTACACCTACTCTGATTGAGATGATTAGTTCGGTTTCAGCCAAATCAAAGTCACTGATATGCCTCATAGCACGTTTCGCCACTGAATCTAACGCTATATAAAAGTACCCCTTGTATAAGTAAAAACTCAAGCAATGTAGGCGTTAAATCACCTTTGTTTTTAACCGAGTTCCAAAAACGATTGATTTGATTTAAGTAATACATATTTTATTAAAAAGGCTATATTTTAGGGGTAGTCCCATAGAAATTTAAACCAAAAAATTTGACTATACAAAAATAGGAGATAAAGCCTCTAATGTTACTATTTAGAACGCATTCTAATAATCACCTTCAACTTGTGAACACTTGTGATATTCCTTAGTCCACTCAAAAGGGCAAAAAAAAAAACATTAATACAAGTAAAAAATGACTTTATAAACTAAAAAGAATTATATAATTTCCACTTATAAAGTCGATATAATTTTTCGATACACTATGTATTAACACATACTTTTTGAAATCGGTTGAAAAAACAATGAAAAGGCCTAATCTGTCTAAGCTGTTGATATGAAACATAAGAAACTATAGTTAATTTTTTTGGTCTTTTCTTTTGAAAAGTTATTAAAAGTTTGTTATAACTTTTATAACTTACAATTAATTACGTAATATTTGTGGGATTTTTCTTGCGTTTTCAATATTTTATAGTATTTTCGTAGAAATACGTATGAGTAAAAGTTAAAGTTACAGCCTATATACGTCCCACCGCTGGGCATAATTTACTCATTCATTCAGTACAGCTACAGTAAGTTTTTTTTTCTGCGGTCAGAGGATTACATTTTAAAACGATAAGAGATTCAGAAAAGAACGATTCCCGGACGAAGTTCATTCATTTACGTCGAATAAGAAAAGAGTTTTTATTTAATTTCATTTCATTTTAGAAGTGAACTCGAATACAGTGTAAGGGACAAGGGGAGAAATAGAAAAAAAATCGAGTCTGATTGTGTTGTGTACAAGTATAGCAACTTAATAAACACTTATTTATACAAGTCAATCCGCTGTATGGGCCACATCAAACCTCGGTCGAGTGAAAACCCCTTTTCTATATTTAACTTCGTTCCAACGTCGGTTGATGACTGATGAAGCTTGATAGCTATTTACATATTGATACATAGATTGCATGTGTTCCAAAATAAAAAAAATATGTATATATACTACATGTATTTACATGCACATAATAGCTTCTGAAGTTGGGGTTTTATTTCTTCGTTATATTTTAAATGTGGTAGAGCCATGCTACAGCTATATTATGGTTGTAGCAAGAAAAGGTTGGCTCAACCGAGGAAGGACCACGCTCAAACAGAATACCAGCGTCAAATAGCAGCTTAATGCTGCTGAGTTTCGTATGGTGTGTTTCGTGAGTGTAGAGAACCTGAGAACATTTTTACTGAAAACGAGGCATTCCATCTTACTCCTCAGGTGATAACATATCTGTATTTTAATTCTTGATCGAGGATATACTATATAGGTATAATAAGACACAGCACCCACTTACCATTAGTGGTGCTGAGATTGTAACCGTACTTCTATAAAAAAATGTCAAAAATAAAAGTTTGATTTTTTTGAGTTTGAGCAAAAATTATATTAATTTGCATATTAAGTAAAAATTGTATTTCGGATATAAACGTATAAATAATATAGTTATGTCTTCCAATACCTATCATTTTACGATTGTTTTTCCTTCCGATTACAATATGGGTGTCATTAGTGCAGGATTGAGGCTTTTGTTAAGCTATATCATTGCGCTTTACTATCTTTGGCTACACCATAACTTACTATCAAGTGGGATAGTAATATCCTCTAGGTCAAATTTCAGTCACGGCTGATAGTCTCAACGGAAACAAGCAATCCACGTAGGCAGGATTATGGTGCACGAGTGTGTGCGCAAATACAGTCTTTCTTTTTTTTAGCACTCTTTATCCCCTCACACTCATAGTCCAATGCGACGGAAATGCACTACAATCAGAGAGTACAGGCACAGGACCAACGGCTTTACGTGCTGGATGTGCTAGACGCGGGGTTGAAACACCGCCAAATTCCTGACTCCGGGGTGCTACTAAGAACTTATTCTTGACAAAAACGCAATAACTGATTTTAGTCCGACCTGGCTTTCGAACCCGGGACCACATAATCAGCAGTCGCATTTACGGCCACTAGACCAACGAGGCAGTCAGAGACTGGCCTAATACCGTTTACATAACCGGCAGTGTAATTGTATAATTACGGCGGGAACCGTTTTTTAGTGGAAATCACTCAGCAACTGCGTTATATTTTTTCGTTATGATAATTTTTTTTAACCAAAAATATTATAAAATGAATTCGACTTACAATAAATACTGATACATTTACACAATGCAACTAAGCTTCCAATATAGCAAAGCGTACTAAAATACGATTTCAGACAGAAATCGCTTCATATCGATAATCCAAACCGATTTCACACAACCACGGTACGAGTATATCACGGAAAATGTAAAATCGGATATTTATATAACCGTTTGTGTGAAAATCCGATAAAGCCCGTGTCTAAACGAAACCAAACGTCAACCCTCAAACGTCAAAACTAAGCCAACCACGATTCCCACAAGAGTTACATAATCGCACTCATGGATTGAGTTTGTGTTCGCGGGAACATGCATTAATTATGGCTTGGATAAATTTTATCTCCTAATGGAAATGGAGAAATTTTACTACTGATATTAGAAATTAAAAAAAAAAGTTTTATTTCTTTTTTATAGAATAAGGGTGACAAACGAGCACACAGTCAACCTGATGGTAAGTGGAATACTGTGGCCCATAGATATCTATCTTCGATTAGGAATCGAAGAA
Organism: Parnassius orleans; assembly: GCA_029286625.1. Taxonomy (NCBI): domain Eukaryota; kingdom Metazoa; phylum Arthropoda; class Insecta; order Lepidoptera; family Papilionidae; genus Parnassius; species Parnassius orleans. The sequence goes on along the minus strand of JAGSMP010000086.1, from coordinate 454,952 downwards.
ACGAAGACGGAATGCCTCGTTTCCAGTAAAAAGGTTCTCCGGTTTTCTACACTCATCATACGAAACAAATAAGAATTAAGCTGCTATTTCATGCTGGTATTCTGTGAGAGGGTGGTCCTTCCCCAGTTGAGCCGAGCCATTCGTGCTGCTACAATCATATTATAGATGTAGCGGTGCTCTAACACGTACTAACACGTTTCGTAATTACAGAGACTACTTCTGTGGTAGGTATTTTACATTTCAGAAACAATGTAAGTTCGTTCCGTGATTGTTAATGTTCGTTATTATCAGTGGAACTCTTTGTCACCGTGCAAAAATCAAAATCATTGTTTTATGGGGCAGTGTTGCACGAAAGTTCTAAAAAGATACGAGCACTTACAATTTATGCCATTGTAAAACGAAAATAACTGACGAATGCTCACAGTTCGTAGCATGTGTTCATTTCCTATTTAATACTCATCATATTCGTTTTATAGCTATGTTAAAAAATGCAAAACAGTAAGTACATCTGTTTTTTTTTTGTAGGTTAAGGATGACAAACGAGCAAACAGTCCACCTGATGGTAAGTGTTTGCTGTGACCCATAGACATATACATCTATCCTGGATTACGAATCAAAATGCAGATGCGTTGTCACCCGTGAGTACTAAGATCGTATGCCTCGTTTCCTGTAAAAAGGATCACCGGTTCTCTACACTCACCATACGAAACACAGCAGCGTTAAGCTGCTATTTTACACTAGTATTCAGTGAGAGCGTGGTCCTTCCCCAGTTGAGCTGAGCCATTCGTGCTGCTACAATCATATTATAGATGTAGCGGTGCTCTAACACGTACTAACACGTTTCGTAATTACAGAGACTACTTCTGTGGTAGGTATTTTACATTTCAGAAACAATGTAAGTTCGTTCCGTGATTGTTAATGTTCGTTATTATCAGTGGAACTCTTTGTCACCGTGCAAAAATCAAAATCATTGTTTTATGGGGCAGTGTTGCACGAAAGTTCTAAAAAGATACGAGCACTTACAATTTATGCCATTGTAAAACGAAAATAACTGACGAATGCTCACAGTTCGTAGCATGTGTTCATTTCCTATTTAATACTCATCATATTCGTTTTATAGCTATGTTAAAAAATGCAAAACAGTAAGTACATCTGTTTTTTTTTTGTAGGTTAAGGATGACAAACGAGCAAACAGTCCACCTGATGGTAAGTGTTTGCTGTGACCCATAGACATATACATCTATCCTGGATTACGAATCAAAATGCAGATGCGTTGTCACCCGTGAGTACTAAGATCGTATGCCTCGTTTCCTGTAAAAAGGATCACCGGTTCTCTACACTCACCATACGAAACACAGCAGCGTTAAGCTGCTATTTTACACTAGTATTCAGTGAGAGCGTGGTCCTTCCCCGGTCGAGCCGACCCATTCGTGCTACAACTATACCAGTAATATAGCAGCATGACTCTAACACGTAAAAAATCTCTCATCATTTGCACAGTAAAGTTACAGCCTTTATACGTCCTACTGCAGAACATAGGCCTCCCTTAAATTATGAGAGGGTTTCAGAGCAAGAGAGTGTCCACTACGCTGCCATTGGCGGACTTCACATATTTTCGAAATATTTTTTTATTTTATTCATACATACAGGTTTCCTCACAATGTTTTTCTTCACAGCTGAGCACATGGTAAATCAGCGCTTAACATTGCGATTGCAAATTGCTGCGGTGGCTGTTTACAGCGAGCAAACGTGTAAGCGCTCGTTAGCTCACTGTTGATTTCACTGTACGCGTAATTACACTATATAAATAATATTAACATTATATATACAGTGTAATGTTAATATTTATAAAAGTTGTGTCTCGTCAGCAACGCAAAGTCAGGAATTTGCATTTAAAAAAAGCCAAAATTAGGGTCTTTTTAGGTGCTAATTAGGTACCAAGTTTAAAAATTTGGTGCTCTATTAGGGATACAACAATTCGGAACCACAGAGGGCAATAGTCAATAGTGAACTGATTTCTTATTCAACCGCAACGTATTTAACGTAATTAAGTTGTATGCGGGATTCAGGTGCCCAGATGGTATTAACTGGTTCAAATAATAGATTTGGCGTCAGACTCAAGACCTTAAATCTTTGGAGTAAGAATAGTGCTCCCTCATACAGGTATAATTGATAGAATTCACTCAAAAATTCCTATTTTTGAGAGAATTCTATCGTACTTGGCTTGTAAGCCAAGTACGATAGAATTCAACAATAACCTATAATAATCTTTCAGCACTTAATTAGCACTTAATTTCTTGCTATTAATATTTATTGTATATCTATTATCGTCACTGCGTTGCTAGCGATACGTTTTGACAGCAACGCAAATTTTCGTTGCGGTGAAAATTTTAGAACACCAAATTTTTAACCTAATTAGCACCTAAAAAGCCCCTAATTTTGACTTTTTCTAAATGCAAATTCCTGGCTTTGCGTTGCTGGCGAGACACAGCTATTAATAAATTGTTTTAAAATTACGAGAGAAATTTAAGTATTTAAGATGTTTCACTGTATCTAAAGAGTTGACTATAAATGGCTGGCAGATGTTTATGGACGGCCTCGGTTACTAAAATATTGGCCTCTCTCATTGCAGCATGAATTTTCTACTATCGCAGATTGGCGATAGCTTAGACGCTGCTTCCCGACGCCGCTTTAGGATTTTTGCAGCTGACGTAAGCGAGATGGTCATCTTTATATCGGAAGCCACAAGATCTTTCTGGTATATTATCCCTTGGTCGACTATTACCACGGAAGGAAATTGGATGACGGTGATTCTCTTAAGCCATCTCCACATGGCAACCACCACGAGTTCTTTGAGTTATATATTTAATTGATGATTCAATAGCAGAAAATCTGTTTTATAATCGTTTGAAATAAATTAACACGTAATTCAAAATACGTCGTAATATAATAATTTTCACAAACTAATATCTCTTTGTTATCTTGTTGATTGCGTATGAAACACAAAGATAGTTTGGTAGACAAAGAGTTTTGAACGAAGTTCAATAACGATAGGCACAATAATTAATTCAGAATTTAATCAATACTGTATAAGTAATTGGATGCCTCTTTGATCTAACCTTCGTAAGCGCGGCTGCTGATTATGTGGTCCCGGGTCGGGTCAATTCATTTTTTAGGATTTTGTATGAAATTCTCAGTCTCCGGTACTGTAAGTTGGCAGTTTTTCACTCCCGTGCCTCAGAAAGCACGTAAAACCGTTCGTCTTGCGCCTGATTTCTTTACGGTCTTGTCATCTGACAAGCTTTACGGTCTTGTCATCTGACAAGCTTTACGGTCTTGTCATCTCATATTCCGTTGGGACGGCAAGATTGCCGTCCCAACGGAATATGAGAGTGATGGAATACACTTGTGCACACATCGTGCAATATAATCTTGCCCTGAGCAGGTGGCTAGGATCCGTTCAGATTGGCCGCCGTGACCGAAATTCTGTTTGGAGAGCATTACGTTACATTATTTGATTGTTTTATATAAATCAAAAAGAGATTGATTGAAATAGTAAAACCATATTGCACAGCATTCTAAGATCAGTTTATAATTTTTTTGACTCAATTCAATCACCCTTAATTAATCTTATGTAAAGACAACAAAAATCACATTTAATGTTCCGAAAATGTTAAAAAAAAAACAGTTAATGTTAAAAAATAAAACTTCCTGTGTATTATCTGTCAGTAGCGGTGTCCTTGATTTGCTTCGAGAAAAGTTGATTGTCAGAAAGCATTATTTCATGTATTATTTTAATTACACTAAAAGCAATATAGAGTCACTTAATTGAGTCGTAAAGAAACTAGCAACTACTCGGTCAGACGTAAACTTATATACTTGTATATATTTTTGCCGATTTACTTCCACAGACAAATAAATCACTGAATTGTGTACAGGGTTCGACATTTACAATTGAACCACTTTACATATATGTACACAGTAACAAAGCTTTTAGATATGTGTTACAAATGAAATATCTACGCTGTTGTCACATACGGGCTGGTGCTGCAAAATGCCAACTCAAGTGGGAGACATAACTGGAGCTAAGAGGTTTATTGGTAACCTTGATTTGGTTTAAACCAATCCTGTCAGCCTCGATTACAGGCGCAGAGAAGCCAACCTCTCGGTATTCTATAGGATGCATTTCGAAAAGTGTGCACAGGAATTACATGCCTTAATTCCTCTCTCCCCTTTTCACTATCGAAGAGCCAGGCGGCCGGCGGGTTTTCACCCCTCTATTGCCGATATTCCAATCAATTCCGATATAACAAACGGTTTGCTTCGTCTTTTGTAATGCGTACAGCAAAGAACGTTTTTTATACGTGGTAGAGCCATGCTGCAGCTACATATTAGTAGTACAGTTGTAGCACGAATGAGTTGGCTCGACCGGGGAAGGATCACGCTCTCACAGAATACCAGCGTAAAATAGCAGCTTAACGCTGCTGTGTTTCGTATGGTGAGTGTAGAGAACTGGAGACCCTTTTTACTGGAAAGGAGGCATTCTATCTTAGTCCTCACGGGTGACAACGCATTTGCATTTTGATTCGTAATCGAGGATAGATGTAGATGTCTATGGGCCACAGCAACCACTTACCATTAGATGGACTGTGTGCTCGTTTGTCACCATTAACCTATAAAAAAAGGAGTGGAATGATCTGCCGGCGTCTGTCTTTCCGTCCGATTACAATCTGCGCGTCTACGAGGCAATAGTGAATAGGCTTTTGTTTCGCCTAGACAATACAATTTACCATCCAGGGCTTCATCATAAGTAAAAAAAACATATTTGTACAAAGTCAGTAACAACACTTTAAATATGCAAAGGTAAGCTGAAAATTCTACATTACAAAGGTCTGAGCTTAATATGATAGGAACATGATTTTCAATGAAATCGGCCAAGTGAATGTTATGTTTAGTTATTGCGTACCTAAATTATTCATTCGCTAATATTTCATAACAATTAAATGCGCTAAAAGATTTTTAACACCGATTACTTAGGCTAACTCTGAATCCATTTGTCAATTTTTGTGATTGATTTTAAGTTTTTGGAAACGGTCGTTATATGTTAAATGGTTGAAGGCAGATAATAAAAAAAAAACCGAAAAGTTTTGAAGAAAGGAGGCATAAAACGCAATTCCATCTACAATGCTTTTATTAGATTTTTCTCAATAGTACAATAAAACACAAATAAATCAAAAAATGTTGGAGAAAGAAATATTTTTTAGAAGGTTTTTTTAACAATGGCGATGATGTTGATAATAAGATATTTTAACTAATTCAACCTAGTCATTTAGTCAATCTTGACGAACGTGCCATCATGCTACTTCAGAGAACAGTAGAGTGCTCTCCACTGGGATCTGTCGCCCGCTATTTACACAGCTTGCTGTAGTCGCATATTGATGATCTAAGTGACATGATCGCCCCATTTGGTTGGTGACCTGCCCCTAGCTCTTCTAACCTCCACTTTTCTTATCATTGACTTGCCCCGTGTTGTTCTGGGACCTATAGGTCCCAGGTTTATGTTGGAATTATAACAAAACTTGCCCAGCTTGTCATAAAAGACGAGTTATGGAATATTAGGTTTGTTATTTTGTAGGCGATAGCTAGCCACCTAAAATTTGTTTCACAATTTTCCATCTGTACCTATATTGTTTTGGCAAATCCTGTTACCCGAGTGGCTCGCTGCTCTTTGCTCTCTACCTGTACTATCTGACCCCTCGGGGAAAATAAGTGTGAAGCATAATATGTATATGTATGTATGTAAGCAGTTGTCATTATTTGGTATTTCAAGCTATCATCTCATCCAGGAACCAAGCTTTATGGTTATCCAGGTTACTGGTTAGACAGATAGCTTGGAATACTTGACTATTCCAAAAAATAAAGTTTAAAGACGTGACTTTGCGAAATTATAGATCTCATGGTACATCATGGTACACAAAACACCAATGGGGCAGCGGAACATTTGTTAGGGAATCCGCCTGCCAAGTGTGAATCCAGTACAGGCTGATAAAAAAGATTAGAAGATGCGTATATATTCATATGCATATCTACACATATAAAATTAACCGTGTGAATCTGTCAGGAATTTGTTCGATATACGTTGTACGTCGCCACAAAGCATGACAACCACAATCTGAATATACAACACTCAGCATCAACGGCCATTTCTATCGCCGTATAGACGCTTCAGCTTCCCATAAACAAGATGGAATTGGGAATCGCTCGACCGCTTCTGAGGGGCAGCAATATCCGGTTGCGGCATCAATAACCCGGCAGATTTATGTAAACCTGTTTATCAGAAACCCTGCTCCCTTTCGAACTTCACTGCCGTTTCACTTGATTGGTGACGATAAGAGGCAGGTACTTTAACACTGACTTAGAATATCTATCATTTCTCTGCTTTGGAAAGTAGGAAATTTTGTGCGAATTTTATTTTTTTATTTAACTCCAAAATTTTACAGTTTTGAATTCTTACACACTTAATGTTTCGCTAAAACTTTTAACAGTAATCGTGACAGAATTTTGAGTTAGGTGGTATTAAAAGTTTATCTTTAATATCTATATTTATTCTGTCTTTATTGTGAGCTTTGAATAACAGCTAAAGCTTTTGATAACAGAAATTGTTTTAATTAATAAAAATCACTCAAAATAAAACAATTTCTATTAACGTATCGCACATACCAAATTCATGACTAATATTTTCTTCGTATTGAATAAATCTAATCATGAAAACGAGCTTCTTGTTACAGTTTCTCACGATTTGAATAACATTCATGTCAATTGTAAACCGTATCTAAATTATAATCCTTGACATAAATTTCACGAGTCTGTTTTTATATCATCGGATTATTTACATTCCATTAGACCTTAAACTAAACAGCTGAAGAGCAGAGAGCGGACTCACCCAACATTCCCTGCTATTTTTAAATTAAGACCTTTAACTCGCCGCAACTTCCAACACGGAACGACGCGCGACCGAAAGGAAAATCATTCGTCATTCAACAATGCAATGACCAAAATACTGACGAACGACTCAAGGTTGAACGACTATAAAATGGCCGTAACTAACGACTAAGATACACACAAACGTCTATACTCACGATACTCACAATCGTTGGGCGGCTGTCACCGTAGTCACTACACTCTCGGTTTAAAACACAATTCACTGTCAGTAGGTCAACGGTTATGGGAGCTAGTGGGAAGTTACTGGCGTGTATAATTAGAGTAGCTCCGCTTTAGCTGCGACGCGTTGTCGCTGTGTGAGCGGCAGGCGGCTACTAGGGCGTCCCGCCGGCGCCTTGCCGCCGCCCGCCCCTCGCCTTATCACAAGAGTAAAATTTATTTAATGGATAATCGTCTCCGCGATGGGCTCTTCATTGAAATTTTGTATTTCACACTATATTATTGATGTTTTTAAACGTTACCAATAGTTCAACGAGTTATCACGTTAACAATTGATTTTAATGTCAGTATCACTTAACTATGTGATGAAAATCAAATTTCATCACATAGTTAAGTGATACTGATAAGGCGAATAAAATTATAAATGGACATAAAAAGTAGTCGATATTTTTAAAAAAAATTGAAGAATTTATTTGAAATACAAAACTCAAATCGGATTTATCTATATTAAATGTGATTTATCGCAAAAGATATTTTGTATACAGTGAGAGAAAGAGAGAGAGAGAGAGAGAGAGAGAGAGAAAGAGAGAGAGAGCGAGATCTTTTGATACTCTTTCGAACCAATATAAAGATTTTTAAACAAATCTAAAAGAAATAATTCATCTTTTAAAATTTACCGTTAAATCAAAGTCAACAGAGCAAAGTCAAGACGCTTTTAACGGCATTGGAATGAATTCCTTTGCATAAATAAATTATGCTGGAACTTACAATAAATTTAGCTAAGAAATTTTAACGTCATCGGAATGAAAAAAAATAGTTATTTTCTTTTCTGTAAGGAAAAGCTTAAATCAAGTCACGAATCTAAAGAGCGAGTAAGATTCACGCATTGAGGGTTCCGAAAAAACTCAATAATGTAAGTAGATAGTGCATCCATCCTGGAAATCACTAGGTGCAAGGACTTCCTTCACAGCTGAATCGATCAGGGAAGGTTAACTTCAGACCGGAATACAGCAGTGCTACACTGCTGTATTCACTCTTTACCCTTGGAATATAGCAGTGCTACACTGCTGTATTCCAAGGGTAAAGAGAGCCAGTATATTAAGTAATTAATTATTAGTTACATCCGTGTAATGGCGGTGTAAGAATATCCACTACCCATATCGTACCGTGGGTGTCGTAAGAGACGACAGAGAGAAACTAAAATAGCAGATGGGCGGAAACAACAAGCGTGACAACTATGGCAAAATCTTTCCTATGAGGCAATCCGTATGAGAGTCCAGTATGTTCAGTAGTGGACTTTTATTGGCTGTACTGGGATAATTACAGGCTGCAACCCATTCTATCTTAGTTCTTAGAGGTGACAACGGCTCTGTAGCCTTATTTGCTTAAAGTTGGCTGCACGCGTCCATGGACTACAGTTACCTTATCATCACTGGACTGTAAGTTTATTTGTCACTTCAGTTTTATAAAAACATTCAATCTCGACGATTTTTGTCTGTTTTTGATACCGAAACACGTATGCTGTAAATCTTGGCATAAATTGACAAAGATATTATTTATTATATTATTTATATACAAATGGGTACGTATAAAAGTGTAAGTAATTATCTAGATTGCTCTAACGAAAAGGTAAATCGGACGGAAGGACGAAGTTAATTTTGCAGTGGAATAAACGTTAGCCGATACATCGGTCCAAATTAGGGTCGATGCTCCAACTGCAAATGTAAGTTTTTTTTAAGGGTGACTAACGAGCACACAATCCACCTGATGATAAGTGGTTGCTGTGGCCCATAGACATCTACATCTATCCTCAATTACGAATCAAAAAGCAGATGCGTTGTCACCCGTGAGGACTAAGATGGAATGCCTCGTTTCCAGTAAAAAGGGTCTCCGGTTCTCTACACTCACCATACGAAACACAGCAACGTTATACAGCAGCATAAAGTACGAGTAGCAACTCGTACTTTACGCTGGTGTTCTGTGAGAGCGTGGTCCTTCCCCAGTCGAGCCGACCCATTCGTGCTACAACTATACTACTATTATAGCTACAGCATGGCTCTACCACGTAAAGTTTTAAAGTTTTCTACCACGTAGTTTGTAATCGCAAGATTTTTTTAATGTTATTAACCTACAAATTAATGGTTTTTGTATTTTTTTTCTTTTACTTATGCTATGAGACCTTGCTTCTTGCCAAATTTCATAATTTTAGATCAACGGGAACTACCCTATAAGTTATGATGAGCGAGTTGAAATAAAATTACCGTGGCCTTTAAATGCGTTGACTGGAAGCTTGATGTTTTACATCTCCAAAGAACTGAGATTTGATATCAATTCTACTTGATACTTCTACTTATTCGTGTGAAAAAAGGTCCTTGACAGGTGGACAGACGAACGGACAGCAAAGTGCTCCTAAAAAAGTTCGAATTTTTCCTTTTGAGATATGTAACCCTAAAGGATACTTCATTTTGAATAAATAACTTTGAACGCTACTTTTTCCTTCAGTGCAAAATTTCAAAACTTTATTAAATTACGACCGTTATTAAATTGTAAAATTATTATAATTTATTATTCATTGATTGCTCCTTAAACTCTATAAATATGTATCTTCTTGAATAAATTTGGAAAACAAGGTTAACATTATTGAGGATTTTTTAACGAGGCGGAATGAATGGGTCGGCTCAACCGGGGAAAGACCACGCTCTCATAGAATACCAACGAAAAACAGCAGAATATTGCTGGTTTAAGTATGTTGTGTGTAGAGAACCGGACACCCTTTTTACTTGGTAGAGCCATGTCGCAGGCGTATATAGTTGTAGCACGGATGGGTCGGCTCGACCGGGGAAGGACCACGCTCTCACAGAATACCAGCGTAAAGTAAAAGCTTAATATATGGTGAGTGTAGATTAAGGGAGACCCTTTTACTGGAAACGAGGCATTCCATCTTGGTCCTCGAGTGTGACGACGGATCTGCATTTTGATTCTTTATTGAGGATAGATGTAGATGTCTATTGGCCGCAAAATCTACTTACCATCAGGTGGATCGAGTGCTCGCTTTTCATTCTTATTCTATAAATAATACGATAATCGTTGAGCAAACATTTCATAACAAAACCTAATCAAAATAATATTTAAGACAAGTCTTAATTACTACCATTAGTTTTGTTAAAGATCTAGAGTGTGGTAGCTCAAAGGGTAAGCTCTTGTCTTTTTTTTGTGATATACTAATTTATATGCATTTTGAAACTAAATAAATTACTATTATTACTGTATTGGACCATATAGTGGCGGTGTAAGAATATCTATTACCGCGTGGTCGTTGTAAGAGGCGACAGAGGGAACAAACCAGGAGTTGAGATAAAACGACTTCCTCATAATAACTAAAAAAACATTTCGATTGCCAACCCTCTTACCAAGCGTAGCAACTACGGCAAATATCCTCCCTATATATATGTTCTCTCTGTCTCTATATATGTTCTATATGTATGATTTTTGATAGGCTGCAGCGGTAACGGTAAATGTATCTTTATTGTTTATTATAAAAATTCATGCACGCGAGCTAACTAAGTTCCGACTCTGATATGTTTTACGTTTAAATGGCATCTGCTCTTAATGTATGTCGAACGTGCCGCTACTCCACACAGTAAAGACAACATGTTTTAGAATATAGTGTCAGAAATGATCTGAGGGAACTTCTGAACGGATGCATTGAGACGGAGATTAATAATATTAGGTCCTTACATATGAAATTGGCGTTTTGTACGGGAGGAATATAAAGTCAATTTTTTTTTGTAAAATATATTTAATTAATCAAAGTATGCACCGTTGTTATCTATGCACTTTTGCCATCTCATAGGTAGTTCATTGATCCCTTTACTAAAAAATCCATGGGGGCGAGAATCAATAAACTCTTTGAAGGCGGTTTGGACTGCCGCATCGGAGTTGAATTTTTTTCCTTGTAAGTTGTCCAAATTCCGGAAAAAATGGTAATCTTTTGGAGCAAGGTCCGGAGAGTACGGTGGATGTCGCAGACATTCCAATTGTAGCTCATCTAACTTAGTGGTTGTTTGTTGTGCAGTGTGTGGTCTTGCGTTGTCGTGAAGCAGCAGTGGCCTAGAGCGATCGACCAATCTCGGTTGTTTAGCGGCTAGTTCTTCCTTCATGGTTTGCAGATGCTGACAAAAGATATCTGCCGTAATCGTTTGGCCAGATTTTAGAAAGCTGTAGTGAACGACACCGGCGCTAGTCCACCAAACACTCACAAGTAACTTTTTCTGAGTCAATTTTCTTTTAGGGCAGGATTTGGCTGGGTCTCCAGGGTTCAGCCATTGCGACGAGCGCTTCCGATTATCGTAAAGTATCCACTTTTCATCACAAGTAATTATTCGATTTAAAATCCCTTCATTATTGTGTCGGTTGAGAAAAGTAACACAGCAGTCGACGCGTGTTTGCAAGTTCGATTCACTCAATTCATGAGGTACCATCGTTCAAGTTTTTTTACTTTCCCCAATTTGCTTCAAGTGGATTAATACAGTTTTATCACTTACCCCGAAGCCTGCAGCTATCTCTGAAGTGCTTTGTGATGGATCTGCTTCCACAATAGCCTTTTATTCTTCATTTTCCACTTTGGTCTCTGGCCGTCCACGGGGTTGGTTCTGAAGGTCGAAATTTCCAGAACGAAAACGTTGAAACCAAAAACGTACGTTTCTTTTGCGACACCAGCGCCGTACACATCATTGATCCTTCAAGCTGTTTCTGCAGCACTGGTGCCACGGTAGAACTCGTACTCGTAAATATACTGATATTTCATGTTTTCCATTGTGCGGTAATAAGCGACGCCAAAGAATAAAATAATGAGGAAAAAACAAATTAATGACTGTTTTCAAAACTCAAATGTACCAGCTAAATGAATTTATAAATTTGAATTTGGAATTCTTAACCACGGAGGAGATATTTCAGATCAAATTGGTAAATATTATCTACACAACTATTATTGACCATTGATGCTAATATTGGTAGAATACGAAGGACCACGCTCTCACAGAATACCAGCGTCAAATAGCAGCTTGACACTGCTGTGTTTCGTATGGTGAGTGTAGAGAAACGGAGAACCTTTTTACTGAAAAAGAGGCATTCCATCTTAGTCCCCACGGGTGACAATGCATCTGCATTAGGATTCGGAATCGAGGATAGATGTAGATGACTATGGGCCGCAGCAACCATCTACCAAAAGGTGGACTGTGTACTCGTTTGTCACCATTATCCTATAAAAAAAATATTTTTCCTTAAATTAGTAAAGACGTTATAATATAATATGCTTTTCAGACAGACAAGTTGCTAATGATGTCAATGTTTCTCTCCATTGTTAAAACACCATTAATCATAATTCTAAATTATTGTAATTAACAGAGGAATTTAAGAGCTCAACCTGGGTCTGTTTTGTTTTGTGAAATTTAACACTAACTCTCCCTCTAAAACAATTCAGCCTTTGGTTTTAAACGTAATTTTGTTACTGCGATGCGAAACTCAATCGTGATTATCAAACCTTATAATTTGATCGCAATAAGGCATTTACAATAAGCCTCCCATTGCTTGAAGCTTTAGTTTGATTGGTAAATGTAAAGTTGACGTTGTTCACTTTTCCAGAATTATGAGTCTGGCCAAAATTCAAAACTGTGGTGACAGGGAGCAACTTTGCCTGTGGTATTGGCTCTGGTTTCACTAATTTAATTGTCAAACTCAGTGAGTAGGAACAAATCTTAGTTATGATGTGTCTTTTACCCAATGATCCAAAAATAAAAAAAAATGGAATGATTTCTTATATTTACACGACTACTATATACATTGAATGAAACTAATTTTACGGGTTTTGTCGCGTTCAATTTGACTTATTTTAACTTATTTTAATTCCCGACGTTCGTCCTGTCATATTTAACTCGGGTTACCTACGGCTTTTGAATATTAATTTTTAGTCCGATATAAGAAGATTTAAAGCGATAAAATCTGTGAAATTAGTTTCATTCAATCTAAAAGTTTATTTTAAAAAGATTGTTAATGATGACGATGTGAAAGTATCACAAAATTTCAGAAAATTTAAGGAAACAAGACATTTTGGGGAATAGATTTTAACAGGTGTGATTACTATCGCGCTGTGTCCGAACAACCGAGCCTGACAACCAACAGGGGCTACTGCAGCTCTGACTGGTCACAAATATATGATAATTGAAGAAAGCATCATCTTGTGTTTCCCTGTTTCCTCTTACAAAACTGGACCGATATAAATTTTTTTCATGAAATTTTTTATCCACTGCCCCATATCGTCCCGTGAGTGTTATAAGAGGTGAAAGAGGGAAATTAAAACAGATGATAGGCAGCAGCATCCTCTTAATAACAGCACAAAGTTATAGAAAACTGTAGTTCACAAACCGCCAGCCAAGCGCGGCAACTATGGCAAAACCACCCCTATATAGCATTTTATGGGGGAGGACTATGTGCAGCAGTGGCCTTTTTTAGGCTGTAATTGATGAATTGGCAGGCGGGTTGGCAGCCACAGTTTTTTATTAAGAGTTGTTATCAAGAAAATGCCTCTCCTGTTGCATAACCCTATGTCGTTTCTTAGTGCACCCACGAGATGTCATGTGTTAGTTAGTATCGATGATCTTACACTGTCGTCACTACACGACACATTGCTTGTAAAAAAAATGTTATAGTAGATATATTCATAATCTACATTAAAAATAAACGATTTTTTAACACAGGATATATGGATACAACTTCGCGTGTATCCATATGTCTATCTATCTATGTAACGGAACCTTATAATGTAATTTTCACTAACTTATAGGCGGCCGATTGACTTGAAAATTTGCACTCGTATCTAGGACCGATAACAATACAATAATTTAATAATTTTAATACATGAACATTTACACCACGATAAAATAAAATAAATAATTATCAGAATCATCACAACTCATGATCAATGATTTTAAAATCTTATATTATTATTAAAAATATTCTCGCTACAAAATGTAAGGCAAAAATAAGCCTTCTTTTATTTTATGTTTCTATATCATAGTACCGTTTACAAAGGCTTAGACAAGTATCTCAAGAGAATTAAAGCGAGATTTTCTATAAAGTGCACGTAGCAGAGAAGTATACCTTAGAGGAATAAGCATCCCTTGGAATCGTTAAAAAAGACACACTACACCAGAATAAAGTCATATTGGTTGTTAAATTAATATATTATTGTTATTTTATTAACCTGATAGACTTTTTTATAAAATTAAAGTAACAAACAAACTTACAATACACCTGATGGTATGTGGCTAATGCAGTTCATGTACACCTTTTTTATAGAATAAGGGTGACAAACGAGCACACAGTCCAGCTGATGGTAAATGGATGCTGTGGTACATATCTATCTTTTTAATAGACATTTATTTCTCCTACTTTTTACACAGTTACTTTTCTTTCATAAATAGTTTTACAAAAACATTACAAAGATTCCTAAAACATATTTTGCGACATTGCGTAGATTTTACAGAAATAAAACTTTAATAAAAAGTAAAATCTGAAAGAACTAAACTTAATAAAAAATCCTAATCAAAGCTTCTGAATTCGGTGCAAAACAGTGTATAGTTAGAAGAATTAAAGCCCTGACTTCAGATGCTAATATATTAGTTATTTAAAGTCGGCTTTTACTTTTTATTAAAAGTTGCATTCTTTGAACCATTTCGGTGGACTCAGGAATATCACAAGCTCAAGGTAACTACTAGAATGTCATCTACATAGTAGCATTAAAAACTTCTTCCTCTATTTTCCCACGCTCTGTGGTGGACGCTTACAGATTTAAATGAGACCATCTCTATTGTATAACCTTTTTAATAAATAAAATCATCAATCAATTCATAATTTACAAAATTGACAAAGATGTCGTGTAAACACACACAAAAAAACTTTTTTGTTGTTGACTTGAGAACTTCTCTCCTTTTTATAAGTCGTCTAAAAACTGAGAATCACGTCGAAGTATATACACATATTAGTATACACATTTGTCATAATAATGACAACTATTTGGTGGCATGTGACAATGACAAAGTCAGTGCCAAACTAGCTTGACTTATAAATTTCACAAAATTCCGAAACTAGCATCCTAAAAATAGCACAAAACCTTTTGAATGACTAAAATATAACACTTTTCGACTTATAGTCACGATTATTTTATCGACTTCCTGCATCTCTTACCCATCCACCTAGTGGGGGCTGCCTTACACTTCTCTTACTGGTACGAGGCTGCCACTCGAAAACCTTTCTTTCCCATCGGTTGTCATTTCTCCAAGTTAAATGGCCAGCCCATTGTCACTTCAACTCACTGATCCGTTGGTTACTCTGGTTACTCTGGTTCTCCTGCGGAAATCCTCATTACGAAGTCTATCACGCAAAGACATTCCGAGCATGGCCTTTATAGCTTGCTGAGCGGCCTTAAGTCTGATGAAAACTGGATTATTCGAACGAAACTCTATCTTACGGTCCGGCATTATGATAATTACCTAATTTTTCCTCCCTTCCACACCTTTTTAATTTTAAATATTTACTTGTATTATATTATATTCAAAATATATTTAAAAAAATTCTTTTCTTTTTCTTTTATACAATACTAGCTGTTCGCCACGACTTTACAATAAAAGTAGCCTAAGTTACTCCTATGTGTAAGCATAAAATATAGATATATACTGTCGCGGACTTTTTTGTATAACTATTTAGGAGAAACAATTCCACCATACATTATATTCTAATCATACTTAACATTTATCGTTATATTTTGGCCAATTTACACAATATCTATATGAATTATATCTTATGTTTTATTATGATGTATAAGCTATATAATTGTAAAGTTTCATAAAAATCCATTTAGCAGTTTTTGCGTGAAAGAATAACAAACATCCATTAGCTATGTCTACACCAGTGCGCTTTCAATTTCGCTTTCATGTTCATTTTGCGTTTCAACTTTCAGTTCGTCTTGCGTCAAGCGCTGTGCCATAAGACGCATGCAGCTTATCGTCTATACCCGTGCGTTTGTCGCATGCAACTCGTCTATACCTCACGCGTCTCGGTTAGGTTTAGTTAGAGATGGACGCGGCACTAGCAGCTATCAGTGCGGCATATTTTTTGTTAAGTGCAGGGAAAAAACGCAAGAAAAGGAGAATCTGGATGAAAGATTATTTGAAGAAACGAAAGAACACAATATTGAAAGATTTAGAGCTAAACAATGATATTCTTTTTAAAATTTCACACAAATGACAAAAGCCACTTAAAAGTTACGAAACATAACACTCATTATCTAATGTTTTAACTTTGTCTTCCGCCATTTTGTTTACTAAAATGCACGAAATGTTGCATGCGAACCCACCGGTGACGGATCAGCGTTCGCTAGAGGCATGCGCTGTTGTCGAACTAGTTTTAGCGAATGCGCTATTGCATGCGCTATGGTTGCTCAGGCATGTGTTAGAGGAAGACGCAAGATGGACACTGGTGTAGACATAGCTAATACATCCTCACAAACTTTCACGTTTATAATATTAGTAGGATGTATAATTTAACTGTGATGGTTCTTACCAACGAACATCTACATATCTTATCAGAATGTTACTCGACATTCTTGATCCCTTTATAGTGACCGCGTAAGAATATTCACTACCCCATATAATAATCCCATAGGTATCATAAAACGCGACAGAGCGAAACTGAAACAGGAGATGGCGGAAGCTTCTTTCTGATAACAAAAAAAAAAAAAATGCGATTGCCAACCCGCCTACCAAGCGTGGCAACTGTAACGAAATCCGGCTATGAGGCAATCTATGGAGAGGCCTATGTTAATAGGCCTATAATAATAAATAAATTCTTGATTAAAAATCTGGTGTTGTCACCCTCGAGAATTAACATGAAACGTTGCGCTTAATGGCCTAGTCCTGCAATTTTATTACGTCATTACTCTTTCAAAGGTAATTCTTTCGTGGTCGTTTTAATAGTAATAAGTTTTATTTAAGCATTGAATTTATTATTTTATTACATTTAAAAGCATTGAATTTATCCTTTAAGAATTCACAATCTTTGTTAGTAATCTTATGTAATAACATTTACATTATTTTGCTACATATACTTAGTCCTCATCAAAGCATCTGTAACCTTCTTTGTACAAAGGTGGCCGCAGGTGTACATGACCTGCAATATCCACTTTTACTATCACGTGGACTGTAAGTTCCTTTGTCACTTCAGTTTTATAAAAAAGTAAACTGTTTCGCTTTACATGCGTCAAGCTCTATACCGAAATAAAAATCGCATTATTCAAATCATACATACTTAATTTAACCTTATTAATATACATAAATATATACAAAATAAATAAATTAACTCTCACGCCACCCAGGGGTAAGCAGAAACTTCCACACACCTCTCTCGCTTATTTCAAATCCATATACTTGCCATACATGCTCAAACCCATACATGCTCGTCGGTTAAGGGAACTCTTAATTTGGCCCCTCTTCAATATATCGCCAATTCGGTCCATACACCTCCGTCTAGGACGTCCCTTGCTGGCTTTGCTACTCACTTTTGTAGCACAAATTGTATAATATTACATAACTATGTTTGCCGTCTCAGTCAAGACATTTTAGATGTACATTATGCAACTGCATATGTACATCTAAAATGTCTTGACTGAACAATTTGGTTCATTGTTCGTTACGATTACAAGAACGGAGTTGAATATTTTACCTGTAACGTAAATTTGACTGTTAATAATAAAACGATAAAATCGTAAAAAGTGCAGTTGTAATAATAATGTTCTCTAGACCAAATTTCTGTCACGGCGGTCAGTCTCGACGAAGACTAGCTACCTGTTCCCACAAGTTCACTCCCAATTCCCTCATTCTCATAGTCCTTTTGGATGAGAATCTGACAGAAGAGAGATCGGGCGTAGGACCAACGGCTTTACGTGATTCCCAAGGCTCGGGGGTGAAACACTGCTAACTTCCTGACTCCAGGCTGCTAATGAGATTTCATGACACAAAAACTCAATAACTGACTCCTGGCCTACTCGTAATTCGAACCCAGGGACACACGAACAGTAGTTGCGTTTACGATCACTAGACTAAAAAGGTAGTCCTGTTAAAATACGTAGAGTAAGTACAAAAAACATTACATTAAAAGAAGTTAAATCTGCTAAAATACATTATGAGTATTTCACACGAATTGAATAGAAAATACATTATGATTGAAGTGAAGAATTGACTTCAATCATATTATTGTACATACAAGGATCTATGTACAATTTGTAAACACTTCCTAAAGGCGGTGTAAATTCGCATTCATGGAAACAAGCAAAGATAATTCCAACATAAAAGAACGTGCTTTTTAATTAGTGAGTAACAAGAGATCCGCTTGAGCTTTGAACTCGAGTCAGGTTGCTTTACGTTTTATTTATTTTATTTATATACATATTTTCATACTTGTAAGCTCATTCTTCAAAATCTAGACACTTTCCGATGGTCTAGAACAGTATTTCTCAAAGTGGGCGATAACGCCCCCTTGTGGGCGTTGGAGACCTAGAGGGGGGCGTTAAGGGGCCCAGAAAAAAATGGGGGGCGTTGGCATGGTTTAGTGGGGCGATGGCTGATTGGTAATTTCATTTAGATACTTTATATTTTAAAATTTACTAAAATTAAAACCTACCTACTACTCAATATCGAATAATTAATTTATATTTCTGCCCTGTATGATGGTATCTAAACTTGAAATACTTAACATAGATTTCGTAGGATAGCCCGTACGCCGTACGCAATCAAGTTGTAACAAGTTTTATTAAATAACGCTATTGGTGCAATCCGGTAGCAATAGGCTGGTTCATCGATACTTGTCTTAACTTGCTCAGTACGATTGAGCGTCGAAAGAGATAAAAGATTTTGTGCGTGTTTGTCTTATTCCTGTCGGTGCGTGCTGTATTTAAATCCTATATAAAAATCCTCATAATAATTTTTATATTTTCATTCGTGTTTTCACGCGCAATCTTTAAACAAGTTTTTAATTTCAACACTTTATTAACATATTTGTAAAAACAAAGCTATTTCAGAAGCACATTTTCGAACGAAGCAATGAAGCCTTCAAGACTTCAAGATCATTTGAATAAAATGCATCCAGATAAGAAAGACCAAAATTTATCCTATTTTCAAGACCTGGAAATGAAGCATAATGCTCAACCGATTGATCTTTCACACAGAAGTGCGTTGGCTGTCAAAAGGAAATTGTCTGACTCGATTTTACAATCTGTTTAACTCTGTCGTAGAGTTCTTGGAAAACAAAGACACAGAATTGCGCGACAACCTCATCACATCAAAGAATGATATCGCATACCTGACAGACCTTTATATATTGCTTAATGATATGAATCTCCAACTTCAAGGCGATGACTTGAACTTAATAAAACAAAAAATGTCGTCGCTGCTTTCGTAGCCAAGCTGCTCTTACACAAGAAGAATATCGGCAGACGTGAGTTCCATAATTTTCCCAATTTATCAGTATCCTGCAACAACGACGACTTGCTTGTCTACTGCCAACATTTGGAAAATCTCCACAGTGATTTCATTGAAAGATTCCAGGACATTTCGAAATCGGAAATAGCAGACTGGGTGTTAGATCTATTTTCAAATATCAAAATAGCAGTATCACCCCAACTGGAAGAAGAACTTATAGAACTGACAACGAACGAGGAAATAAAAATTAAATTCAAAAATGGCTACCAAGAATTTTGGCTACAAAAGTCAATCCCGCAGTTGTACTCTGGATTGTGGTCGATCGTTCAACGATTTTTGATAGCATTCCCATCGTCATATTTGTGTAAACGTGGATTTAGCGCTATGTAAACGCTGCTTACTAAAAAAAAGAAATCGTTTGCATGTTACCGAACGTGGCGACTAACGATTGTTTTTGAGTAAAATCGAACCTGATATCAACAATACTTGTTAAAAATCATCAAATTCATCCATCTCATTAGATTAGTTTTAAAACTAAAATTGATTACCTATCTATATTGTTTCTAATTAATAGAATGAGGGGTTACTTTGCGGAAATCCATTATATTAAAGTTGTAAATATTTACTTTGCCAATATCCGCTTAATAAAATAAAATGATGTGTCTTACCTAGTTTGAAGAGCACCTCCCGACCTCCCTCAATTGCGTGTACTATCCCCGTCACCACTTATCCCAGCACCACTACTCCCACCACCACTACACTAGTAAAGACACACCACCGATGACAATACGACATGTGTTTCACCTCTACACGAGGCATCTTCAGGTGTAGTAGACTCTATGGTGGCTGACCGCTAAGTGAGCGGCGAGCCAAAAACAGCTGCTATTTATAAGACTCGCCGACGCAACCGCTCCCCACTTAAGTAGCGAGCGACCGCGTCATGCGATAAAACATCACCACCTGACGTACGCAGCCGCCTGCTATTAAATTAATAACAAACCGCTGCAAAACGCCCATCTTCCCATCCAACCACGCAACTAATCGCTAATCACCGTGAAGGTGACGAACGACCATATTGCGAGGCTGTCCGTTATTAGAGAGCAGGTTTAAAAATGTTTAAGAGAGGTGAGTTAGAAACATTTGTTTGTTCATTCAGCAGTGCAACATTACTATTTTTATTTTTTAATATCTCCAACTGTTCCAGCACACACAGTCGCAGCCCTTTATTACAAGTATGTAAGACTTTAAAAGAATGGTCGTTGGTTAGGTTGTGTCCAGTGTCCAAGAGATGTTTAGCGAAATGGGATTTATCGGGATTGCAATTCCTGTACGCGGCTAAATGCTCTTTGTAACTTGTCTCGAAGTTGCGACCAGTCTGACCCACGTAAACGGCGTGACATTCGTCACAAACAAGTTTATAAACACCCGACTTTTGACGAATATCTAACTTATCTTTATTATTACAGATATTTCTAAGAGTTTTGAACGCAACGTAAACGCCGCTCTGTCGAAGAGTATTAGCTATTTTTTCAGATATGGAGCCTAAGTAGGTCAAACTGCTCACATATCGACGATCACTTTGAGGTTGAACCGCGTACAGAAAATTGCGAACGGCATGCTTTTCTTCGTTTTTAATTAAATTGTTATTGATATTTTTGAAAAACCATTAGAGACCGCAATTTGATAAATTACGTTAAGGTCTTTTAAATAATTTTCTTTACTTAATGGTACAGTAAACAAACGATTAATATAACAATAAAAAGCGGCTAATTTATGTTGCCAAGGATGACACGATGACGCGGGGATGACCATGTCGGTATGAGTTGGCTTTCGGTAAATTTGGAAAACATGCAACGACTTTTATTTAAGGAGATGACAATACGATAACGATCTTGTTATTGTTAAGTCGAGGAAATTAAGGGAACAATCTTGTTCCAATTCAAGCTTAAATTTAATTTTATCGTGGATTCTATTTATTTTTCTCCTTGTGCCAGTCCAGCAAATAATTATGTCGTCTACATATCTATAATAGTACAAGATATTTTGGTTGACAACTATATGTTGTTTTTCAAAATTATCCATGAAAATGTCAGCCATAAGAGGACTTAGAGGGGACCCCATAGCTAACCATTCTTTTTGTAGATAGAAACGGTTATTAAACCGGAAATAGTTTTGTTTCATACAGAGAGAGGTTAAGTTAAGAAGATCATTTGTTTCTCCGGGATGTAGACGACGTTTATTAAAGAGATCTGCGATACGCAAACAGTCAGGGGATGGGACATTTGTGAAAAGACTATCAACGTCTAAAAATAACAACATGGATTTAGGAGGAATATGAATATCTTTAATTTTGGAAAAGAGATCTAAACTATTTTTAAGGCTGTAAGTTGGGTTGAAACAGATTTCTCCCCGAAGTAGGAAGTTTAATTTTTTAACAAGAAAATAAGCTGGTGCACCTATATATGAGACAACTGGACGAATAGGAACGTGTTCTTTATGTATTTTAGGTCACCCATATAAAATGGGTGCTTGAGGATTCATTGGAACAAGATTGCTCCGAGACAAGTTGTGATCGGGAAAAACATATGATGACTGTTGTATACATACTTTAATATCCGAAGTAAAAGTTTTGGTTGGGTCAGACTCCAATAACTCAAAGTCATCTCCTTGAATAACATCGTTAACCTTCTGGCTGTACCCGCTATTCTCCATAAAGACAACAGTTGTCTGCTTTAGTAACAATGAGGTTATTGTCCCATATTCTCTGCTTTAGTGACTTATAAATAGGGAACTCAGGAAACGCGGGAACGCAGTCACTCGCTACGTAAGCGTGGAGCGGTTGCGTCGGCGAGTCTTATAAATAGCACCTGTTTTTTGCTCGCCGCTCACTTAGCGGTCAGCCACCGTAGAGTCTACTACACCTGAAGATGCTTCGTGTAGAGGCGAAACACGTGTCGTATTGTCGTCGGTGGTGTGTCTTTCCTAGTGTAGGGGTGGTGGGAGTAGTGGTGCTGGGATTAGTGGTGACGGGGATAGTGCACGCAATTGAGGGAGGGCGGGAGGTGTTCTTCAAACTAGGTAAAACACATCATTTTATTTTATTAAACGGATATTGGCAAAGTAAATATTTACAACTTTAATATATTGTTTCTTTTAATTTGATTAATACTGGTAATAATGTCTAGTTTAGAATGTAAGTTTAAACACCAGGACCGACTAATATAGCACACCATAACTAAATTAATTAAAATAATGAAATTGTGGTTTTTAAGTTTTAGGAGTGTATAAAAAATTGGGGGAGCTGAAAAATAATTGATTTTCAAAGGGGGCGGTAAAAAAAAAAATTTGATAATCTCTGATCTAGATTTAAGAAATTTAGCACCAATCATGGTCTCACAGCACAAGTAAAGGGAAAATCCGATTTATTTAAAAAAAAACATTACCCCACACTAGGATTTTCTCTTGAATCGTGGAGGCAGTTTACATATTTAAATTTCACATGGACAAACATCCAGACACGGAACAATTTTTTAGGCCATACAAATACCTGTTCCCACCGGGATTCAAACTGGTGGCCCTTTTCAACTCGTTGCTCAAGCCACTACGCCACTTATAGATATATCACATCACATTTATAAATATTTTTTACTATTACGTACTTTTTACAGTTTCAACATTGAGCGTGACTGATGATGTACTTATATTTCCACTGCAAAGTTAAGTTTAGCCTTCAATCTGATCCACGCTTTTAGAGCCATGTGCGGAGTTTACCTTACCTATTTTTTAATACTGCTACTATTCCACATCTTGCAAACCGCACTTTTCTCTCATCGCACAATTTCTCACCCTATCATGCAGACTCTGCACTAAAATACTTCCTCATGACCGCATTTCTTCAGGAATAATAATACTTTCATGTCTCTTCTGCCACACCCAACTTTCACTACAAGAGATAAAATATCTAAGAAACAAGAGATAAAATAACGATGAAAATTAGTCACACAGTTTTAATAAACAGATTTCGTAATTAAATATATTTGATCTCACGTAAAAACAAATTTTCATTTCAGTTTTGTCGTTAGCCATAAAACAAAAAAAAAACAACCTCGTTTACTAAATATTAATATCTGGAACCTTTTAATTCTGACCACGTTTCTAAATAATGTGACAAACTTACGAAGTTAATAGACTGTCAAACCTTTTATTCAATTACTAAGGTCTGCTCTCTCCCGAACATTTTTTTTACTTAAAATAGATATAATGCATTTATACATTTATTCTATGAGGATCAATATAAATCAACAGTCTTTTAAAGTCTAATACTCTAGACTGCAGCGTTATAAGTGCGAGATGTTTGGTACTGCGATCGACAATCCGTTTGCAAACCATGACTATTAAAACAAATCCTCTGTACAATGGGAGAGTTCAATATTCAGCAGATCGATGGGTCCTACCGTAAAGGGACGTAAATAAAAAAAAAGAAAATTTTACAGGAGAGCCGTTTTATTTGTATAAAAGAGACCAAAGAAAGTTCTGTACATATTAAGATTAAATTTGGCATAAAATATTAGACAGTGACCTACTTTATGAAGCGATATTATTTTTATGATATATTTAAGAAAATTTTGAGATAGAGCACTTCCGCCTTTATACTTGCAAGAAATTAAGGAAAATAAAAATAGTGAACTTAATGAAAAGGTGAATATTTTGTTACGACCTTTTTATTTGTCCTATATTTTAATATTTCTGACGGAAAGAATTTATAATTTTAATTTAAATATTATTATCATAGCCACAGTATATATAACAAAATGTCATTAATGTAGATAAATAAAAGTCAGTTTCACCTATCTTCTTCAAAATGACAACAGTTATGAGCTTTAAAAATGTAGTATAACTCAAAGGTTTAATTAATTTCTATAGATAAGCTAATATCTTTAATTTTATTAAGCAAAAATTGTCTAGTAAGGTTTATTATACTACCAAAGAGTACACGACTGATAATAACCCCTGGGAATGAGGTGATCGCTGCCATGCTCTTTCCAAATGTTCCCAGGACAGACTTTTTTTTTGCGAACCAGTGGTAAAAGTAAAAAAGGACTTTCAATAAGTATTATGTACTGTAATCTATATTGAATAAAAATGATTCTATTCTATTCTATTCTGTGATAAAACGATAAGGAAATATCATAAAATAAGGCTTTGCTGTCTAAATAGTAAAAGGACGAATAAAAAAACCGGATATCAGCTAAATAATTTTAACATCTTTAATTTAAATGGAAGTAGGTAGTCTCTGCCTGCTCCTGAGGTTTCCATTTTTATGCCAACATCCTATTATTATTTTTTTACAAACACATAGGATTATTTAATTTTATTATATTTTAGTGTTATCAAAATACCTAAAATTATTTCATTTGTTTTCATTTCTTCTTTCATTTGAAAGATCAAATAATCTATAGATCGGTTACAAAGAACACTGTCTGTGTATGCACAAGACTGAAATGCTTTATATAAAATAAATATAGAAAAAATATTGATCTTACCACCTCACCATAACGTTACATATTTAAGTAAAGAGCTAATACAAATCCAAATTTAAATGAGCTAAAGAAAAATACATTTCGTATTATGATAATATCTAGTGCTACAGAAAAGTTAATGTTCTAAACTCCGTACTAGTTTGCACTGTATTACGGTACGGCAGGCGTAGTCATCTTCATTTCGTATAGTGTCAGCAAAATTTTATAAAAAGTACTCTGTGAGCAAAACTATACGAATTAAATTAAATGGTCCAAGAAATTTTGAAAAACGTTGTCTAAATTGTGTTTTGCATTGCGGAGTATCATATGTAATACCTTGGCGCCTTTTATCAGAGATTTTTGAGTTAGGTCGGATTTTGTGCAGATTAAAAATAATAGACCTAATAAAAATTTGACGAACTGTGAGTAGAGAGAGCTCTTTGTATAATTTATTTGTAGGATACCGATAGGTTTTGAATAATATCCTTTTCAGAACTGCTGTTTGCGCCCTCTCAACTTTTAAGAGTATTGATTATTAAGCACCACCGCAAGAAAGTATTCCATACGATATAATTTATTGACACAAACAGAAATATACATTATTAATTGTTTTCATGTCGCCTAAATGTCTAATGTTTTTAAAAACGTATAATAGTTTACGCAAACGCCTAAAAACTTCTTCAATTTGACCATCCCATTTCAGATGCTGATCCATGACTATGCCAAGATATTTTAGTTTTGAAACAGACGATAGTTCTTCACAGCTGCATAAATCAACGTTTTTACAAGAATGAGCTTTAATTGAAAAACATTTTTATTGGTTGTGTACGATTTTTTATACTAAAAGTCATATATTTATTCTTGTTAAAGTTTAAGGTTAAGTTATTATGGTCAAGCCATTCCAATATTTTGGTGAAACCTTCATTTGTAAGAGATTGCACTTTATCCTAAGAGTTTACATTAAAAACAACAACAGTATCATCCGCTAAAGTGATAACTTGTGCATTCTTTAGCTTAATTTTACACAATCCATCAATATAAATTTAAAATAATGTCGGGCCAAACACACTGCCTTGAGGAATCCATCCCACTAATGGCCACTAATTTCTTCTTCACTTTAAATATTTCCAATTTTCACTGATTGAGTTCTATTTTCAAGGTAGTTAGTAAGTAATTTTAATGGAATCTCTCTGATACCAATATCCTCCATCTTTTTTTAGAAGCAATGGTATAGAGACAGCATCGAACGCTTTCGTAAGGTCTAAAAATATTCCCACACATTTTTGTGATGAATCACAAGAAGCAACAGTATGTTGGACTAAATGTTGTATAGCGTCTGAAGTAGATCGGTTTCTTCTAAAGCCGTATTGATTTGATGATAACAATGTGTATATTTTCAAAAAGCTTAAAAGAAGAACATTTATTCCCTTTTCTAAAATTTTAGCTAACGTGTACAATAACGAAATAAGTCTGTAATTTTTGATACTGTCTCTATCCCGGGATTTATATATAGATACAATTAAAGACTTTTTAGGACACTGGGAAATATTCCTGCTTCCATACAAATATTGCAAAGGTGAACTATATGAGAAGATAAAATGTCAATAGATTTTTTTAAGAATATCGCAGTTATACCATCCCAGTCACATGAAGAGCTATTTTTTAGACAGAATATTATTTTTAATCTCGTTTTAATCGGTTAGTGTTAATATAAAAGAGTTATTTGTAACGTTTCTATTTTTATGCATATTACTTATTATATCCTTGGTTAAATTAAATTTATCCAGTATTGACGAGGCTAATGTTCGACCTATATTAACGAAATATTTATTTATACAATTTTACGATTTCAAGGGACTTGAATTTAAACATAAAATATCACTGTGTGATTTATTTGTTTGTTCTATATTGCAATATTAAAAATATAAAATTTATAAAACATTTGTACATAATTTTTAAATAAATTTTGTACATTATTTAAAAATGAATAAAACTAATAAAACAACCGTTAAGTGGCGGTGTAAGAATATCTACTACTCAATATCGTCCCGTGGGTTTCATAAGAGGCGACAGAAGGAAACAAACCAGAAGATGGGCAGCAGCGTCTTCCTAACAAGAACTAGAACAAAAAAACTGCGGTTGCCCACTCGCCTGTCAAGCGTGGCAAATATAGAAAATATCTTTTTGTTTTCAAAACTGCAAGTTCTGAATCCTAAAATCAAAATCTGCATAATATGCTAGTTAGTGTGCGGAATATTTTATTTAAAGTATTCAGTGCGAGAATTTTTTAAGGTTTTAGCATCATTTAAAAAAGATAAAGCGATAATTAAAAAATATTTATTCAACTTTTGTGGCATTACGTGTAAGCGTGAAATACTATATGTACGCCGGTAACGCGTAGCAACGTTAATGTTACGTTTGGCATAGGGATTGCCAAATATTACCGGTGAGCTATCTTTTATTCCCAAAATACCACCCCTAAAACGCCCGGGTCATGTCCCCTCCGGCCCACCACTGACAAAACTTGGGTCTAGCCCTGTATAATTAAGCATTAAGATGTATAGTTGTGATTCTTTAAACCCAATAATTAGTTATATGTATATTTACAGTAAAGTAGTTGAGTACGAGATATAGACCGTAGTAGTAAAAAATGTATTAAAATAAAATTAAAACTAGGTACAGGAGTTAAGTTTAGAGTGGTTTTTCCTTGATGGTAACGCACTGATCGTTCCTTAGTTTGTTAGTTTGGAAATCAATTTTTAATAAAAATCAGCTAAGTAAAGTCGGCAATTTAAACAACTACTTATAAGATTAAAATAATTTCACATTCAAAAGTCAGTGCTAAGACATATTGTATAGAATAATTAAAGCCCTGACTTCAGAATGCGTACTTACTTCATTCTTTTTAGTTGTTTGAATTCGACTTTTACTTTTTATTAAAATTTGTTTTTTTTTTACGCTTTTGAGGACTAAGGGATGTTGTCTAAAGAGTTCCATCAAAAACTTTTGTAGAATTTTTTCTACATCAAGTACAACCCAAAGTAAAAAACGATTAATAAAAAAATACTATCGAGAACAGTTCACAATTGACGAAGATACCGCGTAACATACATACAAAAAAAAAACATATAGTCAAAGTGTTAAACTTCTCCCGTTTGGAAGCCGCTTAAAAATTGTTACATCACACGGCCTAAGTAGTATGCGAGTAAGCAAAAATGTAACTGTCGTTAGACCGTATACTCCCATTGTAGGGAAGATTTGGCAAGCGCAATGCAAGACGTCTCCTTTAACGTTGCCCGTTACCGGTCTATATCGTATTCTACGCCTACACGTAATGCCATAAAATTTTCATTAATCAATAGGGTTCACATCGATATCACGTACAGATTAAATTATATAAGGGCTTAAAAAAATATTCTTCTTTGCTGATATTAAGTCTTAAAAACAGTGTGGTATTAAAAACCTTCACTTCTGACAGTATGAATAAACTCAAAGTCACTCAAATAAGCTAGTTTCATTAAGAAACAGTGCAAGAAAAGTATCAAGTGTTAATGCTGCTGTGTTGCGTATGGTGACGTAGAACACCGGAGACTGTTTTAACTGATAATGGACATTCTTCACAGTCCACCTGATGGTAAGTGGATGCTGTGGCCCATAGATATCTACATTTATCCACCACTAAGAATCAAAATGCAGGTGAGTTGTCACCCCCTTGAGGACTAAGATAGTTTCCAGTAATTCTCTACACTCACCATACGAAACACAGCAGCATTAAGCTGTTATTTCACGCTTGTATTCTGTGAGAGCGTGGTCTCACCCGGTCGAACAACCCATTCGTGCTACAACCATAATATAGCTGCAGCGTGGCTCGACATACGATTATATTTCCTTACTTTACCTTACCTTATATTTCGTTAACGTACCACTGATAAGGTATTTCGCTTTATCATTGAGATTCTTTACCTGCATCAGTTTTCACCAAATACTACAGTTTGGAACTTAAACCGTCTTATTTCAAAACGTAGCTTATTAATAGTTTTAGGTTAAAAAGAGTTAGTAACGATAGTTTAAAAAGAGTCTTTCTAACTAAAAAAAGTCCCTCAGCTGCGCCACAGATTGCGAAATTGAACAATCGTTGTCAAATTCCATACTTTGCATTTTGCATTTTAGTTCGCATAATTCCGCATGACTTCTTTTGTGAAACAGATTCTAGTTTTAACCCCAAACTAATTACAATCTACTTTTTGTAATAAGAGCGTAAGAGTCTAGCGCGACTAGGCAATTTCTATCTTCACGTATTTACAATTAAGAACCCTAATCCTATTAATAACAGGTGACCTTTAATAATAACCCATCAAAAAGGCTTAAACTCAAGTTTATTTGCTTGATAGACGCTGAAGTGAGAATATTTTCAAACAGAACCCGAAATATTAGTACGCTTAAATGGTAATAAGCTGGCATATAGCTCATCGAACCGAAAACAGATGAAATAAAAGGTTTTCGAGTAGAACTTCTATACGGTAAACGAAGAGTATGGCGACCCCAAAGTATAAAACATAGATAGATATATGAGAAACAAAAACTTCTTAAATTTGGTTTATTCGACTTTATAAAGTTTGTATAATTGACTTACAAAGTAAGGAATTGTAGCTGTTTTATCGAAGAAAATTGCCGAATACATTTATGTTTAAAATATCGAAATTTTCCCAAAATAATAGTAAGGGAGTTTAAAAAAAAAACGAAAGCACTGAACAAATTAACTATTTGAAGACAAAGTACCTAGCTTATAATTTCTTTATTTTAATAGTTGAAGAATCTACGAGTGATCGATAGCATCGCGTCACAAAAAGGTCGACCCAATTTGAAAATTATATTACTGCATAAGCAAACTCCATTTATCACTGTCAATCCCTTGATGTAGCCACAATCTTTGCCATTAATGGAAATATTATATTTTTTGAAAATAATTATCTCATTTTCTTACTTTGTGAAAATGCAAAAAATGTCCATAGTAGATCATAGACTACACTCCGATCCTCAATCCGAGTCATCCGCTGGAAGATGTGTAACTAACCAAGGGGATTGGTGAGCTTAGCATGCCCGTTTACCCCTCTTCTATAAAAAAAGGTATTTTAAAAAGTATTCTTAATGAAAAGTAGGTTGGCATGCTTGGCAAGGTATCGAAATATTATTGTCGTATGTTTCATATATGTGGTAGGTTAGGATAATATTTTACGCTATAATATCAAATTCGCCGTGTATGATGTAATTAAGTCATAACTTTTCCTTTAGATTCCGCACGTCAGTCTACTTTATTTTCTACTACGCTGCTTAATTCCCCGATGTCCTTGTGAGGACGTGCGTACGTGCTTATGGGAAAACTTTTGTATTAGAAGAAACTCCATATAACCTTTTCTTTTTTCGTACAAACTTATCAGTTTATTCGTTCATAAAAACCTTACATTGAGTTTTATAATTCGTATTATAAATTTTATTTAGATAGATTTATTATTTTATAGCATAAGGGTAACAAGCAAGCACACAGTCCACCTGATGGTAAGTGATTTCTGTAGCCTAAGTCTATCCTCTATATATATATATATATATATATATATATATATATATATATATATATATATATATATATATATATATATATATTACATATAAAGTAAAGTAAAAAATTCACTACGTGAAACTTACCTATTTCTGCCGCCAAATAGGTAGCTGTGCTTGTGACGCTGTGTTCCAGTCTGAAGTGTAGTGTAGAGCCAGTATAATTACAGGCTGTGAGGAATTCCATATAAGTCTTTAGAGGTGACATCGCATTTGTAGTCTTCTTTGTTTAAAATTGGCTGCAGCTATCCAAGGACTGCAGTAGCCACTTTCCATCAGGTGGTGGACTGTGAGTTCGTTTTTCACATCAGTTGTAAAAAAAAGTAAATCACATTTACGTCCTAATGCTAGGCACAGACCTCCCCGAATTGCTAAGAGGATTATGGATCAATTAATCCATCGTGCTGCTCCAGTGCTTCACATGTTCTCGAAATATAAACTTCTTAGTAATGAAGGTTTCTTCACAATGTTTTTTTAACGCTGAGCACGTTGTAAACTAGTCCTTAAAATTGTTATTAACAATTTCATTGGTGGTCAGATCAGGACTATATGTGTGGTGGATGCATTAACACTTCCCAACCAAGCTCCTTAAATTTTTGCTAAGTGGCCAAAGATGTGTGTGGTCTGGCGTTATCACGATGAGAGACCACTCCTTTTCTGTTGATCAATTCCGGCCGTTTTTTCTCAATTTCTTGCCGGAGTCTCATTAGTTGTTGGCAGTAGAGACCCGAATCGATGGTTTTGCCCGGCGGTAAAAGCTTATAATAAACGATGCCCTTCCAATCTCACCATACACACAGCATCACCTTATTACGTGTTAATCCGGATTTCGCTACAGTCTGTGGAGCTTGACTATCTTTTGACCACGATCTTTTTCGCACGTTCTTGTCGTTGGTGATTCCTGTTTCATTACCAGTAATCAAACTTTTCAAAAATGGTTTGGTTTCATTACGTTTCAATAGAGAATCGCAAATGAGTACACGATTCATTAGGTTTCTTTCAGTGAGCTCGTGTAGTACCCAAATATCGAGCTTTTTTGTATAGCCACACTTTTTCAAATGGGTCAAAACTATTTTGTGGTAAATTTTCAATACCTCGGCTATGTCGTAAATACTAATATGCCGATCTTGCTCCACTTTTTCCAACACGGCATCGACTTTATCCGTATTAGGGCGACCAAAGCGAGCTGCATCTTTGACATCAAAATTCCCGGACTGACAACGCTTTAACCAACTGTGTGCTACTCTTACTGAAACTGCATTAGGTCCATAAACGTCACAATATTTTTTCGCGGCTTGAGTCGCATTGTTCCCGTTTTTGTAATAAAACTTCAGAATGTATCGAATTTCTTCGTTAGATTCACTCATTTTGACGGACAGAAAAACAATTGAAAAATGGCGGGATAGTGTTTTCAGTTTTTATTTTTCTTATTCTTAATGTCCTATATGTATTGATATTATACCATCCAGATACAAACAGATTGCTATTCAAATTTATTGACCAAAGAGGTTGTTATTCTTTATACAAACAAAATACGAAGAAACTTTTTCCTCGACCTATTATTTATAATATGTAATAGATACCTATGAAATTGCCGTTCTTCAATACTGGCCATTTCAAATCAAAGTAATATTTGTTTGGCTAAGAATTCTAATATCAAATTAATTTTATTTTAAAAACATGTAATTCTTTTTTCAAAATTAGTCATTTGTTTATTGATTAGCGTTATGTTTTCATTGCATTTGAATATTTATCGTCATCATGGATATGTTAAAAATTCGAGTAATTATGGAATATGAGTACCGTCGTGGCAGTAACGCGGCACAAGCGGCACGCTATGTACATCAACGACGTTTACGGAGCAAAAACTAAAAACGAACGCACCACCTGTTATTGATTTGCTCGCTTCCGTTCTGGAAATTTCGACCTGAAAAATGAACCCCGTGGTCGTCCGAAAACTTTGGTTGACAATGACGAATTAAAGGTGATTGTAGAAGCTTCAAAACAATATTGGTTCATTTGCGTCCTATTGGCAAGGTGAAAAAGCTTGACAAATGGATGCCCCACGAACTCGATGATCGCCAGCTCAAAGAACGCGTCGAGACGTGCTTTGCACTGCTCAACAGGCACACAAACGAAGGAAATTTAACCCGCATTGTTACTTGCGACGTAAAATGAATTCTGTTCGACAATCGTAAGCGCTCAGCAGGTTGGTTGGATCCTGGTTCAGCACCTAAATAAAACTAAAATAAAACTTATCCCTTGTAAAGTGATGGTTACTGTTTGGTGGTCTAGCGCCGATGTGATTCATCACAGCTTCTTACCAAACGGGATGAGTATTACTACAGATATGTACTGTGAAGAACTGAACAAAATGATGGAGAAGCTCGCACGTCTCCAAACAAGTTTGGTCAATCGCTCGTCCCGGCTGCTCCTGTTACTCTGGTCTCCAAATTACAAGAGCTGGGATTGGAAGCTCTCCGTCAACCGCCGTACTCACCAGACCTTGCGCCTACAGACTTCAACTTTTTCCAGAATTTGGATAACTTTTTGGCGGGAAAATCTACCCGAGAGGCAGTACAAAATTTTTTGCTTCCCGTCCTGCTGATTTCTTCGAGAAGTGCATCAATAAACTGCCACTGCGTTGTCAAAGATGCATCAATTGCATGGGTGATTATTTTGATTTATAGAAATAAAAAATATGGAGAAAAAAATTACGTTTTCTTTATATCTGATTGTAATCTTGTTGACTTATTATCTGAAAAGTTTTCTTTATGCATGCCCTAATACGATTTTTCATACTCCTGATCAAGTTGTTCACATCTCCTTGAGAAAGGTTATCCCACTTCTCAATGGTCATCCTTATATGGCCGTCTACTGTTGTGGTTTCAGTGACCCTCAATTTTACGGGTCTATGCAACATGTTCCAAGCATGAACAACAGGATTCATGTCTTGAAAGTAGGTTGACCATTGCAATCTTCTGATATTATGCTGTTGAAGATATTGCTTAATAGTCCTGATCCAAAATTTTGTACACTACAGCCTCAAGTACTTGTTCCAAGTAAATTTGGCCAGTCATGGTTTGCCTTACTAGAATTGCTTGCGACACCTAAACATTGTTTCGCTTCAGAACATGACCGAACCACCATGCTACAGCAATTTAGGAATGCTAAGTTGGAACAATGATCTATGATCGGATGATCGCTAGACTCTCTCCCTGTGATTATCAGGCAAAAAAAATTCTTGTTTCATTACATAATAAACACAAGCCCCACTCTTCTTCATGCCAATTTTGATTAATCTTGCAGCTTTACCGACCCTTCTTAATTTGGTGCAGCGCCTGGGTCTTCTAGACCGCACTCTAGCCACACACAATCTATTTCTAATGGCTTGTGGTGTAAGATTCACCTAGGTAGCTACTTGAAGGCGGTTTTGTGACTGTCTCGCAGATTGAAAGGGTTGTCTGCAGACGAACAACTTCGCATATCGGTCTTGGATTCGTGTTGTGGCTCTCGGTCTACTTATTTTAGGCAAATCATGAATATCTTGTGTCAGAATAAACTTCCGCCAAATCCTCAGAACGGTCATATGTGAAACACCGACCCCAATAATCGCATTTTTTATAGGATATGGGCGACCAACGAGCACACAGTCCACCTGATGGTAAGTGATTGCTGCGGCCCACAGACATCTACATCTATCCTCGATTACGAACCAAAATGCAGATGCGTTGTCACCCGTGAGGACTAAGATGGAATGCCTCGTTTCCAGTAAAAAGGGTCTCCGGTTCTCTACACTCACCATACGAAACACAGCAGCATTACGCTGCTATTTTACGTTGGTATTCTGTGAGAACGTGGACCTTCCCCGGTCGAGCCGACCTATTCGTGCTACAACTATACTACTAATATAGCTATAATGTTGGAATGATATGCCTGACTGGCCAAGAGTATCAATTTGCATTGGATTTAAATGTTAAATTGTCCTTATAAGCATTAAACGAAATGAAATAATAACAAAAGAATGAAATTTTCAGCCACAGCAACGTTGAAAACTACAAGAAACAATATTAGTGTGGCAAATTAATTTGGGACTTAAACATTGTTTCAAAAGTAATGAAGGTTATATGAAAACAATTTTCAACTATCACTGAATAACCCAAAAACACTTGACTAATTTTAGATTCTCACAAATTGTTGTGTCGGTAACATTATAATTGTGCAAAAGTTTTCTCACTAGTGTATTTGTTACCATAAATCCGATAAACTAGATCTGTTCTCTATATAAATGTGACAAAATAGCACACAGTTCATCTATTATATAAAGATTACGATCAAAGAAATCAGCAGCAGATCAGAAGCAGGTTTTTTTTAAATAGAATAAGGGTGACAAACGAGCATACAGACCACCTGATGGTAAGTGGTTGCTGTGGCCCATAGACATCTACATCTATCTTGGTTTGCGAATTTATATGCAGATGCGTTTTCAACCGTGAGGACTAAGATAGAATGCCTCTTTTCCAGTAAAAAGGGTCTCCGGTTCTCTACATTCACCATACGGAACACAGCAGCATTAAGATGCTATTTTACGCTGGTATTCTGTGAGAGCGTGGTCCTTCCCCGGTCGAGCCGACCCATTCGTGCTACAACTATACTATTAATATAGCTTGTAGAGACTTTAGTGATCCAGAGATGCAAGAAAAACTTACATATGGTTTCTACAATTGCAACAGGAATGCTTGTTTTTCTACTAGTTATAAACTTTGCTCCCAATTCTTTCCCCTATTGTAATAAAAAGTCTCTGCATTTAATTTTGCTGTTGTTAATAATTTCATACAATACCTATGCATTTATATCCACTAAATCTAACAAATTATAAAATTTATGAACTGGCCAACGTCTTGAAGGCGCCTTTATATTTACGACCCATTTGATCTACGACATCTACTCCAAATTCGAGCTGTTTTAAAATAACACAGAGTCAGGTTTTTTTTTTACCTAGAGTCTATTATTATGTCGGGATGCATGGTGCTGAGCATTAGGAAATTTTAATTAAGTTTGGCCTGATAAATAGTCAAATATATATCACCTGTTTTTAGCAAAAATTTACGAAATTACTGTTTTGCCGTCTTCACGGAAACTGGTATTTTTCTGCGAGCTCTATTGACTGTGCCTACGTTACTAGTATTTTAGACTTAGAATATTCTGCTTATGAAAGGGATGTGAAAAAGTTATCATAAGTAACATTTCTGCCCTTATTGATGTAAGGTAATGTAAGGTAAATTTATTCACAACCCAGTCACCTAAATTGTCATTTGGTCCATTATAATTTTTTCCAAGATAAGGAAACGCATCTTTGTTTTCAGTCACCCAAAATTATTGTCCGTATTTGTCTGGTATAGAGCTCATAAACTGGGTGAATCAGCAGAGGCACTTAGAAGGAAAACGTTGTCCGTCACTCGTTATGTATGGCTCTGGTATGTAACAAACTAGTTCATTAGTAATAAATTTGTAACATATTTCGGAGATCATAGCAAACTTACCTTCGCTTAGTCTTTAACGTCTATCAGACTTGTCATCGAATCGAAGTACTTCATTTTATTACGAAAACGATTACGAGACATTGTATAAACTTCTTAGGGTGCAGACCGTACATCGAATTATTGATTAAAACAGCGACGGGACAAATAATGACCCAGCGGCAGTTCTAGGTAAATCGTTTTTAATATCATAAACTATTTTTGTTATAAAATTGGAAACATTTAAATTAGTTTACTACATAAAATAAATAAAAGTCAAAAAGTGTCATCGACATAAATAAAAAAATAAAAAAGTTAGAGACGATCAAAATTGCGGGTGGGACAAAAATGGGACGGCGGCGCTTCTAGTGTTAACATGCATAAATTGCTCAAGGGCAGACATCCAGACCCAGAACAATTACTTGTAGGCTAAAGTTTATAATTACCCGAAGTACAATCTCATCACTTACAATTACGGCGAGAGTACCTAATGTATTATACTACATTTTTACCATTACGTTAATATAGCTGTGCTTATTATGTCATTTAAATTTATTCATCTTGATTTGTTTATTTGTCAGTTTCCCAATTGATTCGGAAATAAAAGAAAATGGGTTTTAGCAACCCGTAAGAAGAATTGGGAGCCTACTAAATACGGCACTTTGAAAGGAATTTATCAGTCCGAAAAGGACAAGAACTGAATTGTTTCATAATGCTGTCCCAACACTTTATACAATAAAGGTTTGTATGCTTAAATATGGTCGTATTTTAAATCCTCTAACTGTGTTTTTATGTAGTAGATGGGCTTGCTTTTGAGCAGAATTTAACCCTTTCGCTGTCCCATATAGGTAATTGGTATTGTCTTATTATTGTGTCTGAAAATGGGACAATGAATGTGTTAACTAAAGTTTGTAAGTTATAATATGATGGATTATGATAGGATAAAAGGGAATTCAAAAGACATCATTTCTTTTACACTGAATATATAGAAGAAAATTGAAAAATGTAACATTTTTCCAGGAGAATGTTGCAAACATAGAAGGACCTGAGCGTGATGATTTAGTGATGGAACACCCAAATATGGTGCACATTTAACTTTCATTGCCTTGCTAACTAAACACTAGTAATAGTGATAAGAATTAATATAAAAGCTATAGCTATCATGTAATGAGATAGTGTTATATTTTTTTATTGAATGCGAAATAATATTGAGAATATGTGACATTTTTCCAGGAGAACGTTAAAATTACTAAAAATGGGTATTAAATTGATGATGTAATTATGGAACTACCAAGCACATTTGCGGTAGATTTTAAGTTTTTAAAAGATTGTGTTCTGCCAGTTACGAAAAGTGGTAGTACCTAGCTGTCATACAAGTGGGCTAATGGATTAAAAACTTAAACCAGAGACTTAACAGTGGCGTATGTTATCTTTACCTATAAATTTGTATATGTAATAGAAGCTGAACTACTCACTGACACACACATTATTTGTCGTTGTTTTTGAGAGCCATAGGTTTCCTTGTTTACATTTTGTATTTTGCTTTGCTGAATATAGTATAGGTGACATGTAACATTATGAACACAATTGAAAAGTTTGAGATCAATAACGGCCGCTAATAAGTTTAATGGATTAAAACTTTTAACTTTCTGTTTTAGCTATTGGGTAAGCCAAGAAGTCTTACCAAGAGATTGAACAGCAGCAAAATCTGTCGGAGAAGAGTTTGAGAATGGTGCGCACTCTTCGTCAGACAACAAGGCGTCTAAAAATAAAAGTGGCAAATCTGGAACAAATTCTTGAAGAGTTGAAGGCCAAAGCTCTTGTTAACGAAAAGGATAGCAATCTACTTAACTCGATTCCGTCAATAAAGATTTCCTTATATTGACAATCACAGAATGCTTCTCATTAAAGCTGTCGCTTTAAGATATTTTGAAATAAGAATACATCATGAAACCATAAAAATTAGCGAGTCCGTCTAAAACATTAGGAATATTCATACTAAATTAGTTTTATTTTAAGGAAAATAATAATTAAATTGGAATTACCAAGAACTGTAAGTGTAATTATTATGATTTTCTTAACAAATAAATGTGTTTTAGTATTTTTTTATTAATATTACCTATTTGTTTTATTACTGCATTTGCTTTAATTATCCTATCCTAATAACATGTGAATAAAGTGGCCTAGAATTACTGATATACGCTTTTCAAACAAAATCTCTCTATTTTGTGGGTAACATTGCCAAAATGGCAGCACTGTGGTGCGTGAATGAAAGGCAGAATAGCGGTTACGCGACCCCGCCGTCTATTGGATTCTCTGTCTACGTCTTCTATAGATATTTTGTATATTCGATATCTGTGTTTTATTTGTTAATATGACAATTGGAAATTAAATGCTTAATATGCAATCCTAAAAATTTAATGAACTACATTAGAATTTCGACCTCTAGTCAATCACTAGTAAGAATAAATAAATAAATAAATTTCGGTTTAAAAAAGCGGTCCCTTTACGACTTCAAAATTGTAAGTTAATAAAGGATCAAGGGTACAAAGGAAAACACCTTCATTAAGTGAGACCCGTACTTAATTAACAAACGAAGAACTGAGCATGTATTCCATCTACCCTACTATATATTCTAGTTTCAGTTTGTAGATGAACTTTGCATTTAAATTACCATTTACATAAAGATACTAGTACTATTTAGATTGCAAATTACGATCCCACAAATTAGTCCCTACGAAATACGAAATAAGTACCTAGAATGCTATATATTATGTAAAGTCCCAATTGAGGTAAATGAAACTTAGATATTGTTGAAAACAAATGATATCAGTGTATTTTTCTTTATATGTTATATTTAATATATCCTAAAGAACAGCTACAAAGGAATATTTTTAATATACTCGTATGGTATGTAATAAAACGAACGTCAAAAGATCGTATCGTAATATATTTAGAAATAGTCCTTTATTTTGAAGTTAGTAAAATAATAAAATTAAAAAAACTATAACTAAAAATTAAATTATCATATAGTCCTACTC
The DNA here is from genome assembly GCA_029286625.1 of Parnassius orleans. NCBI lineage: Eukaryota > Metazoa > Arthropoda > Insecta > Lepidoptera > Papilionidae > Parnassius > Parnassius orleans. The sequence continues at coordinate 415,566 of JAGSMP010000086.1, read as the reverse complement.
TCCGTATGTAGTATAGTGCGAAGAATGCTGGCTGCGTTCCCGCTCTGAATAGCCATATTTAGGCTTTGAACGAGAAAAGAACCAGTCATCTTCTCATCAGCAGCGACGACACATTGTGAATATTAGGTAATATATTTTATTAATTTACTATCTGGCCAGGCAGACGTTGTTCTGCCTTTTTCGACGACCCTTTTTCCCATAAAAAATCCGTAAATCTAAAATAAAAAATATTGGATAAAACTTATTTGGATAAATACTATCCTTTCTCCTAAGTTGGACCAACTGCACACAGCGTGCAAAATTTCATTGAAATCAGTTCAGTACTTTAGGAGTTCATCGCGGACAAGCAATGTGACACGTAATTTGTATATATAAAGATATTGTAATATTAATAATTTTGTATTTAATTTTTTATTTAATCATCATTGTTAACACCTAAATAACTTGGGTAACAAAGGGCGGACTTAATACCTATCAGCATTCTCTGATAGTCAACCCGTGGAGTGATGAGATTCTGTGGCAAGTGTAATTATATATACATGAGTACTATGATATACAAATAATATTCAAAATCATTACATATATAAAACATGTATGATACATAGATATAATATATACGTTACGTGGTAGAGCCATTCTGCAGCTATATTGTGGTTGTAGCACGAATGGGTCGGTTCGTCCAGGGTAGGAACCACGCTCTCACAGAATGCCAGCATAAAATAGCAGCTTAATGCTGCTGTAATGATTCTTATCTTTACGCGAATACTACACTTTGAATAAAACTATGTTTACGAATTTTATCGTGTTTAATTTAGTTATTTTACTTCCCGACGTTTCGGGTGCTTTACAGCAACCCACGGTCACTGGGTGGACTGAGATGTTTGACGTCCCGATGTCATAGTTAGTCCGGCTAACTTCAGTTTTTGAATATTAATCTTTGGTTCGATCTACGCAAAATGAGTTTACAGTATCTTGAAGTCTTGCAGTGGTATGCTTGGGTTTGGATTTAATTTTGTTAATTATAGAATCCCAAGCAGATGGCAGCACCCATCCATCTTCTCTATTGAAATCAGGATTTTTTTAATTTCTGGCCTCGCGTATCATCCTTGGTAGGAATCGGTGTTCTTTTGCGAGGATTTGTGGTCTATCAATTCTAATGTAATGGCGGGGACCATCTAGAATATGTTCACAGACTACAGACTTCCCAGAACATCGGTGCCTCATGTCAGCTATATGTTCTTTCACGCTGGTTTTAATAGATCTTTTTGTTTGTCCTTTGTAAGAGAGACCACATTCGCAATCAAGCTTGTACACTCCTGCATCTTGTGGAGGGATATTACACTTGCCGGATTGTAAAAATTACTAATCTTCTTCGGCGGCTTGAAGTATGTTTTAATGGAAGCTCGCTTTAAGATGTAGCAAGCCTTGTCTGTGACTCCTCTGACATAGGGTAGTACAGCAGGCACAAGCTCGACTGTGGCCGGCTTCACTCGGTCACTGTGACATAGGCGCGGGACCCGAAACTTGTTGTCTTGCAATACTTGCTTGACGTGCTGAAGCACAGCGGCCAGATGTTTTCTGTCACAGATCCCTCGTGCTCTCTGAAACAAAGATTTTCCAACGGTAGCTAACTGTGATAGATGATGGTGAGATTCACCATTTAAATATCAGTTGGTATGGGTCTTTTCCCAATACACAGTGTGACCAATAGTGTTATCAGGATTTCGGATGACTAAAACATCTAGGAAAGCTAAAGAATTGTTTGCCTCTAACTCCATTGTGAATTGTATTTTAGAGTTTATGGAATTAAGGTGGTTTCAAAATGAAATATTTCTGAACAGAATCGATAATTTCTAGATTATTAATTAAGAACCTAATAGTGATTAATGCGGTCGTCAGTAACAGAAGAGACTTTCCACAATAGACAGCCAGATGTGAGGCAGTGTTTGAGTAATACTGCATATTCTTTAGGCATGTTGTTTTCTTCTAGCTTCCTGGTTACAATTGAGATGCAGTTTCCAATAGGTAAGCATGTAAATAGTGACTGAACATCAAAACTGACCATAGTTTCATTGTCAGCGAGATGTAGGTCTTTTATCTCACTAACAAAATGGTATGAATCCTTCATGTCTGCTCTGGTTTGTCCTCTCAGCGGTGACAGAATTTTTGCCAAGTGTTGAGTCGAGTTGTCCGTTTCCTACCAAGGATGATACGCGAGGCTATTAATTAAAAAATCCTAATTTCAATAGAGGAGATGGAAGGGTGCTGCCATCTGATTGGGATCCTATAATTAACAAAATTAAATCCAAACCCAAGCATACCACTGCAAGACTTCAAGATACTGTAAGCTCATTCTGCGTAGATCGAACCAAAAATTGAAATTCAAAACTGGAGGTAGCCGGGCTAACTATAACATCGGGACGTCAAACATCTCAGTCCCCGCCGTGACCATGGGTTGCTGTAAAGCACCCGAAACGTCGGGAATTAAAATAAGTACATTAAACGCGATAAAATCTGTAAACATAATTTTATTTAATGCTGCTGTGTTTCGTATGGTGAGTGTAGAGAACCGGATACCCTTTTTACTGGAAACGAGGCATTTCATCTCAGTCTTCAGGGGTGACATCGCATCTGCATTTTGATTCTTAATTGAGAATAAATGTAGATGTCTATAGGCCCCACAGCGTCCACTTACCATCAGGTAGACTGTGTGCTCGTTTGTCACTTACCATATATTTTTAGAAACTATTCCACTAGTGATGTTAGAAATTATTCTCAAAATTATTTAAATAAAATAATGTTACTCGTGTTAGAATTTACTCTGAAGATTAATTGTTAAAAAGAATAAAAGTGTGAGAGCGGATGTTCAACTTGCTCTCTTGCTTACGCAATTAATCATTATCAGGAATAAGACAGCGTACATCACTACACATTCAGTATAGAGCAAATACAGTTCGACCAACCGTAATATATACCAGTCACAATCACACATTGGTGTAACGTGAAGGACATAATTACATGATAACACTCTCATCTCAATGTAACACAGGGCAGCCTCTCAGCAACACGATCTTCCTTGCTTACACTAGAAGAACTACTACACGAATAGAACCACATCACTTCTCTTATTTAGGCAGAATCTCAGTGTGGAGGTAATATTTTAGCCCAACGTGCATAATAACGACATGAGAATCGTAGAATTACAGACTGATCCCTTTTACTTTTAGTAAATGAGACAAACCAACAAAAATACTAGGAATAGCGCGTGTTGTTTTAAATAAGACGTTCTTTAAAGAAGTATTAATAAATAAAGTATGTGCTCAACTCCAGTAATATCTATAATTAACTAACAAAATGACATATTCCTCAGAATACGCCATGTTTGCCAAGCTACATGTTTTGTTTTAGCAACATGGTTGAATTGTCATCGTTAACTTAAAAACTGAGCCGTGGAGCTCAGGGTCTAAGCGCTCACTGTAAATTTCACAGTACGCGAGCAACTCGGGTTCGATTCCCGTAGGCACCAATGAAATTGTTTAATTGCAATTTAAGTGATCAATGAAATTCTAATTTTTCAATAGAGAATTTTCAATAGAGAATTATAATAAATGTAAAATATACTAGTAAAAACTACTAGATAAATATAGTATTTTTTATAGTTATTATAATCATCCTTAAAATATATAATATGGCTAGTTTGCATCAGCGTCAGTGCAGCCTCACCGCTGTGACTGAAATTCGGAGAGGTTATTCGGGTACGAATACATTCAGCCCCACCCCGGATCCACCAAAGCTCTTAAGCGGTTAGGGTAGTTGCGGTTGGAGTACCTATTAAGCCATTGAGATACCACAGACAGATACATATAAATAAAAGGCTTAATTCCTCTTGGCATAGCTATCTATCTATTCGTGAAGTTTTATTATAATCGGTTCAGCCATTCCAAAGATTAACCCGGACAGACAGACAGACATACTTGTTAAAGTTTTTAAAAATTGTTATTCAAGTCTTAATGTCCTACAAATAACCATATCAGCTGAATTTTATTTATAAATTAGTTATTTCGATATTACAGTCCTTTGTGATATATTATATATTATGTATAGATTAAAATGAAAAATGACAATAAAAATTATACAATATACGTACGTAATATCAGTTTGGGATGTAATATAGACGGCATTTATTTATTCGGCGGCCACACATGCCGCCATTTTTATTACGCGTGGACTGGGATGCCTACCTAGCGTGTAAAAGCACCTTAAAAATAAAAAAGGACATAAATAACAGAAAATATACATAATTTATTAATCCTATTTGATGTTAATACAGCACAAAATTTTATTTATCAGGAAAAAAAGCTTAGGACTGTACAATTAACCTATCGCATGTGAAATCAGAAATTTTATTTAATTTAATTTGACGAAGGCAAATACAACCTAAGAGGAAATCTATAGAGTAGGCCTATGTTCGGCAGTAGAATTCGATAGGCTGTAATAGTAATGGTAATTCGCTTTTATATTTACTAGATTGTCTTGTCACTAGAATACTATAATGACTAGACGTCGTTTCGTGTTGTCAGCGAAATTCAACTATCTGCGCTTGCTATTATCTAACTTGTAAAATGTCGATATTGTATTTTTTGAACAACTTTTTATTTTCTAACTTCCCTCTATGAAAATTTTTAATTTTCAAAAATAGGAAGTTATAAATTTCGGTCCGATTTTGAGAATGCGAGTTTTCATCAGATCTCCACGTTTTGAGGTCCTAGGAAGCCGTTCCGACTATCCCCGAATGGACGTCCAGCCGCGAGCGCGCGCGCGCGCGCGTTTGTGTGTGTGTGTGTGTGTGTGTGTGTGTGTGTGTGTGTGTGTGTGTGTGTGTGTGTGTGTGTGTATGTATGTATGTAAATAAAATTTTGTCGTACGATATCTTTAGAACGAATCAACCGATCGAGATGGGCGACACGGCTTTCGAAATTGTTCATTGAGACTTCGATGATTAGATTTTCAAGTTAATAGTGTTTTATTACAGTTACTGAATATGCCTTTAAATTTATTCTGGTAATAAAATGACGTGAAATTATACACACCTTTAAAGAATTGTAGTATTTCATGAACCCGGAAAATACGAGTACATGAAAAAAATATTATGATTTTAATTAAATCTTACGTAAAAATGGGTCAAAGCCTGATTATTTGATACTTTTATTTAGAACTGCTACTCTACTTTCCGCTTGAAGTGCGGCTGGGCTTGTAGGCGCCCCTCGCTATTCACTAATTGAGTCACGTTTTTAGTAAAGTTTCAACCCGTGACAAGATAAACAACTTTCATAACTACGGTCATTTTTATCTTTATTAAAATATACATTATACTAAGTAAAAAGTTGAAGGTTGCAAAAACAAGTGTCATTAAATAAAATTATACGTAAGATATTTTTATATTATTAAATGACTTATATCATTTGAGCCGTGGTAGCTCAGCGGCTAAATGTTCGCATAATACCCGCCTAATAGATAATCTACGAATACTAGCGATCCGCCCCGGCTTCGCACGGGTAATTTCTGTATTTCAAAAACAGCACCACCTACCGGGTCCAATTCTAGATCTAAACTTTTCCCGAATCAACTTAATCACACACATAGAATTTCATCAAAATCAGTCCAGCAGTTTAGGAGGAGTTCAGTCACATACACACGGACACGGACAGAAGAATTATATATACGATTATAAATCTCAAAATATTATTCAGAATGGAAAAAAGATATTGAAATAAAGCTTTTTGAACTGTTATTATCTATGATTTTATGCAGATTAAGGTTGGTGTATTTATTATTGGTAGCCGTGATAGCTCAAGGGCTAAGCGCTCGCTGTAAATTTCACAGAACGCGATCAACTCGGGTCGGAATCCCGCCAGCACCTAAAAAATTGTTAATTACAATTATTAATGCTGATTTACCACGAGCTTCGTGGTGAATGAAAACATCGTGAGGCAATGTGTGAAAAATTAAAAAAAATATTTCGAGTACACCTTATGTCCGCCACCACGCATTGGTGCACCGTAATGGACTCTTTCTTGACCTAAAACCCTTTCAGAAATGTTTCCAATCTTTACTAAGATTATACGAGTATTTCATAAATTATACAGATTAAAAATTAGTTATGTAAAAATTTCCTTACATTATTTATTTTACGTATTAAAGGAAAATAACATTATGTTATACGCTTTTGTGACAATTTTAAAAATGTAAGTAAGGGAAATTTTTCTACACTCACTGCACCAGACCGTGTTAACGTCGCCAACGAAGCGTATTATGTCCGACAAACAAAAATGTTTTGCGTATATTGTGGACTAGACCACTAACAAATTGTAATAGGGAGAACAATGCCCAGATATTATAATATATATACAGATACACTTTATTTCAGAGATTGTGTGCACGTTAGAAAAGAAAGTATTTTAGTTTTTATGTAGTTTTGTATTATTTCTTTTAATTTATATAAGCTTATCTTTTATAGCCATACACTACCAAAGTAATGTTTAAGGATTTTGTCGCGGTTTTGACTGAAACTTATTTTAAATCGCGGCGATTTGAGTGCTTTGCAGCACACATAATTACAGTAGACTATAATATTAACCGACGTTTTAATGGCGAATCTAAGCACCTTCCATCACTGTTTTTACAGAGATAGGCTGGGAAGCCGCCAGCACAAGTTTAGCACAAGCACAAGATTAGTTCCGTCTCAATTTGAAAATCTGGTTGGTTGTATTAAATATTAAGTATTTCTGAATTATTCTCGTCTTGTTGGAATATTGGCTCATTTTTTACCGTGAAGAAAAACAGGGTGTAATAAGTGAACGAGATAAAAAGCAGTAGCATTTATATAAATATAATATAAATTGCTCCACAAAAATCAGTTTGGTTTTACAAGGGTTGCTCGACAACTGATGCCGGTGTCGAGCTGATTAAACATATTTTCTGTGCATGGGAGATTCAGAGGACGCTTTGGGTATATTTTGTGATCTTTTCAAGGCTTTCGACTGCGTTCACCACGAGACATTAATCAGGAAGCTATATTATTATGGTGTAAAAAACATAGCGCTTCAACTTATAACATCATATTTAAATAATAGAACACAAACAGTTGTTCTTCCGGATCGGTAGTAATATCTATGGGTGTTCCTCGGGGCTCAATTCTGGGCCCCTACCTGTTCTTAGTTTATATTAATGACTTACCTTAATTGGTAGGGAATAACCGTGCTATAGTTTTATTTGCTTATGATACTTCGTTGATTTCCGACTTAAAGGGCAATTATTAAAATATGACGAAGTGAATAATGCAATATCAAAAGTAGTACACAGGTTGAACTTAAACAATTTGCTTTTAAACGGTAATAGAACTAAATGTATTAAATTTACAATATCAAATTTTAAATAGGTTAATACCAGTACGCTTTAAAATGGGAAGGAGCTGTCTTGTTGAATCCACTGTTTTTCCCGGAATTACAGTAGACGTGAAGCTTCAATGGGGCCCCATATATCTAAACTAGCTAGCAAACTTACTTAGTTCTGCAGCATATGCTGTAAAAAAGATTAGAGGTCTTACATGTGTTGAAACAGCTAAATTAGTTTATTTTAGTTATTTCCATACATAAAGCAACACGGGCCGCCGACGTACTTTCCATAGCATAATGTCACATGTAATCTTGCTAAGGGGTAATGCGACTGACATTGAAACTATTATTTGTTTTGCAGAAGAGAGACATATGAGCAATTTATAACCTAGGTCCGAAGGAATCCCTTAGAGAAAAATTATAGAAATAAATATATTAATTTTGGCCTCTCAGTATATTTACGAAAATTTAATGTATGTACACAAAAACAAAAAAGTTTTAATAAAAATAGTGATGTATATTCTGTAAATACTGGGAACAGGCACAAGCTAGTTATACCAGTTACTCGACTCCAAAGAGTCAGTAATTCCTTCATGGGGCAATGTTTAGTAAGAGTTATTATACTACTAAAGAGTGCATGATTGATAATAACCCTGGTAATGAGGTGATCGCTATCATAGTGTTTCTAAATGTTTTGATACTTAATTGTGTAAAATGTTATATTACAAATTCATGTTTAAAAAATCCCCTGGGTTTCTTGCTGGTTCTTCCCAGGACAGAGGTTTTTTTCCGAACCAGTGGTAATACTTAAATGACTTTCAATAATTCTTGTAATCTATATTGAATAAAGATGATTCTATTCTATTCTGTGGAACGTAGCCTTCATATTTTTTTTTATAGAATAAGGGTGACAAACGAGCACACAGTCCACCTGATGGTAAGTAGTTGATGTGGCCCATAGATGTCAGCCGTGAGGACTAAGATAGAATGCCTCTTTTCCAGTAAAAAGGGTCTCCGGTTCTCTACACTCACCATACGCAACACAGCAGCATTAAGCTGCTATTTATCTATTTATTTATTTATTTATTTTCATACTCGTAATTCTGTAGCTGCGCACAGGCCTCCTCTCATATCTAAGTGTTATAGGGCAGAAAATAGTTAAGCGTGCTACCCTAAAACGTATTAGCTAACGCCTTGTTATATTTAAAATTTCTAAGACAAATAAAATTAAAAAAAAAATCTTCTCTTCACGCAGTTTTCCTTTTAGCAAATGCAAATAAAAGTTTTATTGGTGCTGATAGAAATCGAACTCACGTTGTGTTTTTCAAAGGGGGTGGTTATCTGAGCTAATATTTCGTAACATAATAAAATGTTTATATTATTTGGTTACAATAATTTTGTTTTTTACTATTTCCCCAAGTGTATTTTACATTTTATATTCATAAAAAAATTAAGCGCATACAAATTTAATCTTTTTCTAGCATTTAATTTTTTTATTCATTCATTTTGTTGATTATGCGATTATGTTTCAGATTTTACAATTGTTTTTGTTATAATAAGACAATGCATTATATATGCAGTAGAATTTTGAGTGTATTTTAGCTATATTTTAAAAGTGTGGATGGATAGGGAATGGAAATAGAATCCAAATAAACAATGGAATGAGAAGGAAATGTAAACGACGTCAGCATAAAATAAATTGGAAGACATAAAACGTCAATGAACTTGGAAACTTTAAAGGTTGATGTATCACAACTATGTACTCGTATAATTTATATATATAATACATCTTTTATTCTATAGTTTTATCTCTGTATTCGGGTTCCCTATTTTTTTTCTCTCTCTCTCGCTTCAATAACAAATTTTGTAAATGTTTTACGTTAACATAACATCTGAATAAATATATAAATGATAAATATACATAAATATATATTAAATATACTAACATAAATAAATAAATAATACATAAATAAATATAAGCCCAACCAGATGGATGACCTCGGCAGGGGAGACCAAACGGCCGAGGGTTAGGGGGAAAGGGAAAGAAACCGGCGGACCATGCGGGCGGTATCGAGGAGCACCGCCTTCTGCATTTGAGCCCGGAGCGGGCCGTCACGGAGTCCCAGTCGCCTCAGATGACCCGGGAGGCTGACCGGGGTTAGCCCGTTCGCAGAGATGACTACAGGAATAAATCCAGTCGGTAGACCACCCCTCATGTCGGTCACCTCATGAGCCAGGCCCAGATATTTTGTTTTCTTATCTGCTTCGGCTTTCACGAGGTTCTCGTCATACGGAATATCCTTGACTGTGCCCGGTTCATCAGCACAATATCAGGCTTATTCGCAAGAATAGTCCTGTCCCAGTCCCAGTAGAGCCTGGCGCAGTCATTTTCGAGCACGGCTTCCGGCAAATACTTGCCATAAGGCAATTTCCGATCCACGAGACCGTATTTCAGAGCGAGCTCCTAGTGTAGAATTCTGTTAGATACTAGGTTGTGTCTCTGCAAGTACTCAGAGTTAGAAAGCGCCAAACAACCAGAGATGACATGCCTAAGTGACTCACCGGGATGGCGACAAGCTCACAACATTTATTGTATCTGATATCTAGATACTCTCATATTTTTATACTTAAGTGCAATTTTCTGTGCCTTATTGAATTTCTCCATTCAAACTAAAAGCCTCTCGAAACGTTTCTCGCCGCACAAATATCCATTACCTCAAATAGCTGCCGCTCTGACCGTCAACGAAGGAGTTACTGTCTTGAGATTTGATTCGGAATGTTTTATCGATATTCTAGGATGTAATCTTTTGTTTCGAATCCTTGATTTTGGGAGCTCAGCTTCCATTTTGAATAAATTGAGCTATTTTAGTAAACATTGCTTAAATTCTGAAATTGATAGAGAAAGTATTTTTGGAAACAATAAACAAATTCATTAATTCAAAGCGACTTCCACTTTGAAAGAAAAAATTAAATTGTTTCGAAAACACGTAAATACATAACAGAATATCACCGTGTTATTTGACCGATTTTTTATTTAAATTAAATGTATGAAAATTAATAATTTTGACATCCGCGTGCAAAAATAATATAATTTGTGTTACCTAGCTTGAAAAGCACGTCCGTCCCCTTTCCTTCTCACAATTACGTGCGGTTACCGCTAAGTTATCCATCGTCTATTTACCTTTACCTATATAGCTAATTTACAGCCTATCAAATGTGCCCACTGCTGAACATAAGCCTGCCCCATAGATTGCCTTATAGGGGGATATTTGCCATATTTGCCACGTTTGGCAGGCGGGTTGGCAACCGCAGTTTTTTTTTACATTTAAGTTGTTACTAGGAAGACGCTGTAGGCCATCTCCTAATTTGTGTCCCTCTGTCGCCTGTTACGACACCCACCGGACGATATGGGGTGGTGAATATTCTTACACCGCTAATACACGGTTATTCTTATTTTTATAAAATAGACAACGCGTACGCACCTAATACCTACCTATTTTATTGGTCTTCTGTAATTTTTAGATACAATGTTTATTCGACAGATTTTATCCTTGTAGTAGAACCCTATCGATTGGTCCAATAAAATAGTGACTGTCTATTTTTTGCATTTTAAATTGGCTCAATTCCCGGCTCAGGTTAGCTTTTATAAAAAAAAAACATTTGTGCAGTTCACACGCGGTAGAAGTGAAACCTTCAGAAAACTAAACGTCGAGAGAATGAGATGAAAACAGAGTATCATGAGTAGGATAATTGTAGGGTTTATTTATTTTAACATTGCTACCAAGTTTAAAAATTGTTTTACATTGTATTCTACATTATTACATATAATACAGACTCCAAGTTTTCAATTTCATCATCGTAAGTGCTTATATATTTTCTAATAAACAAATTTCGTCCATCCTTACTACTCATAGATCACATGCATAATCTCCATACATGATAGGAAACACTGTATGCTGTATTCTATCTCATTCTCTTGCAGGCTAAATCCTATAGATGTATTGTTTGTCTCTTTTTAGTGTCGCTTTTTCGTTTCATCTAGTTTAAAATCACAACGATTCTAAAGAAGTTTTCACTTCATAAAAGCGTTTCCTTTAAGCGTTTGATATCTTCAATATTCTATGCACTTGTCCTCTTTATTTTTGTTTGTTTTTTCCACACTGTATATGCCTTGACTTCTTCTTCTCCTTCATCAGCTCGCAAAGTCCACTGCTTTTCATGGGCCTCCCCTGTTGTTAGGATTTGCCTTAATTTGGCGATCCCAGTACCAGATGACTTTCGCCTATAACGATACCCGATCACCCCATTTTGTCTTTTGGGTTTCATTAGAGCTGACTATGGGAATATCCAAAAATAACCCATAGCTTTTGATAGATAGCAGTACAACCATCCGGTACATACACCAGAAGTAAAATTCACATACTATTGTATACATATATTTTTATTATTATATTATTACATACTATAATATAAATAAATTTTATATGTAAGGATTTTAAGGAAGATATCAAGTCAGTCGTGGGGCTAACGAGTTCACATTTCGGGATCTATATAAATATATACAGTGTGCACAGACGGAAATGGATGGTGCCTTGGCTTGTTAAGAGCCCTCTTACATTTCGGCGTTACACAAATTTAGTTATTTTACGCACCGAGCGGGCGGTAAGCTACGCGAGCGATACTTTCTTTCATATGTATTCACTCGCTCGCACTATGATACTGTAAGTGTGGTGGCTAAGCGATCTTGATCTTCCGTAATACAAGTTTTCTTAGAATGGAGTTCAGTGGATGGAAAATTTTTGGGGTGTAATTTTAATGTTATCTAATTAATATATTATAATCTATTTTGATATAGTTTTCATTATTTATGAACCTTAGTGTTGAAATAAGTACACATAAATATTTCAATTGTTACGCAGTAATAGATTGTTAACAGATGTCGTTTAATAATAGATTATATCTTCCACCGGTAGCATAGTGGTATAAATAAATAAATAGTAGGGTGGCAACCTGTTTTAATAAATAAAACAACCAAATATAACAATTTTTTTTATCGGTACTTACAGTCAATTACCATATTTTTTTATTAGAAAAATATTTGCCGCAACGGCTTTGACCGAGCTTTTCTCGAGTCGATAATTTCAGGTAGTTCTCACTTTAATGATTTCTTAAATTTACGCGAACACTACACATTGAATAAAACTATTTTTACGGATTTTATCGCGTTTAATTTTACTATTTTGATTCCCGACGTTTCGGGTGCTTTACAGCACCCATGTTCACGGGGGGACTGAGGTGTTTGACATCCCAATGTCATAGTTAGCCCGGCTACCTTCAGTTTTTTGAATATTAATTTTTGGTCCGATCTACGCAGAATGAGCTTACAGTATCTTGAAGTCTTGCAGTGGTATGCTTGGGTTTGGATTTAATTTTGTTAATTATAGGATCCCAAGCAGATGGCAGCACCCATCCATCTTCTCTATTGAAATTAGGATGCTTTTTTATTTCAATAGCCTCGCGTATCATCCTTGGTAGGAATCGGTGTTCTTTTGCGAGGATTTGTGGTCTATCAAATCTGATGTAATGGTGGGGACGATATTGAACATGTTCACAGACTGCAGACTTCCCAGAGCGTCGGTGCCTGACATATAGGTGCAAGACTTCAAGATACTGTAAGCTCATTCTGCGTAGATCGGACCAAAAATTAATATTCAAAACTGCTGTTTGATGGGACGTCAAACCTCAGTATCCCGGCCGGGTGCTGTGCGCACCAGCGTCGTCAATAAAATTAAACGCGATAAAATCCGTAAAAATAGTTTTATTCAAAGTACTCACTTTTCATTAAAAACTTGTAACTTGGATAACATATTCAAAATCCAAAATTGGTCGTCTTTATAGATTTTTAGTACTGCTTTCTCCAGAAATAGGATATTACTTTTTTTACGTTTAGTGACGCATTGATACTTGTATTTATTTTTCCCCATTCCGACTGGTAAGAAAGCTCAGCTACAATCAAAATAACTATAATGAGTTAACTATCTGGTATAATAATAATGTGCGAACTTTATACTAATTGAAATATGCTGTACGAAAGTAAATAAGTACAACGATCAAAAACTGCGGTCGTAGTTGACGATGCTCTAGCACGCACACAATAGCAGCGCCTATACGGCAATCGACGCACACTATGATAGTATCGAAACGACGCAGCGCGCGATATCAACTGACGTACGCACGCGCGATAGTGATAGCAGATGGCCGGCGCAGTGAAATATATGGTACTTTTATTTAATTAATTAAAAAATAATAGTTACGAATTAAAAAGTAAAAATAATAGTATAGTTTCAGCAAATGTTGATGATTATTTTGGTATAAATTTTACGTCAAAATGATGTAGAACTTAGGAGATATTGGGGCTTGTATCGAAGCTTTTTCGGTCGTTAATTGAATTATGTCGATTTTTTTCCTTACGTGAAGGACATATAACGAAAATGTATTCTATGATTATTAAAGTATAAGATATTTGGAAGATAAAAATATTTTTTTTGATGGTCGATATTCAATAGAATCTACAAATTAGAGCTTCCAAATCATGTCTCCGAGAGTTTTTGTTAGTGACATCGAAGACCCTAATCTCCCCATGACCATGAGCGCTATTAAACGGTCTAAGTACAAGAAATTTTAAGCGTTACTACGTGGTAGGACTCCTTTTCCGCATTGAAGTTCATCTGCGTAGGTACCACCTTCATACATATTTCTACAGACAAATAGTACTTCCACTGCTGTTCAGGTCTGAAGGCTACAGAGAGCTAGTATAATTACAGCCTATGAGACATTCCAGTCCTCAGGGGTTACAACGCATCTGTAGCCTTCTTTGTTTTAAGTTGGCTGCAGATGTGCATATACTGCAGTAGCCACATATCTATCACGTGGAGTGTAAGTTCGTTTGTCACTTTAGTTTTATAAAAAAAATGTAAATTGTATACATAATATACTTACTAACGTACTTACGTATGAACAATATAATCGGCTAAGGGAATATTAGAGTTTCGAAAAAAACATTGCATAAGACAATCCCCGTCAGTTTAAAAAAACCTGATAAAGTTGCGTAGCTGAAAATGACGTTGAGACTAAGTGGGGCGCTCAGCCATCTCCAAAGCGTTGTACTTCAGTCATTTAGCGCGTCTTACAATCGGAACTTGGCATCTATTTGACAATTTATCTCTGTCGTCGCGAATTCCTGTCTTAGCTCTTTAGTCTCGTGATGACTTACCTCGTTTCAACAAATATATATGTACATATATTTACCAACATTTTGTATTTTATATGGCTCTGTTTATTACATTTTTTTCTTATCGTGTAGATTTTTAATGAATAGATTGTTCATGGAGAAACATCCCGACTCCCAAAAATATATTTAAGCCATACAAATAGTTATTCTGTGGGGTATTTGAACACGCGCCCCGTAGCGCCGTAGCCGAACGTCAAATTACATGTTTACACGTTGAACTACATGTTTTAATTTAGTATCTAAGCACCGTGTAGTGCATATCATCCCGTGGGTGTTGTAAGAGGCGACAGAGGGAAACAAACCAAATGAGCAGCAGTGTCTTCCAAATAACAAACTACGCTAAAAATAAAAATAAACCAGCGGTGGATAATCAGCTGCCAAGCGTGGCAACTATTGCTCCTATTAGGCATATTATTAATATTAGGCATAATATTCCTCCTATGAGGTAATCAACGGGGAGAAGCCTATATTTTGTTTTACATTTTCGTAAATGTATTGATATAAAAAAGTTAATGAATTAATTTCCTTAAATTGTTATCTAAGAACTCTTTAGATTTTAATTCGTAGATATTGCTCTTAAGACCTGCTTCTGCAAAACAAATATAATTTAAGTGTCAGTTGCGTTTGCCCAAAGCAAAATACCAGACGACCATATGCTATGGATGTGCTAAAATGAACTAGTCTAGCTGTTTCAACGCTTGTGAAATTTTTATTATTTTTTTTACAGCATACGCTGCAGAAATAAGTTTGCATGCTAGTTTAAATATATGGGGCCTCAATTAAGCTTTGTGTCTAGAGTGATTCCTTGTAAATTGATGGTATTAACAAGACTCGACTCATCCCCATTTAAAATTACATTAGTATTTATATGTTTGACATTTGAAGTTATTAATTTCATAAATTTAGTTTTAGAGCCATTTGTTAACATTAAACCAATTAACGCATTTAAATATAGCATTAAAATATTTCATCTATTTATACAATTATTTCGTCTTTCTTAATAATTGTTTAAAAAAAATACATTTATGCAACAGCAACATTAAAAGCAATATTATTAAAAAATTCGCAACGATCCATTATTGTAGAGGTCGGGGTCGTAATAGTTGAAACAATAGGCCAATATTAATTGGATACTTTACGCAATGAGCTCCTATAATTTACACAATGATATCTCACGCTATATCATAGTTTAATATTGTTGTTGTAAGTTAAATATTACAACATTAATAATATCGCTTATTCGTGGGCCAATAACTGAGTAACATATATAGTAGGTACGATTATTTCTTATATATGTACGAGAATACTACAAATTCAACTTTAACCAACGATAAAACCGTGTAGTGGCGGTGTAAGAATATGCACTACCTCATATCGTCCCGTGGGTATCGTAAGTGGCAACAGAGGAACACTGAAACAACAAATGGACAGCAACATATTCTTGATAACAACTAAAAATAGTAGAAAACTGCGGTTGACAACCTGCCTGATAAGCGTGGCAACTATAGCCCAGGCCTATGTTCACCAGTAGACTTTTATAGCTGTGATGGATGAATGGGTGACTCACAAATTGAATAAAATTAATTTTACGGATTTCACGGGAGATCTACGGGTCAACATGGGTACTGCAAAGCACACATCGCATAAAATTAAAACTAAACCCAAGCATACCACTGCAAGACTTCAAGACACAGTAAGTTCATTCTACGTAGATCAAAACAAAAGTAACAATTAAAAAGCTGAAGTTACTCCGGGACGTCCTGATGTTAGAGTTAACATCAGGACGTCAATCACCTCAGTCCCCCGTGACCATGGGTGCTGCAAAACACCCGAAACGTTGGGAATTAAATACAAAAATAAGTAGAATTATACGTTCACCGCCCTCTGCTAAAGTCTGCTTTATCCACCGGCTTATACTTTGTGACGATGCCTTTTTATAAGGTTTTTATGAGTAAGCAAGATATTGTTGTCCCATCAGGTCGCAGCCCAGATGTTACTATAAGATAGTCGTCAAGGGTTCTAGCTGGATATATGCTTGGGTTCTCCATGAAATAAGGCAGGAATAATACTGGGTGATCTCGATTTGGTGCTGAAGTTTTTATTATGTCAGTTATAAAAATCTTAGCACGTGACGGGGATCTTATGATATTAGAGGTTCTTATTAGAGAGAGAGAGTTTGTACGCGATGAGAAGTACACAAATCAAAAAGTATTGTTATTTTCTTTGTTAGTTTTGTTAGGCTTATATTACTAGTTGTTACCCGCGGCTTCGCCCGCATGGTCACTGAAATGAACTATCCATTGCTTTTTGAATTGAAAGAAAACTGAGTTTTATAGATTTGTCAGAGATGCAGCCATTAAAAGAAACTGAGCAAAATTGATTCGTCAGCCTATTTAAATGTTTTGAAACGCAGCGTATAGGAAAGCATGAAAATAGCCTGTTTATTCAAATGGAAATGGGATATTTTTAATTAAAGGAAACTGAGCATAATTATCCGTCAGGGATGCAGACTTTGAAAAGAAACTGAGCTAAATTGATTCGTCAGAGATGCAGTTTTCTGAATTGAAAGGAAACTGAGCCAAATAAAAGATCCGTCAGAGATGCAGCCTTTTGAGTTGAAAGGAAACTGAGCTTAATAGGTCCGTCAGAGGTGCAGCATTTGGAATTGAAAAGAAACTGAGCTAAATAGGAAATTTTGAATTGAAAGGAAGATCTGTGGTAATTCTGATTAATTGATTGTGGGAATTTTGGAAAAAACTAACTGAACACTATTTTAAGACGCTACTATACACAATGTTATATGTTTTCCATTCGGGGAAAGAATGTGGAGATTCTGGGCATTTGACACACGCGAACATGCTACATACAGCTGACCATGAGAGAAGCACGGTTTTTCTAAGTTGACCCCCGCTACCTGTAACGTTTGCCCTTGCGCTTTATTAATTGTCATTGCAAAACTGAGCTTAATAGAAACTGCAACCTTGAATTGAAAAGGAAGATCTGTGGGAATTATAGGGATCCGTGGTATAATAACATTTTCACCTTTTCCTACGCCTGTCAAAATTGTAGCACCGATTATGTTCCGTCCAAGATGTGTCACACGCAGCCTTGTCCCGTTACATAACCGAGGAGCATCTAAATTTCGCATTAGCATGACTGGGACGCCTAATTTTAATTGAAGCTTATGTGAGGGCACACCTGACAACTCTAGAGAATTTAGAAACTCTACGGGATATGAAGTGCTCTGTTCTGTGTCCATAACTGTGTTCACTGACAAATACTCTGTTATTTCTCCTGCTACTTCGCTTAATATATCTGAATTTATTTTGTTAACGCTCTCATTTTTGGTGCAAGAATCGCCCTTTCACATAACCATTTGTCTTCATGCATGTTGTTCGTTAAATCTGAATAAACGCTCGCAATTAATTCGGAATGACTCTGTACTAAATTACAAAAATCTCTCGTCAATTTAACACAGCCCTCAGCATCCGTTTCCAACCGCCCATCGCCAATTTTTAATAGTGTGTCAGCATAGTTTCCAGCATTGATATCATTATACAAATGCACTCTCATATTCGTAGTTAAACTGAATTTTGTCACCTTGTTCCATAAAATAGACGACTTGAGGCATGCTTTAATTTCATCTGCAGGTGTGCCCTTTTGAATGACAGGTAAAGTTTGGCGAAAGTCACCAGCCAGTAAAACCACCATTCCTCCCATTACATCGGTATTGCTGCGCAAATCCTGGAGCGTTCGATTTAGTGCTTCTACAGCTTTTTTATGCGACATTGTACTTTCATCCCACACTAAAAGTTTGCATTGTCGTAGCATTATACCTCGTGCACTATTTTGCTAAAGTTGCAGATCGGCGATTCTTCCTGGGCTAGATTTAGAGGAGTTTTAAAACAGAATGTGCAGTGCGGCCCCGCTTAGCAGCGTGGTGGCTATACCGGAGGAAGCTACGCCACAGCAATGTTTTTATCTTTCCGTACTTGCGCTAATAATAAATTTAACAAAAATGTCTTCCCAGTTCCTCCAGGGCATCTAAAAGAAAAGTGCACCATTTCCAGATTCAATTTGTCCTAATACTTTGTCAAAACTCGTTTTGTTCGGGAAGCAAGCAGGGTACAAATTCGGCTACTTGCTGCTGCAAAGCTGGTATATCGTAGTTTGTTTCACGTATATTTTCATCACTTAGTTCATTTTCGGTTGTTAGCTGAGGGCTTATCATTCCAAAGTCGCTTAATTTTTGCCTACCATTGCCATTACTTTATCTTCAATTTTCCAAGTGCTTCATTATAAATGTGTTCATTGTATGTCATGTTCGCGTGTGTCTGCTGTAACCTTCAAAATATCTTCCGCCATGTACTCTTTATATTTGTCCCACAATTTATGTGTATTAGATAGCCGCAAGATGATATGAGAGTTGCATAAAGATCCCTAATTTTGGCTGGTGACTGGCACTGCACAGCTTCCTCCATGGTTTCATCCCAGTGATTATCGTTTTCTAAAAGATGCAGAGCTTCATGCTTCTCTATAAGTTGCATTCCTGACCGTTGACAGTTTTAAGGTCTTTATATCCTGTAGGACCCCGAACATGGTGCAGCAGCAATCGTACATTCAAAATTAGTTACATGGACGGTATACACGACCAAGGGCATCTGATGACTTTACACCGGGCCAATTTGCAACAGGCGCGCCTTGAATACAGCGTTTCCTCCTTCCTAGATGTGTTCCAAGTATAATAGCGGGGACTTCAGAATTTAACAACGTTTTGCAAAGGGTCGGTTTGACAAAGTTGAAAGAAGGCTGTTAGTGTAGTTTTTGGCGGTGATGCAATTCTTTCTTGGAAATTTCTTTCAGTAAAATATACACGCTCTCCATTTTCTAAGTGCACAGCAAGGTGAGTAACTGTTGAGTGCCTTTCGTGTAAAGGAAGCCAAGGAGACGCCACGCTGCCTCGTTACTGCTGACATAACGCCCTGCTTGAAAGGTCTGTACTTCATTAACAGGATTTGCCTCACCTTCCTCCTGAGATTAAATATTGCTTGGTCGCTTCCTTTATTTATGTACTTACAGATATAATTGATTGCGCGGACAGAGCTACATGCTTCTACATTAATGTGGGCATTAAACATTTTACATAGAATGGGCGAGTACGGGACAATCCAGCTGTTATCTAAGGTTTCGAACGCTCCTGAGCGAGATTTGATTGTAACTTTCCTGCCACCATCTTCAGGAGCTCTGCGTCTGTATAAAGGGTCGCCATTGTCATTGTGCTGTTTCTTTTAATAGCTGTTTAGGAATTTCTTTGTACATTTTCCTTCTTTCATACATGGCGATATTGAATTTCGTGCTCCACATGGACCGTGAATCATATTTCGGACGATGGTATCATACAATTCTTTATCTTGCTCAGGATCCGGAATCTCGGCGCTTATTATGTCGTCTATTTGGCTGGGCCGCAACTTCTCTTTAAGCCATATTAGAATGTGGGCATGGTAATCCTCTTTTTGCCATTCAATTGAATACATGAAGCACTGCACCTCTCCGAAAATTTTCCTTTGTTAATTACATACATTAATTTTTGTACTTTTAATCTAAATACTCTTACAACTAAATTGTGTCTGTCAGTACTTTTTGGCCCGGCATTAGCTCCTCAGTTATTTCTTTCCATGTGGGATTGCAAGTAAAAGTAACAAAAGATCAGGTCTTCCGTAAGTTCGTACATAGGCGAATGCGTCTTGTGTGTACTCATGTAGGTAGCAGGGACTGTTAACGAATGATGAGGGCAGAATTACCATTTACCTAAATCTCTGGGGTTAACATTGGCGTCGCTAGAAACTGCATCTTGTAAATGTATATAATTCTCAACGCGCAGCTTTTTGATTTAAAGATATATATCGGAGACGTTCACTTTCACCTTCACATACATGTCTACAAAAATTGATGAAATAATTGTCTACACCGGCTAAGAGGTTAAAATAATTTTTACGTGGTAGAGCCGTGCTGCAGCTATATTAATAGTATAGCTGTACCACGAATGGGTCGGCTCGACCGGGGAAGGACCACGCTCTCACAGAATACCAGCGTAAAATAGCAGCAATGCTGCTGTGTTTCGTATGGTGAGTGTAGAGAACTGGAGACCCTTTTTACTTGAAAAGAGGCATTCTATCTTAGTCCTCACGGCTGACAACATCTGCATTTAAATTTGCAAACGAAGATATATGTAGATGTCTATGGGCCACAGCAACCACTTACCATCAGGTGGACTGTGTGCTCGTTTGTCACCCTTATTCTATAAATTATTTTCTCGCAACATCACATGATACGCATAAAATCCATACATGATACTTTTTGTTCAGGTAGGCTCCTTTGTGACCGGGTTAATTAATGGAATTTGAAAATGATAACACTTTGTCCTTTGCAATAAATCAATGGATATTGCAGAGCGTCATAAAACTTGTGTGTATCGGCTACCTGTTGCAACGTATCATCACGTGCTCGCAAGACAATGACTCGTGAAGAAAATTGATCACCACTAATTACGGCTGCTATTTAGTTTATCAAAGGTGCGTTGTAGCGCCTTTCATGCTCTCCTCGAGGGTCCGATCTACGTGAATGACGACTTTATAATCCTCTTCAGGTAGGTTTTCTAAAGAAGTTTTAAATGTTTTGACTAAAATGTTACGTTCATGCAAGAATCTTTGACTTTTGAACACTGTGTCTCTTTCAACTCCTGGATAAATTGGCAGCGACGGTCTATCGCAATTTCTTCGTCACCCATAAAATATACTTGTAAAAATTTATGCTGTTCGTTTTCAGCTGGAAAAAGTGAACCTATTTTATGATAAATTTGCCTTGCACCGTAAATGTAGGCGAAAATCCCGGCATTATTATTTCCCGGTCAACTCGAAGGACGTCATTTGAAAGCATGAGTTATATTTCCAGATCCTGTTTAAAATTGCCGTGACTCATTAGCATCATATAAAGAGAGTTTTCAAAGGTTCTTCTGGTTCCCCAAGTAACGGAAGAGACACTTTGCCATTGGAACAACACATGCTTGCGGTCTCATCTTTCCATTTTAAAGCGCTGCGAAATCGACACGCCTTGTCCATCAGTCCGATCAACGGATCATAATTGAATGCTGCGTCATTAAAACCGACCAATTGTTTCTTTGAAAATTTTGTCGATGTTCAGCTTGGAGCATTTGCATTTGCATCTCTTCGCGCCTGTGTTTGTTCTGGTGTTTCAGATGCCCTTATAGTAGATTGACGTTCAGCTTGCTCAATGAGTCTGTGTTAAGTTTCATCAGGTGTTTCCGCAGCTCTTAAGGCGACCTGACGTTCCGCTTGTTCGAATAGCCTTTGCTGACTTTGAGCAGGTGTTTCAGTAGCTCTTAAAGTAGATTGACGCTCTGCCTGTTCAAGACGCCTTTGCTGACTTTGATCAGGTGTTTCAGTAGCTCTTAAAGTAGCTTGACGCTCTGCCTGTTCAAGACGCCTTTGCTGACTTTGAGCAGGTGTTTCAGTAGCTCTTAAAGTAGCTTGACGCTCTGCCTGTTCAAGACTCCTTCGCTGACTTTGAGAAGGTGTTTCAGAAGCTCTTAAAGTAGCTTGACGCTCTGCCTGTTCAAGACGCCTTTCCTGACTTTGAGAGGTGTTTTGGAGCTCTTAAAGCAACCTGACGCTCTGTCTGTTCAAGACGCCTTTGCTGACGTTGAGAAGGTGTTTCAGATGCTCTAAAAGCAGCCTGACGCTCTGCTTCTTCTTGCCTTCTCAGTTCAGCATCTTCTAAAGATTCTATCGATCGAGCTAATCTTTTCGCTTGTCTTTGAGAAGATACTCTTGAAAGGCTGGACTTACGTTTGCAAGGCATTATGAAGTAAGAAAAACCTATTTATAAAAAACGTTAAAATACCTAAAAGGAATTAAATTTCTTTTAAATATTTTTAAAAGCAAATCCAAAATATCTAAAAGGAATAAATATTCCTTTTGAATATTTTAAAATCAAAACAACAAAACCAATTCAAGACACAACACGAATCCGAAAACGATAGCCAAAAAAATCGAATCAACTTAAACCAAATCACAAAACAAATCATGAAAACCGAAATCGAAAGCAGTAGTCAATATAAATATAACCAACGAAAAAGAAGTAAGTGTATAGGTATCGTATACACTATCTATACTATTAATATTCCTTTGAAATATTGTTAAACAACCTAAAACAACGAAAACCAATTCACGATTCTAAATAAACAAAATCAAAATCAAAGCCAGAGTCTAAATATGTATAAAGGAATACCAACCAAATCAACAAAACCGATCCAAGAAAATACACAAATCCGAAAATGAAAGCCAATATAAATCCATTCAACCTTAACAAATCACAAAGCAAATAACAAACAACCGAAATCGAAAGCAGGTAGTCGAATAAGCTACGAAATAGAAACAATTTAAGCGTATAGGTACCGTATGCAATATAAGTTGACGCGCGGTTCAACGGCGGGAGTTAAGTACATGTCAGGAAACATTTCGTTACCGCGTTTTAAAACCTAGTAACGACATCTAGCGGAATCAATTTAAACTATGTATACGTTAGTTAATAAGAACTCTCAAAAATATTTTCGTATAATTTTGCACAATTTTTCTTATTGTAATACCGATTCATTCATAACCACATATAAGAACTGTATTCATTTCCGTTCAATAAATATTACTAAGGCTTATTAATAAGGCTTACTAAGAACTGTTTCTACCATTGTTAAGTAATAGTTAAGGGTGAAAGCGTGACAGGTGGTGATAGTATTTCTGATCCATACTTATAATCACGCCTGTAACCCTTGCGGGTAGGCAGAGCATCAACGGATTACTTAATATCGTCTGCGAGGTATTCTGTGAATTACGATGCACCAAAACGTTTGAAGAAAATCAGCTGGTGAATTTTATGTTTTTATCGCTCTCTTCCCGGTCCTGCGTGGAAAAATACAGATCCATACATTTTTATCTTAATTTTGGTAAAAGACATAATAATCCAGATATTCTGACCTTCTGTGTTCGTCCATCGTACCGTCGTCCGTCTTGTAGAATCACGGTGGCGCCACCTAGCTGAATTTAATTTTGCAACATATTCGATTTTCCACAGGAATGATATGTTTTCCGCTGAAAAAGTAGCCTATGTCACTCTAGAGCCACCGAACTATCCCCATACAAATAATCATGCCATGCCGACGCTCTGTTGCGACGTGAAAGAAGGACAAACTTGTGCAGCATATTCGATTTTCCACAGGAATGAGATGTTTTCCGCGGAAAAAGTAGCCTATGTTACTCTACAGCCACCGAACTATCCCCATACAAAAATCATGCCATGCCGACGCTCTGTTGCGACGTGAAAGAAGGACAAACAAACAAACAAACAAACAAACACACTTTCGCATTTATAATATTAGTATGGATTTTATTTTAGAGAAGGGATGGTTAAATATTTGGGTTGAAAAGAGAAATACGATGAATACAAATACTCAAAAAGAATAATGTAAGTAAGATTCAGTAAAACAGACTGTAATACTCGAAATAGTACCTATGATATGACCTAAAATTAATAGGTAATTAAATATGAACACCTATGTATATATATTGAATTACAATTCAATTGTTCTAGAGTATAGTTTTTAAAGGATTTTGTCACGTAAATTTAAGCTTTATTATGTTTCCGAAGTTTCGAGTACGTAACTACTTTCAAGTGCTTTTGGTCACGGAGGAGAGGACGATATGTTCGATGTCCCAATGTCGTAGTTAACTACGACTGCCTTTAGCTTAAATTCATAAAATTTTGGTCCGATCTATGCAGAAAAAAATTATAGTATCTTGAATTCTTACAACACATACAACATACCACTATGTTTATGTTGCGATTTAATATTATTAATTAAACGAGAATTCTTCTTCGCCACAATCTGTCTGTTTTCAAGGCAATAGTGCGTAAAAATATGGTTGAGTTAGGTAAACGTTCACAAAGATTTAACACGCAATGTTAATCTTTTACGCCATTTCAATTCAAACAATAGAACTAAAAAAGGATAGTAAATTTAATTGCTAATGTAAAACATTGCGTGTACTAACGCTACATTATAGTTTATTTAGTTACTTTAGTTTATTTTCTACTTTGTAGTACTTGATATTTTCCTAGCTTGATAAGCACTAGTTGTCACATCTTTACATATTAATATGATATCAAACGAACTTCTTGAAGTGAAGTTCGATCAATATTATACGAGTCGTTTTATTCGAAGATACAATTAAGTTAGGTAGGTAGTCCCGTAACCTACTCGAGGAATTCGCACGCTTAGAGAATCGGTCTATTTTAAATCGATTTTTTTCATGTTGGCAACTCCCACTCTCCGTTTACCCGTCACGTCAGTCCGATAGCCACTTCATTCTGTTTAGAGATATTGATTTAAGTTTTTTACGACGGGTGTGGGTGGGTGGGACCTTTGTATCTTCGAATGAAGCGACTCATATAATAATGATCGAACTTCACTTCAAGAAGTTCGTTTGATATCATATTATATATCGTCGCTTCTTTCTTCAGATACAATTGACTTAGGTAGATGTTGAGAGATATTTAAATTCAGAGATAAATGTTCTTAGGTTAATAAAACATTTATAGTATTAGGAAAAAACTATAATTTGGGTTAAGAAAAAATAATAATACCTCCAACTTTTTCTTAATGATTAACGTATGTTTACCTATCAATCGAAGAACAATTGACAGCTAATCAAACTATTCAAGTGCAGTGAGCGATAATTTACATAGTGAATATGAAGAAAGGTGGATTGCGCATGGAGGCAGTATACTATAGCCTGCAAACTCGCCGGACCTTTAACCGTTAGATTTATATCTGTGGGTTGAAATAAAGTCTTGTTTACGTCAAAGAGGCCCAAAGTTATAAAGACCGCCGCAGAAAAATAAATACATAATTTGTCTTATTATTTGTTAGTTTTAATACTAATAACACAAATGGAACGAGCAAATTCTCTTTCATCCGATAATGGGTGGTTATAGAACCTAGCGAATGTCATAGATGAGGTAGACCATCCAGCCGTTTTTCTTGTGGTGTCAATACAAACTCCGGCGTAGGCCGCTGCCAGATATACGCGTGACGAGTGCTATGGGCAGTGAATATAGTTACGTCCACACCGCTCTCTGCTAAAGTCTGCTTTATCCACCGGCTTATAGTTTGTGACGATGCCTTTTTATAAGGTTTTTATGAGTAAGCAAGATATTGTCAGTCCCTTCAGGTCGCAACCTAGATGTTACTATAAGATAGTCATCAAGGGTTCTTGCTGGACATATGCTTGGGTTCTCCACGAAATAAGGCAGGAATAATACTGGGTGATCTCGATTTGGTGCTGAAGTTTTTATTATGTCAGTTATAAAAATCTTAGCACATGACGGGGATCTTATGATATTAGAGGTTCTTATTAGAGAGAGAGTTTGTACGCGATGAGAAGTACACAAAGCAAAAAGTATTGTTATTTTCTTTGTTAGTTTTGTTAGGCTTATATTACTATTTGGATACCATTTGGATACATAATCAAGCACAGTTTTCGGATCCCAGTTAGTTGCATATTTGGGAAGGGAAGGTTTTTGTCTATAAATATCCTTTAATAACCGCTTAATTCGTTCATCTGACCCTATATTATTCCCGAGGAGTAGAGATAGGGCAAAGCGATGACTATTAATAGACCCATCTGATGCTCCATTGTACAGATCCACTAAAAATGATATTATAGATGATAATGGAGCTTCAAAAGTATTTACTTGGTTGTGTATACAAAACTGCCACCACAGTCCGTCTGTTGTACTAGAATATTGTTTCATAGTGTTATCTGAGATGGATGCTAGCATGAGATCTAGTGCTATGTCCGAAGTGTTTAATCTCTTAAATGCTGTCCTGAGAGCGTCGCAGCCGCCAGGGAAAGGCTGGCATGCAGTCGGTGACATAACCTGTAACGACAACGCAAAAGGTCCTTATTGGATTTAAAGAAGATAATCTCCGAGATGAGCATTCTTTTGAGCAGTGGAAACCAAGCTTGTCCAGGCCAGTAAGGAAACACTAGAATACCGGTGGCTTTGTCACTAATATCTGTTAATATTTATTTGTTTCCATGAGATATATTGAAGGCATTTTGCATTGGTACGAGAAGCGAAAAGATCAATTTCAGGCTCTCCCAGACTTTGAACAATTGTTTCAAACGCCCGTTCCGATAATTCCCACTCCGTATCTACGTTTACTTTTCGTGATTCTTCATCAGCTTCGTGGTTGTCGTGTGTGTTAATGTAGGATGCAAACAAGATGATATTTCGCTTCTCGCACCGTTGCCAAATTGTTTTGGTCAAATCATTTAAATGTGGAAACCGTATTCCCCCATACGATTTATGTAGCATATGGCAGTTGTGTTGTCCACGCGGAGTAAAATAGAGCACTTAGAGTGAGCAATAGCAAAGCTTTTCAAGCCTAAGAAAACGGCTAGTAGTTCTAGGTAATTAATGTGAAAGGATAATTCATTGCCCTTCCATCCACCGTTTACTCTTTTACCGTTAAAAATAGCCCCCCAGCCTGTCTTGGAGTATATATTTCTAAAGCAAATTTTTTGTCTGGCCTCAATGAATTGCTAGTGGACAATATGTTTTGTTTCCACCATTTTAGGTCGGGTAAAATAATAATTGAAGGTTTGAGTTTTGCTTCAAAATCGTTGTATTTTAGTAAGAATAAATATTTCTGACGTTCGAGAATTTTGGTGTATAACCAACCATATCTAACAGCTGGACAGGCTGCAAAAAGTATTTCTATTAGTTGTGACAATTCCCTGAATTAGCATTTGGGGAGTAAGGCAAATTTTTTGACATACTGCATGATAACTTGTCGTTTGTCATTTGGCAAACTTAATGACATATCTACTGAATTATATGTAAACCCAAGAAATCGACATACCTGTTTTGGTCTAAGGAATTTTTTTTCGTAATTGATGACAAATTTTAATCATTTGAGCAATGATAACGTTTTACTTACGTTAGTCGAGCATTATTCGTAAGTGTCGCCTATGCATAGGATATCATCCAGATATATTACCGACCTATATCCTCTTTGTCGTAGATAGTTTATAGGTTCTTTCATTAACTTAGTGAAAACCCACGGGGGCAACGGACAGTCCATATGGCAGCGTTAAATTCGAAGCATTTTTTTATTAAATTGAAAAATAGCAAAAGAACATCCTAAGTACTTACACTTAGGATGTTCTTTTACTAATAAACTAAAATAGCCTCTTTTATATCGATATTTGCCATGAAGCTGGATTTAGGTAAGAGTCTAGCTGCAATCCTATGGTCTTCCATTTAGAAATGTGTGGTTAAAATAAACCTATTTAGAGTCCTAAGATTTAGGATAAACCTTTTTCCTCCGTTAGATTTCAGGCTAAATACAGTGAAACAAAGTCGTCCATCGATCTACGACAGGGTGAAATAGCACCAAAATCCAATAAAGATTTGATAGAATTTAACAAATGCGGGTCATTACTGGGTACAGAATTACGTGGAACTGAAACTTGTCTCACTTTGCTACAAAACGGTATGGATTACCCTTCTGAGATCCACTTAAGTATTTGAGCATTTTTAGTAATGTTAAACCAGCAGTTATAAAAATGCTGAATTCTTCCTGCGTGTATCTTTATTGTTGTTGAGTTGTGGCACGGTGCTTGCTCTGCGCCGATGGCTTCGGTTGAAGCGACTCTGCGACTTGGTATTGTATTTTTCTTCGGCCTTCCCCTCCCCCCTCTGTTTGACGAGAAGCGAGAAGGGCCTCCCCAATTTCCTGAGGAGCGGCTCGTCGATGGTTTAAGAAAGTAAGAAGCTTTCAAATTTTGGACAGGTTTCTTGATTTGTAAACCGTGTTTCTCGATCACTTTTGTGGCTTTTATTTTTTCTGAAAGCTAACTTCCAAAGAGCAGGTCATCGCGATCCACTTCCTGCATAATATTTATAAAATTAAAAAAAGAAATAAAGATAAAGATAAAGATTTGTGACCCCAATCCTGGGGTCACAAATCTCTTTCTTACTTCCGTTTCTACAAAGTGTAGATCACATAGTATTCTACTGCTGTCACTGAGAAACATAACGGCTTGTAGTCTGTCTTTGCCATCATCTAAGAGGAGTTCGAGACCTTTGTTAAGAGCTGATATCCCCTGCCCTAATTGTTGCTGTACGGCCTCGACTCTCTTGTCTCGGGTCCTGGTGCCCTCAGATACAGCGGCCGAAATCTCAGGGTTCAGTTTTGGCGCTTGTAATAACGAGCAATTTTCCGGTATGAGATAGTCTTTGAGTAGTTTTTCTTTCGCCTCTTTATGTATACCTTTTCGAAGTATAGGTAACCATAGCTGAGCAAACTTGTTATGGATTTTCGGGCCCAACTTCGGTGTCCCTTCGGTGGTCTCATCTGAGGCCTAAGGCAGTAAGGATGTCAGGCTCTAATTCTGACACTACCGGTTCTTGGTCAGAGTCATATTTTGTCTCCTCATTATTTAAAGCACTATTTTTGTCGCTTCGATACTCTGAATTCAAGGGTTCTATATCGGCGTTATCAAGGTTATCATTATCTAAAACAATAATGAATGTTATTGAGGGTAGATATTAAAACCAAAGGCAAATAAACTACTGCTCGAATAATAACATTTAATCTGCTTGCCATGTGTAAACATAGGTCATTAATTTTAACATATTATTTTATATCTGAATACAACTTTTTTATTTTATGTACGAATAGCTGCAAAATCGTTTCTCGAACGATTTCCAAGTACCTTCGTGCTAACACGCGGTTAACCTCTCGGTATTAAAATGATCTTCGTGATGACACACGGTCAACCTGCAGGTAAAATGCAAATACAATATTCCATATTAAATTGTATTTAATTTAGTATTCATAATATTTAGAGATAAAACTTTACTAACTCGAATCTTTATCAAGTCTTCAGATATCGAAGAAATGATTCGTTTGTATTTTCGCTGCTCCTGTTTCATTTTCCTAATTTTGCGTCGATAATGTTTAATTTTCTCAATTTTTTCTTTTGGCATAATAATCACTGAATATTAATTATTTTCACTTTTAACTAGTTTACGAAGGCACGTGCGAACATTGCCTCGCACAAGTAGGAATAAAGTGCCTATCGGACCGACGGGTTCGGGTGGAATTGCCAACAAAAAAAAAACGATTTAAAATAGACCGATTCTCTAAACGTGCAAATTCCTCAGTAGGTTAAGGACTACCTACGTAAGTTAATTATCTGAAGAATAAAGCGACGAAATATAATTATTCTCTATGCTGGTTTGTTACTGATCTCCTCCTTAACGGCTGGACCGATTTTAATGAAATTATTGTGTGTGTTTGAGTAAGTCCCTGGATGGTTATGTTCACAATTGGACCAGTTAGGTGATTCGATTGTCGCAGCCGGGGCGGATCGCTAGTATTTATACCTATTATAATAAACAAAAGTTTTTGTATAAAACATTATCCCAACAAAATTACAATACCTGTAATTTTTACAGAATAAGGGTGACAAACGAGCACACAATCCACCTGATGTTAAGTGGATGCTGTGACCCATAGACATCTACATCTATCCCCGATTAAGAATCAAAATGCAGATGCGTAAGAACTAAGATGGAATACCTCTTTTCCAGTAAAAGGAGTCTCCATTTCTCTACACTTACCAAACGAAACACAGCAAGCAGCATTAAGCTTAAATGTATGTACGCTGGTATACTGTTGAGCATGGTGCTTTCCCGGTCGAGCCGACTCATTCTTGCTACGCTACACTCAAAATGTAGCTACAGCATGTCTCTACCACGTATACGTATGCTTACCATGCATGTCGAATATGACAAATCTTTCTTACAATGTGAGAGGCTCATGTCCGGTTGTCTGATAGTTGACTGCTAATTGTTACGGGCTGATGAAGAAGAAAACGATAGCATGAAAGTTTTGCTAAGGGTGTACAGTATAAGTGCCAATACTTTGATCACCATTACATACCATTGCAAAGTTCTGTGAAAAATAAAGGTTTATATAAACTAGACTTTAATTAATACCGAAATGAAAAGATAAGATAGAAAAAATAAAAACACTGAAGAAATTTTTTAAATAAATAAATCGATGTTCGATTCAAAACTCAAGAAAAAGAAAACAGCCAAAAATATTTTTACTATAGTTTGGTCAAAATAAAAAAAAAATGATTAAAAGTCTGTTTAAAGTAGTATTGACCACTCCAAAGCGCGGAAAGTAGATGACTTGATCCTGTTGGGCTTAGAGAAAACTAGTTTATCTTAAAATTGGGTTTGGCTGGCAACAAAGTGTTATGTTTCTCATTAATAACATTATTTTCTATAGGGATCTGGCAATATAATGATGATGATAAGTCTACCTTAAACTGCTGAACCCACAATTAATAGACTGGTGATGGTGACTACTATTACAGACAGGAATATACACCAGATATTTGGTAAATTTTCCAAGTTTAGCATTAAAGCTGGCCCATTTTTGGAAAAACCTTTGTCCAGTCGTGTATATAAAAAGTCTGTTGATGTAAAGTAAATACAAAATTGTATCACAAAAGAAATCTTTGAAAGATTTCTTAAAATTACATTCATGTAGATCTTTTGAATCTCAATGTTTTTGAACATTTTATTTCTTGTATATTAGAACATTTTATTTCTTGTATATCTGTGCCACTCTTACCAGTAGCCGTTGCTGTTTTAGAGAAATGTAATACAAAGGCGCAGTTTCGAAGAGAATAGCGGCAGCTGGGATTCGAAGAAAATATATTGCATTCGTAAACTATACGAAGAGTTGGATATACTACAACTGTATAAGCAAGAAGAAAAAGCTCGTTATGAAACGTTCCTTAAAAAGTAAATGCTTTGCCCAAAATGCAACACCGTTTGCTGACTTTTCTATAATATTTACGATTTATTTAAAAATTGCACGATATATCACAAGCTTAATATACGACAAACATTAAGAAGAAGTTTTGGGATATTTTTTTTTGGTAATGGGCTGTACGGTTGTGCTTTTGACAGTGTCAAGTATTAAGAAATTATTCTTTATTTGTTAAAAAACTTCTTCATAATTATTCATGTTGACGTGTCACATAGCGAAATTTTAGGACTCTTCGTAGGCCGCTTGAGCCAGCAGAGAGACGATGACGATTGTATCACCATCGGAGCAATTGTTTTATTGTTTGCACTAATAGATCATATACGCAGAAATTAAGTACTGAAATCTCATCACTGTTACATATCAAAATCCTCCTTAAACCATTATTTCAACAATAATAAATGCACAGCAATCCGCCGAAAAAGGATTCTAAAAGATCTACATGAATGTAATTTTAAGAAATCTTTCAAAGATACCTTATGACTTTAAAAACTGTATGTACCCTTTCAATTTTGTGTTTACTTTACATCAACAAACTTTTATATACACGACTGGACAAAGGTATTTCCAAAATGGGCCAGCTATGCAAAACTTGGAAAATTAACCAAATATCTGGTGTATATTCTCTGTAATAGTAGTCACCATCACCAGTCTATTAATTTTGGGTTCAGCAGTTTAAGGTAGACTTATCATCATCATTATATTGCCAGAACCCTATAGTACATAATGTTAATAATGAGAAACATAACACTTGTTGCCAGCCAAACCCAATTTTAAGACAAACTAGTTTTCTAAGCTCGACAGGATCAAGTCATCTACTTTCCGCGCTTTGTAGTCGTCAATACTACTAAACAGACTTTTAATAATTTTTTTGTTTTGACCAAACTATAGTAAAAATATTTTGGCTGTTTTCTTTTTGAGTTTTGAATCGAACATCGATTAAATTATTTAAAAATTCTTCAGTGTTTTTAATTTTCGATTTTATCTTTTCATTTCGGTATTAATTAAAGTCTAGTTTATATAAACCTTTATTTTTCACAGAACTTTGCAATGGTATGTAATGGTGATCAAAGTATTGGCACTTATACTGTACACCCTTAGCAAAACTTTCATGCTATCGTTTTCTTCTTCATCAGCCCGTAACAATTAGCAGTCAACTATCAGACAACCGGACATGAGCCTCTCACATTGTAAGAAAGATTTGTCATATTCGATATGCATAGTAAGCATACGTATACGTGGTAGAGACATGCTGTAGCTACATTTTGAGTGTAGCGTAGCAAGAATGAGTCGGCTCGACCGGGAAAGCACCATGCTCAACAGTATACCAGCGTACATACATTTAAGCTTAATGCTGCTTGCTGTGTTTCGTTTGGTAAGTGTAGAGAAATGGAGACTCCTTTTACTGGAAACGAGGTATTCCATCTTAGTTCTTACGCATCTGCATTTTGATTCTTAATCGGGGATAGATGTAGATGTCTATGGGTCACAGCATCCACTTAACATCAGGTGGATTGTGTGCTCGTTTGTCACCCTTATTCTGTAAAAAACAATTTACAGATAATGTAATTCTTGTTGTGGGGATAACGTTTCTTATACAAAAAAAACTTTTGTTTATAAAAATAGGTATAAATACTAGAGATCCGCCCCGGCTGCGACAATCGAACCACCTTACTGGTCCAATTGTGAACATAACCATCCAGGGACTTACTCAAACACACACAATAATTTCATTAAAATCGGTCCAGCCGTTAAGGAGGAGATCAGTGACAAACAAGCATAGAGAATAATTATATTTCGTCGCTTCATTCTTCAGATACAATTAACTTAGGTAGGTAGTCCCTTAACCTACTCGAGGAATTCGCACGTTTAGAGAATCGATCTATTTTAAATCGTTTTTTTTTTGTTGGCAATTCCCACTCTCCGTACCCGTCGGTCCGATAGCCACTTTATTCCTTACTTGTGCGAGGCAACGTTCGCACGTGCCTTTCGTAAACTAGTTAAAAGTGAAAATAATTTATATTCCGTGATTATTATGCCAAAAAGAAAAAATTGAGAAAAAATTAAACATTATCGACGCAAAATTAGGAAAATGGAACAGGAGCAGCGAAAATACAAACGAATCATTTGTTCGTCTTCTGAAGACTCTGATAAAGATTCGAGTTAGTAAAGTTTTATCTCTAAATATTATGAATACTAAATTAAATACAATTTAATATGGAATATTGTATTTGCATTTTACCTGCAGGTTGACCGTGTGTCATCACGAAGGTCATTTTAATACCGAGAGGTTAACCGCGTGTTAACACGAAGGTACTTGGAAATCGTTCGAGAAACGATTTTGCAGCTATTCGTATATAAAATAAAAAAGTTGTATTCAGATATAAAATAATATATTAAAATTAATGACCTGTGTTTACACATGGCAAGCAGATTAAATGTTATTATTCGAGCAGTAGTTTATTTGCCTTTGGTTTTAATATCTACCCTCAATAACATTCATTATTGTTTTAGATAATGAAAACCTTGATAACGCCGATATAGAACCCTTGAATTCAGAGTATCGAAGGACAAAATAGTGCTTTAAATAATGAGGAGACAAAATATGACTCTGACCAAGAACCGGTAGTGTCAGAATTAGAGCCTGACATCCTTACTGCCTTAGACCTCAGATGAGACCACCGAAAAGACACCGAAGTTGGGCCCGAAAATCCATAACAAGTTTGCTCAGCTATGGTGAGGCGAAAGAAAACTACTTAAAGAGTATCTCATACCGGAAAATTGCTCGTTATTACAAGCGTCAAAACTGAACCCTGAGATTTCGGCCGCTGTATCTGAGGGCACCAGGACCCGAGACAAGAGAGTCGAGGCCGTACAGCAACAATTAGGGCAGGGGATATCAGCTCTTAACAAAGGTCTCGAACTCCTCTTAGATGATGGCAAAGACAGACTTCAAGCCGTTATGTTTCTCAGCGACAGCTGTAGAATACTATGTTTTTACCTACACTTTGTAAAAACGGAAGCAAGAAAGAGATTTGTGACCCCAGGATTGGATAAATCCTTTATAAATATTATGCAGGAAGTGGATCGCGATGACTTGCTCTTTGGAAGTAAGTCAGAAATAAAAGCCACAAAAGTGATCGAGAAACACGGTTTACAAATCAAGAAACCTGTCCAAAGTTTGAAAGCTTACCGTCACATCAACCATCGACGAGCCGCCTGCCCCCAGGAAACTGGGAAGGCCCTTCTCGTTTCTCGTCAAACAGAGGGGGGAGGGGAGGGCCGAAGAAAAATACAATACCAAGTCGCAGAGCGGCACCAGGCACCAGCTTCCAACCGAAGCCATCGGCGCAGAGCAAGCACCGTGCCACAACTCAACAACAATAAAGGTACACGCAGGAAGAATTCAGCATTTTATAACTGCTGGTTTAACATTACTAAAAATGCTCAAATACTTAAGTGGATCTCAGAAGGGTACTCCATACCGTTTTGTAGCAAAGTGAGACAAGTTTCAGTTTCACGTAATTCTGTACCCAGTAATGACCCGCATTTGTTAAATTCTATCAAATCTTTATTGGATTTTGGTGCTATTTCACCCTGTCGTAGATCGATGGACGACTTTGTTTCCACTGTATTTCTAGCTCCGAAATCTAACGGAGCAAAAGATTTATCCTTAATCTTAGGACTCTCAATAGGTTTATTTCAACCACCCATTTCAAAATGGAAGACCATGGACTGCAGCTAGACTCTTACCTAAATCCAGCTTCATGGCAAATATCGATATACCGGCTTACATTTTAGTTCCAATAGCAAAAGAACATCGTAAGTACTTACGTTTTCAATTTAATAAAAAAATGCTTCGAATTTAACGCTCTGCCATATGGACTGTCCGTTGCCCCCGTGGGTTTTCACTTAGTTAATGAAAGAACCTATTAACTATCTACGACAAAGCGGATATAGGTCGGTAATATATCTGGATGATATCCTATGCATAGGCGACACTTACGAATAGTGCTCCACTAACGTTTAACGTAAGTAAAACGTTATCATTGCTCAAATGCTTAGGATTTGTCATCAAATACGAAAAAAGTTTTGAACCAAAACAGGTATGTCGATTTCTTGGGTTTACATATAATTCAGTCGATATGTCATTAAGTTTGCCAAATGACAAACGACAAGTTATCATGCAGTATGTCAAAAAATTTGCCTTACTCCCCAAATGCTAATTCAGGGAATTGTCACAACTAATAGAAATACTTACTGCAACCTGTCCAGCCGTTAGGTATGGTTGGTTATACACCAAAATTCTCGAACATATTTAGCCTTACTAAATACAACGATTTTGAAGCAAAATCAAACCTTCAATTATTATTTTACCGACCTACAATGGTGGAAACAAAACATATTGTCCACTAGAATTCATTGAGGCCAGACAAAAATTTGCTTTAGAAATATATACTGACGCGTCCAAAACAGGCTGGGGACTGTTTAATTTCTACTCCTCGAATAATATGATTTATTCCTTATCTATAGATGACAATAGTAATATTAGTTTTGCCGCATCTAAAACAGGAATTCACTACCAGATTGCCCGCGGGCCGGCCGGCCCGGTCCAAGTCTGTCGCTTGCCCGTAGTGAACACACAGAACGGGCCACCATTAGTCTTTCCGAGAGCTGCAGTTTGGTCAACTGTACAACACGATGGCAGAAAGAAGACGGAGACTTGCTGAACCTGCAGGGAATTGTAAGGAATCTTAATGTAAGATTTATTCATTGCTTTTTAAATATTATTTAATCTTGTAGTCCAGTCTCATCTATTGCAACATCTTGTCAATGCGGATGTCAGGACGCAAAGAACGTTGTGATGATGTCTGCGTAGCTGATGGCTGGAAATTACCAAAGTTTATGTAGTTGTATTCTTGTTGTGAAATTGGTTGTATTGTATTGGAATCGTGTATGGGTAATGTATAACAAGTATTGCTAGTATGTGATGGGTGGGTATTTAATGTTATATCACATTGCTCGTTCAAATTTCCCAGTCTACCGTGGTATAGAATGTCTACAATTGGTTTTTTTGCAATTATGCACTGCTTTTCTTCCATTTTTTCTAAATCATTACAAACGCTATCTCCGAATGCTTGTTCTTTGTATCTCGGGCGTAGTAGTTCACTGCTTGCAATATCCAAAAATTTAGATTTTTTTTGAAGCTAAACGGAGAGAGTTATTTGTAGATTTTTTTGCTGGTTTATGTTGGTTTGAAAGTGTTGAAACCTCTGAAGAAAAGCTTGAATTGTTCGGTTGTTGTATCTGTAAACAAAAAATAATAAAAAATAATACTATTCCTTTCAGTTTCCGACATCTGTTGAAGAATGGTTGGAAGAGGCTCGTGGTTTTGCAGATAATTGGAACTTCGAACAATGCTTGGGAGCAATAGATGGCAAATACGTCGCAATAAAACAACCTGCTCATAGCAGTTCCTACTATTTTAACTACAAATCGTATTTTAGTATTGTATTGTTTGCTATTGTTAACGCAAACTACGAATAGAGTATCTGACGGAGGCGTTATTCAGGAAACAGACTTTCATGATAAACTTTATAACGAACAGCTAAATATTCCTCTCCCTGCAAACCTTATAAAGTCACAAATCTGTGCTCCATATGTTTCTATAGGAGATGATGCATTTCAACTGACTGAATATGTTATGAAACCATACCGCAGGAACATTAACAGTCCTAGGGCAGAAAAAATATTTAACTATCAGTTATGTAGGGCAAGAAGAGTCGTTGAGAACGTATTCGGAATAATTTCTACAATTACTCTTGCAGACTTGAATAGCATTGAATCAGTCACATTAGCTTGCTGTGTTTTACACAATTTTTGAGACGAAAAAGTCCAAGCTACTTAACTATGCGTTGTGTAGACCACGAAAATGAAAATCACATTGTCGCTTTGGGAGAATGGCGTCAAGGGCATGATCAGCTAGATAGCTTACAGAATAGGGGACGCAATAGTGATGAGTTACAGCAAAATATAAACTTGGATTGAAACTTTACAATACTGCCTACCTATGATCCTAAGTAACAAACTGAAAACAAACAGATATCACGTTCAAAATACGATGTAAACTTGAAAATTTTATGGAATGCTCAAAATAAATTTTTCTAACCTTTCAATTCCAATGAAACGCAAAACACGTCTAAAGGATATATCATATAATGTAATATTTTATTAAATAATACAAAAACAGGGTGTCTATAACCATATAATATTGGTTTTATAATTATACACTCGACTCCGCGGACACTAATTCATTACGTGGGTGACGTATTTTATACGCTTTTGAAACTAAATCCCAGAAATTAAACAAGGTCGGTCTATTGTCAATTATAATGTTTTTATGCAAGCTATAAAAATGGTTATTAAAATATTAATGAATACATGGTAATGATATTATCAATATGTTCTGAACATTGAACGACTTTGTATAAATATAATTTCATATTCCATGTTGAATAAAAATTTTTTCTTTTTTATTCAGCGTTTATTGAAAGTACAGTACAGAACTGAGTAATATTTTAGTATATTTTCAATCTTAATTACTCATCTGTTGTAGAAAGTATAACTTGTTATTTATTAAGAAACAATGAAATATATATTTTTCAGCACTGCATACAAAAATAATGTCTGGAAAACGTTATGCGTTAAAGCTATATAATGTAAATCGCTTTTAGATACTAGATTTATAAGGCTAAACAGCACTCACTCACTGCCTCCACTGCTGTGTTTGGAACACACTACAAAAGCACTACTCTGAAGGGTATAGAGAGCTAGTATAATTACAGGCTGTGAGGCTTTCTATCTTAGGCCTCAGAGGTGAGAACTGACAACGCATCATTTGAAGTTAGCTGCAGGTGTCCATTGACTGCAGCAGCCACTTAACATCAGGACTATAAGTTCTTTTGTCCCTGCAGTTTTGTAAAAAAAATAGTTTTCATAATCCCGATCGGGTCAACTAAATATCCGAGTCTTTGGATTGGCCCCGCCAAAGCTTCTGCGGCTTTATCTAGTTGGATCAACTCCGGCTTAGCACATTTACTTACTATACACGGTTATTTTGCAATATACACCCAAATTTGCAGAGAAGGTTCAGAATAAGTAATATAGGCGAATGATGAAAAAAAAAATTATTGTAAGAATCGCAAACATTTTATCCTTTTATCTTTTAAATTCAGAATGCGTGGTAATGCATTATTTTAACTGATTATCATTCATAAATATCTAACGCCTACTATTTTACTACGCACGAAAAATTGGTCGCTCGGTTACAAATTTAGGTACGCGTACGCGTAGTTGTTGCCCATAAATCAGTTACAATTTGGGATAATTTCATATAAAATAGAAGCCTTATTTACTCGTATTTTCAATAACTGTAATAACGGTTTATCATTATTTATATATTTGAACTTAAATATGAAATTTGAGTACTCTTTGAAAAATAACCCTGTATGCACATTGTGATATTATCCTAGTTTAGTTTCCGAACTCCTTTATTAGCCCATGAGGTAGAAACTATCTAGCATACCTTCAATACCTATAGTTTATTTTAGCTGCCTTTAAAAAAAGAGATTTCGCAATGTTTCAAACAAATTATTAACCATAGTAAATCTGGATGAGTCACTGGCGCAACTTCTGAAGTATTTCAAAATCTTCATAAAAAAATCCGGAGGGGGAGCATTCGCCGGTAAATAGCGAACTTTTCGTAGAAAATTGTTGTAGCGAGCATTCCCTTCTTGTTTAAACAATAGCCCCAAATTTACTTCGTCTTAGAATTATATAACTAGCTTATTTTTTTCTGGATTTGAATTTCCATAATATTAGTTAAAAAATATTTCTTTGCTTGCTATTTTATTCGAAAGATTTTATCCGTACAAGAGGACCTATCGCTTGGTTCAATGAAATAGTGACTGTCTATTTTTTTTTGCGTTTTTAGTTCGTTTGATTAAAAATTTGGCTTAGATAATTTTTTTTTAATGCGGTTTGTTTTTATTTTTAAAAACAATGAAATGTTTCCTTTTACTGAAATTTGATATCTCCAATACAAAATGTAATTTTCCTCCACGTCCCGTTCGTTTTTTCCATCATGCATAATAAAGATGGACTTTTTATTTAAAGCAACCTCTCCCGCACGCCTCGCTTATTAACGAATAAGATTATAGCGACCGGGAAATAATGGTATATCCAATTTTAAAATTTCGATTCTAAAGCCCATAAACTGGTAATGGGGAGCAGCTTAAAGAGCAACATGTAGTGGCATCTTGTGTCGGCGTTAGAGTATCCACTCATATCATTCCGTGGGTGTCGTAAGAAGCGACAGAGAGAAATAAAACTGGCGATTGATAGATTCACTTATTGGATAGAGGGGATGGGAGGTATTTGCTAAAGATGTCACGCTTGGCAGGCGGGTTGACAACCGCAGTTTTTCATTATTTTGAATTGTTATCATCTCGAGCTGCTGTCTATTTTCTGTTCAATTTACCTGTGTCGAATAGAATACAATATATATTATTTTTTTTATAGAATAAGGGTGACAAACAAGCACAGTCCACCTGATGGTAAGTGGATGCTGTGACCCATAGGCATCTACATCTATCTTCGTTTACGCATTTAAATGCAGATGCGTTGTCAGCCGTGAGGATTACGATAGAATGCCTCTTTTCCAGTAAAAGGGTCTCCGGTTCTCTACACTCACCATACGAAACACAGCAGCATTGAGCTGCTATTTTACGCTGGTATTCGGTGAAAGCGTGGTCCTTCCCAGTCGAGCCAAACCATTCGTGCTACAACTATACTATTAATATAGCTGCAGCATGGCTCTACCACGTATAATTCAGGTTAATTAATTTACAGGTTAATTATTAGCTATGATTTAGGAACTGCGAGGAAACTTAACACCCAACTCTTTTATCGGCGAAACCTACAAACCTGATCATCTTTTCTACCCAATTTGGCCCCTTTTTACATATATCTTTTTAGTGAGATTTAATTTACATGTAAATACTGGCTTTTTACCTTTTTAATTGGAATACATCACCAGATCACTACTGCTTTGTTCTTAGTACCTATTTATCAATTCCTATGTTACCAAATTATTTATATCACAATTATTTATTTAATTTTACTCAATATCAAACAACTTTTACGCCAGTACTCATTGGTTCATTATTATTGAAACAATAATTGTGCTTATACTGAGATCACTTTTGCCGTAGACTACTAGATACATATACCGGTTTATTTGAATGTTAATAATTATGTACTAAATATGTTTAGTTTAAAATATATAATATAATTTATTATATATTTCATATAAGAATTATTTTACGGGGTAGGAGATAATAAGTATTGGATATTGTATATTTACATATTTAAATATCAGAGTCTTAGGAACAATTTAAATAAAAAATTAAAATTGCCTCAAGGGCAGGGGTAGCTCTCCTATCATTCGAAGCGCTCAGCGAAAAGCTCAGCTTCGTTTCGCTCAGCGCGTCAATGAAAATAGCTAGAAACAAAAATAAATGTATGTATTGTGTGAACAACGCAGATTATTTTTGTAAAGTTTCATTGAAATCGGAAAATAGGTTTCAGAGGAGATAGCAATTAAAATTACATAGGAGTCAGGGATAAGAGAGCTATGCCCGAACAAAAAATTTATAAAAACTTAACTTTAGGTGCTATATTTCATTTCAGATCGTAATACACTATAAAAGTGGGGCGGAATTATTTACTTTGGTAATTTTTTTAATATAATTTACATTAAACATTACAAAATTAGACTATAAAAGCCGATATTTACGAAAATAAAATGTTAAAAATGTAATGTGTAATCCCTGTTGGGATTATGAAAACTATTTTTTATAAAACTGCAGTGACACAAGAACTTATATTCCTGATGTTAAGTGGCTGCTAACATCGAAATGATTATGAGTCAATTAAAGGTTTTTAATTTAGTTCAAGAACATATACTTTTTGTTTCCATCAACCAGTTTTCTTAATTACTTGGTTTTCACACAGTGTACTGTAAGTTCCCAGGCGCATTTATGACATTTTGGAAGTTCTTCGAAGTAACAACGACACAAATGCATAACTCTTAATCTTCTTTGATCTTATGAAGTAAATCCTGAAAAACTGTAGTGGAATTTTTATCCCTGAATATCCATTAAGGTTCATACTAATAGCCATAACGAAATCCGTGCCAAAGTGTAAATGAAATCATAATTTCATTTCAAACATTTGTAAAATCTTTGATCCTAATTTCTGTAAAATATGAAAAAAGTAGATGTGCCAATATATTACTGGGTGAGCGAACAGATGAGTAACTAATATTGAAAAATATGCTGAAATATTACTCAGTTCTGTGTTCTGGCATACTGTACTTTCAATAAACGCTGAATAGAAAAGAAGAATATTTTTTTCAACATGGAATATGAGATTATATTTGTACAAAGTCACTTAATGATTAGGACCTATTATCAACCATGTATTCATTAATATTGTAATAAACCTCTTTGTAGTTTGCTTAATAAAAAATTAAAATTGGCGATATACCGACCTTGTTTAATATCTGGGAATTACGAGTAGTTTCAAAAGCGTATGAAATTCGTTGCTTACATAATGAATTACCATCTCCATGGAGTCGTGTATGTAATAATGACAACTTAAATATGATATTATTATAGACAAGCCTTTTTTTACTATCCTTTAAACGTGTTTTACGTTTGATTGGAAACAAAAGATTGGAAAAGTTATTTTCTATGCATTCCATTGCATGTCTACATACTATAACGACATTAGTACGATAATAAGTGGCTTAATCCTTTGTTTGAGTTTAAGCATGATCGACTTAATTACGATAATCATTACGTTATAAAACATTTTTTGGTTTATTTTAAGGATGAAATATTTAAAAGCCATGAGCATAGTAAGCGTTACCTATAGTAATCCTTTACAGCCGATCAAACGTACAGCAGAGCTTAGGACTCTGCCATAGATTGCCTCATAGAGGGGATATTTGCCATAGTCAGGTGAGTTGTTATGAGGGAGATGTTGCTGCCCAATTTATTTTTCTTTGTCGCCATTTATGACACCCACGTGATGATATGGGATAGTGGATACTCTATGCAAAGTATATTTTAGACATTAACATCAAAAAGTAAAAGTAAATATTTTTTGTACGTTTGCAAGCTTAGTGACGGCTAACGGCATTTAGAGTGGCGACAGCTCGGTAGCGTAGTGGCTAAGTGCTGCGGGCCGCGGATTTGAATCCTGCACAAACCAAAATGTTTTATGACTTTTGTTTCGAGTCTGGATGTATTATCGTGTGCACTTTACCCATGCAAAACGCTCTCACGACACAGGAGAAAATTTATATTAGGGCAACGCTTGTAAAAGGATGAAAAAGAAACGGTCGCTCCGATTAGGTCCTTTTGCTGCGCCAGCTCTGAATACTCCGTTAAATACCTTTTGATAAAAGAAAAAATTAAAGGGTAGCCTAGCATTCTTTTTGTTTTGTAATCATCACAAATTGTCATAATGGGAAACTGTTTCAGCAAAATCGCTTTATAAACAGTATCACCACTTTAAGTTATAGTCAACTTGAAACCTCAAAACTTTAGTTTGGTGTTAACGCTTGGGATAACTTAATTACATATTACCGAACTCTATAATTTTGAGACAAGTTCATTACATATAAGTAATTTTATTTTAAAGAAGGTAATGAAGGGATGGTTCAATGATATGACCTAAAATTAATAGGTAATTAAATATGAACACCTATGTACAATTGTAATTCGATTGTAATATAGTATAGTTTTTAAGGATTTAGTCACGTATAATTAAGCTTTATTATGTTTCCGAAGTTTTGAGTAACTACTTCCCAATGTCCCAATGTCATAGTTAACAACGGCTGCCTTTAGCTTAAAATTATTAATGTTTGGTCCGATTTACGCAGAAAAAACTTAAAGTATCTTGAAGTCTTCCAACACATACAATATATACAGTGTTTATATTGGGATTTAATTTTATTAATTACACGAAAAGTGTTCTACGCAATCTGTCTGTTTTCAAGGCAATAGTGAATAAGTAAAAATAGGATTGAGTTAGG
This sequence comes from Parnassius orleans, assembly GCA_029286625.1. NCBI lineage: Eukaryota > Metazoa > Arthropoda > Insecta > Lepidoptera > Papilionidae > Parnassius > Parnassius orleans. The sequence continues at coordinate 371,728 of JAGSMP010000086.1, read as the reverse complement.
TAAACGTTAACAAAGATATAGCACGCAATGTCTTTGAACTAAGTAATTAATAGGGTATTAAAGTAAGGATCTTTTCCGCCATTACAATTCAAACAATAGAACTAAAAAAGAATATTGAATTTGATTGCTATTGTAAAACATTGCGTGTACTACTGCTACATTGTAGTACTTTCTATTTTCTACATTGTAGTAATTGATATTTTCCTAGCTTGATAAGCACTTGTGTAACATCTTTACATATTAATTATTCTGTATGTTTGTTTGTCACTGAACTCCTCCATAAGGGTTGGACTGATTTAAATGAAATTATTGTGTGTGTTTGAGTAGGCCCCTTGATGGTTAAGATTCACAATTGGACCGGATAGGTGGTTCTGTTGTCGAAGCCGTGGCGGATCGATTGTTTTTATATTTTAATAAATAAAAGTTTTTTTTTGTATAAAATACGTTATTTTCACAACAGAAATTACTCCTGTAATTTTTTAATAGAATAAAGGTGACAAACGAGCACACAGTCCACCTGATGTTAAGTGCACGCTGTGACCCATAGACATCTACATCTATTCTCGATTAAGAATCAAAATGCAGATGCGTTGCCACTCCTGAGGACTAAGATGAATTGCCTCGTTCTAGTAAAAAGGGTCTCCGGTTTTCTACACTCACCATACGAAATACAACAGCATTGAGCTGCTATTTTAACACAGCTTATAATTATATTTATTTATTTATTTATTCTTCATTGTAAAATCTTACAGCTATTATGGCAGGTGCAAACTTGCTTTATAATCTTTAAACAACATATTTAGAACAAATGTTGTCAATTCAAACTATTTAAATATAAATAAAAAGATATATAACAAGTTTACATACACATAAATATAATATGGGATGGTTGTGACTGGTGAGTCCTGTCCGTATTGCAGCTAAGGATCTTAGGTTGGTCCTGAAGAAGATGGCCAGAGGAAAATCACCAGGGCACGATGGCCTCAGTGTCAAGCACCTTCACAATGCAGGGCCGCATCTCCCAAGGGTCTTAGCAATGTTGTATACTTTTGTATTAGGCACTCCTATTTACCTGCCGAACTTATGAGAACTATTGTTGTTCCTGTAGTGAAAAACAAGACTGGAGATATATCTGACAACTAATTACAGACCTATATCCTTGGCAACTGTATTGGCAAAGTTCTTGACGGTTTGCTGGAGCGACGACTTAATAACTATATACATCTAAACGATGCTCAATTTGGTTGTAGATCAGGCCTGTCGACAGAGAGTGCTATAATGTCGCTGAAGCATACTGTCAAATATTACCCAGAGACAAACGCCAGTGTATGCCATTCTGGATCTCTCCAAGGCATTTGACCTGGTTAATTATGACATACTGTGGACAAAACTGCGTGAAATATCCGTTCAGCCGAACTTATCACCACTTTAAAATATTGGTATCGTCATCAAAGTTAAGTCAGATGGTCTGGCGCGCTATCAGACGAATATGTGTTGGAAACAGGGTGAGGCAGGGGGTTGTCTTCGCCTGTGCTATTCAGTTTCTACGTAAACGGGCTCATTGGTGCACCCAGTGAAACAAGGGTAGGATGTTCGGTTGATGGTCATATGATCAATAATATAAGTTATGCCGATGACATGGTGTTGCTGAGTCCATCGGTGAGCGTTGCGTAGACTGTTAACTGTGTGCATACGCTGTTGAACATGGACTCTCTATAACGTCAAGAAAAGTGAGTTAGTGGTGTTTCGTGTTAATAGTAAGAAGCCCTTGATTGTGCCGCCAGTAAAGCTTCTGGTGTGCCATTAAGAAGAGTTTGTCAGTTTAAATATTTGGGACACATTGTTAACGAATATCTGACAGACAACAATGATATAGAGAGAGAGCGACGCGCAAGGTCGATGCAATATGCTTGCCTGCAGGTTTTCTAGGTGTACAAATGATGTCAAAATTACCTCTTCAAGGCATACTGTCAAACATTTTACACCTGCAGCCTGTGTGTGACTATACGCAGAGGACCTACAATGCGCTTCTGAATTCAATATAATAATCCTTTGATGCTAATGGGCCTTCCTAGATACTGAGTGCTTCAAGCATGTTTGCTGAAGCAGGTGTTGATGATTTTATAGCATCACAAGGAAGCGAACTGCGTCAATGTTATGCAGACTACGGAAGAGCTCAAATGGTGTCTTGAGGATATTTCAAGATAAGCTTGACTGTCCCATTCAGAGGCATTGATCCTAATGCATGTCGTGGGACATTCAAGTTTTAACTGATTGGTTTCGTCCTATTGATATAATTTATTTATTCATATTTTTTTTCTCCATGTAGGGCATTATGATGATACGGGCTTTAAGCCAAGTAGTCATCATTTGCTGGTTTTATGTATCAATTGATGATCCAGAGCATTTTCTGGTATTTGTAAAATTCTCACTAAGCGACATGTTTTTAAAATAGCTGCTTTTGCATTTTAATATATAAATTTGAGGGTAAATCTAATAGCTTAAGACAGTGATGCAAATATTTTGGTATTAATCCTGTAGCTGAAAGTACAATTGGAACGATGAAACTTTATTTAATTTCCATATTCTTTTAATTTCTTCGCTTAGTTCAATATATTTACTAATCTTTTCGGCTATTGTATTTTGTATTTTTTTAAATATTATACGTAATTGGTATTATATGTCGATTAGAAGGCTATATTGTTAATTTTGTCTTGCAAAGTTAACAATATTATTATTATTATATTTTTACTAACCTCGTTTATGTTAGTTACTAACAAATGTGTATGGATATGTATATCTGAAATAAACATTATTATTATTATTATTATTATAAAACATAACATTTTGAGCCGCGTCTTCGTGCTGTTTTCGAGAGTCATTACGAATCGTCTCGCACGCAGACTCGACGACTTCCAGCATCCCGAACAAGCCGGTTTACGAAAAAGCTTTAGCACCATAGACCACATACATATCCTTCGGCAAATTGTATAGAAGACCGAGGAGTACATTTGCCACTATGTCTGGCGTATGTGGACTATGAAAGCCTTTGATTCCGTCGAAATTTTGGTGCTGCAGTCCTTCAGCGGTGCCAAGTTGACTGTCGGTATATCGAAGTGCTGAAGTGTTTGTACAGTAGGGCTACGATGGCTATCCGAGTACAGAACCAGAGTAAGAAATCTATTCAACAGCAGAGGGTGTAAGACAGGGTGACGCTATATCCTGAAACTCTTCACCGCTGCATTGGAATACGTTTTCAAGCTACTGGACTGAAAAGATACGGTATTAACGTCAATGACGAGTACATCACTCACCTTTGATTTTCTGACGATATAGTCCGTATGGCAGAATCACTGGAGAACGATGACGACGGATTCAACTCGGCTGGGCAGCTTTCGGGAAATGACGACACAACTTCTCGTCAGCTATACCTCAAAACTTGAAAACGAGACTGTACAATCGGTGCGTGTTGCCAGTGATGACTTATGGATCTGAGACGTGGTTCTTTACTGCTGGCCGTATGAGGACGCTCAAAGTCGCTCAGTGAGCTAGGGGAGGGCTATGCTCGGGGTTTCTCTGCGTGATAAACTTAGAAATGAGGATATACGCAGTAGAACAAGAGTGTCTGACATAGCCCAACGGATTAGTAAGCTGAAGTGGCAATGGGCCGACCACATAGCTTGCAGAACCGACAACCGATGGGGAAGAAAGGTTCTCGAGTGGCAACCTCGTACCGGTAGGCGTAGTGTAGGGCGACCGCACACTAGATGGAGATACGACCTGGTAAGACATGCAGGAAGTCGATGGATGCAGGTGGCTCAGGAACGTGCCTTGTGGCATTCCTTGGGGGAGCCCTATGTTCAGCAGTGGACTTGTGAAAGACTGTAATGATGATGATCATGATTCTTATCATGAAACTGTGTCTTGTTTCATAAGGTGTTCACGAATTAATCTCTTGAACGAGCATTTGCTTGGCGCTTTTTGTATGTCTTCTGGTAGGGAATTTCAAAGTGGAATAGCCTGAACAGTAAAGGATTTCCTGGAAAATCCAGAGAAATGAGTTGGAACACTAATTTTGTGATTACACGAGGACCGTAGAACTCTCCCATGAGTTTAAAAACGAAATGGAAATCTTTCCTTAAGATATAAAGGAGAATCTGGATTGTTTAATATAGAAAAGAAAACAAGCATAATTCTGGAGTTGCGCCTCTGTTTGATAGTGAGCCATTTAATGTGATTACGATAAAGAGAAACATGATTATACTTTTGAAGCCCGTATCCGTAACTAATGCAATTATTAAGGAGACGCTCTAGCTTGTTGAGAAGTTATTGGTTCAAATCTGGGTAACAAACGTCTGTATAATCAATAATGGGCAATATAAGTGTCTAAAGCACGATCTTTGTGTTTACAGGTAGAAAATTCTGTAGACGACAGAGACCGTAAGGTGGCAAAGACTTTGCGAGTGATTTCAGTGACATGTGTATCCCATTTCAATGTACTGTCCATGTACAGTCCTAGATTTTTCACGGAGCTCGAAAACTGTATCAAGATTTCATTGCAATAGACCGAAGGCAAATTTGATAAGCTTATCTTAAGCTGGGTTCACACTTGTATCATTTAGTTTATCCATAGTGTATCAAATCTTCAACACGTGACATCGACGCATATTTTTTTCGCTAGATCCGTATATAACCGCGTATCTAATATATGTCGTATTGGATACGTGTATCAAGATCGGCAGAATGATCGTAGTATGGACGCATTTTGATATTGTGTCACGATACGTCTATGTCATTTGATACATGATACACCGCGATCCATCTCGAAGCGGTTTTCGCCCGATCATCAAAGGGGATACGCAATGCCGATACACGATCTGACAAGTTTCAGCTAGTTTAAAAATTCAGCGTCTACACATGACGTCACGCGTTGGTGACACTCTGACAAGATACAGTATCGTAAGTGTGGACGTGGTTTATAGCATGACACGCTACGATATGGTCGAAATGGGCATCCACAAATACCCGATACGATACGCCTGACTTTGAATTTGTGGACAAGTGTGTGCAAGTGTGCATTGTCGAGCTACCCACAAGTATTGCTTGACATTTTTTTTGGGTTGACAGAGACACCACTGACCATTCACTAACAGCATTTAAGTTCTTATTTAAGTTCGAAATAGTGTTACCAAGTTCATCTATAATAGCCTGCACGTACATTTGAAGGTCGTCAGTATACACATAGCACGAACAGTTGAAATTATAAGTGATGAGTTTATAAAAACTAACAAAAGTATTGGCGAAAATGTTCCGCCTTACAGGACGCCAATTCATAGATCAGTCTACATTGAGGACTCTTGCCCTATATGAACCGATTGCTGGCGCGCGGGAAGATAGGTAGCAAACCACTCCAAGGCTGAAGATGTAAATCTTAAATGGGAAAGAATGGATAGTAGGAAATCGTGGTCAACCGTCTTAAAAGAATCAGTAAAGTCAAAAGCACCAAAACAGTAACTTTCTTGTTTTCCATTCCATGTCTGATATCTTCGGTATCTTTAAGTAATGCCGTAGTGGTGCTGTGACCACGACAAAACCCTGATTAATAAGCACTGAGTAGTAAATATAAATTTGGATATTTGCTTATAAACACAGGCTTCTAGAACTTTAGATAGAAAGGGCATTATACTACTTCCCTTAAATAGGTTGCCAAAGCTGTTTAGTAACAGTAACAGAAAATAGTAAGAGACACACAGACTACCCAGACAGATTTCTAGGTAGTAATTACTACTACCAACTTTTGGGGGAGGACTATGTTCAGCAGTGGACTTGTGAAGGGCTGTAATGATGATGATGAAACAAAAGTTGTTATGAATAAGAAACGAAACCTCACAACAGGAATTACTCCTGTCAACATACACAAACTGTAACTATACTGTCTTGTTACAGAAATGAGTAAGAAGGTTGTACCAACCCAGACGGATTTCTAGGTAGTAATTACAACTACCAACTTTAAAATACAAAATAATTTCATTGCACATGTGTCTCTGACTCATCTTTTATCATCATCGCCATTAAATTCCATCACAAGTCCACTGCTGAATATAGTTCTCCGCCATAGATTGCCATAAAGCTCGGATCAGAGCCACGTACATCCGTTGGCTCCGTGCATGTTATATCAGGTCGTTACCATATCTAGTGAAGGGTTGCCGAACACTGTGCTTGCCAGTACGAGTCTGTCACTCGGGACCCAGCTTTCATGAACTTTCGGATCCTAATAATTTGCTCCAAAAAAAAAAAACTCTTAAAGATAACACGAAATCGCTATTTAAACATATAATATGCAGAGTTTCCATTAATAATGAAACCGTGTAAAAAGTTATATCAAATAAAAAGGTTTTATTTTTATTTTAAAGCAATTAGAGAAAACGTTTTATAAAATCATTTTATTAATAATGTATATAAAAATAACCTAAATTCAAACGAGCCGTTCAAGAGGTGGCGCCTGCCCTGGCTAGTGCCCACCGAGAAATCTTCAAGGTATGGAAGGAGGAATTGCAAGCGAATTGAAAGCGATTGCAAGTCTAATAGTATAGAATAAAATTGTAAATACAGTGAATCTAAACGTTGAAGGTTCGAATCTGTTATCCCCCATTGTAATGTAATCAATCGTAAACAATCTTTCAGTACCAACATTTTAGTCTCATTGTGAACATAAGTAATGGGAATATTATTTCTAAAGACACTTTATTTCTCAAATAAGCCAATAATGCTACTTGGATTAATATAAAAATTAAAATGTAGGTATTTATGCACCTTTGCATCGTTCATATCAATTTAAACAGGCAAGAAGTAATAAACTGAATAATAATAACAATATGAGCATAATATCATTTTACAGTTCCGAGTGTGAGAGTTTTTACTAGACAATATTTAACGAGTCAATACTTTTTATTATTGGTGATATAACTAATATAGACTTTTTCAAAAATACATACAAACATAAGCCGTATATGTGATGGCGACGAAAGAGGATCTATTACCTTACTTTGTCACATGGTTGACGTGCGAGGACTTTGTTTATTACTATTATTATACTGTACTATCATAAAATGCAGATGCTAATGCTGCTGTACGCTGGCATTCTGTAAGAGCATGGTCCTTTCCAGGTCGAGCCGACTCATTCGTGTTACGCTAGAATCAAAATGCAGCTGCAAAATTGCTCTACCACATATACGCATGCTTACCAAGCGTGTCGAATGTGACAAATCCAACAATGTGAGAGACTCATGTCCAGTTGTCTGACAGTTGACTGCTGACTTTTACGGGCTGATGAAAAAAAAACATTAGAATGAAAGATTTGCTAAGGGTTGTGATCAATTCACACAGCCGATAATTTAAATAGTACTACTGCAATGTGCTTTAAAAAGAAAGGCCTTTTCAAACTAAATCTTTAATTAAGATCGCAAAATAAAAATTCTTTGAAGTTTGTAAATAATTTAATCGATGTTCAATATTCATTTAAATGTACAATAAGTAAGCCAAAACAGTCAAAACTCTATCCCGGTCAAAACTACATTTGACTAACGAAAACAGTCAAAAGTACTTCTACTAGAGTTTGGTCAAGAGTAGTTTTAAGTAATAGAGGTTTGTACTGAAAAAAAATAGGTTAATAGAGGTTTTTACTGAAAAAAAAATGGTTTCAAGTAGTTTTGACCCCAAAGCGTGGAGAGTTGATCTTGTCGGGCTTAGAAAAAACTAGTTTAACCTAGGAAAATATTGTTTGTCTTAAAATTGGGTTTGGTTCACAACAAAGTGTTTTGTTTCACTTTAAGTTATTATAAATATTTAGATATTTACTTTATATTATTTTATTATTATTATATTATTGAGTATATTATGCTTCTGGCGATTAAATGATGGTGATGAATCTACCCAAAAACTCTGAATCCAAAATTGATAGACCGGTGATGGTGAGCACTATTACAGACAGGATATATACAGAAGATAATTTTTGGCCATCTTTTAAGTTTTGCGTGAAAGCTGACGCATTCATGGAAATACCTTTGTCCAGCAGTGGATTTAAAAAGACTGTTGATGTTCTGTAATGGAAAATAAATACAAAATTGTAAGGGTAAGTATATTTTTTTAAAGTGTTAAGACAACTTTAAAAGATTTCTTACAAATTATAATCATGTAGACCTGCAATATCCCAAAACGGAGTTCTGGCGGGAGCATGACCGCCGGTGAATTGCTGCTCATGTATTATTGTTTAAATAATTGTTTAAGTAACTTTCTAGTTGGTCTAGTGGTCGTAATCGCGATTACTATTCATGAGGTCCTGGTTTCGAAACCCGAAATTATTTATTGGGTTTTACTGTCAAGAAATACTTAGCACCAGCCCAGCTTCAGGAAGTAGGCGGTGTTTTCACCCCCGTGCCTCAGAAAGCAATTGAAACCGTAGGTCCTACGCCTGATTTTTCTCCAGACACCGTCTCATCGGAGTATGAGAGTAATGAGATAGAAAGTGCACCTGTGCTTGCGCATACACTTGGACTCTATAATCCTGTCCTGAGCTAATAGCTAGTTTCCTTTGAGACCGGCCGCCATGACCGGTATCCGGTCTGGAGGAAATTAATTGTTTGAGTATTTTGATATGTAACAGTGATGAGAATTGGAATACTTAATATTTGCGCATATGATCTATTAGTGCAAACAATGAAACAAGTGGTCCGATGGTGATGTAAAAACTTCAAATTGTTTTGTCTACTCAGGTGCCTTGAGATACAATCGTCATCGACTCTCTGCTGGCTCAAGCTGCCTACGAAATGTCCTAAAAATTTCGCTATGTGATACGTCAACATGAAAAATAATGAAGAAGTTTTTTTTAACTTTCTTAATACTTGACACTGTCAAAAGTACAACTGTATGTTAAAAATTAAGCTTGTGGTATCTCGTGTATAGTTTCAAAATAAATCTTAAAATTTATAGAAGAAGTCAGTAGAAGGCTTTGTATTTTTTTAAGGAACGTTTCATAACAAACGTTTTCTTCTTGCTTGTACAGTTGAAGTATATCCAACTCTTCATAGAGTTTGCGAATGATATCTATTTTCTACGGATCCCAGCTGCCGTAATTCTCTTTGAAAATGCGCCTTTGTTCAGTATTACATTTCTCTAAAAGAGCAACGGCTATCCAAGAACAATTTCTTTCCTGTATATCTGTGACACTCTTGCCAGTCACTGATCCGTGTATGTTAAAAACATCAACTAAATCGTTCTGAAATTAAAACAATAATATTTAAAAATAGAAATTAGATCTTTAAAATTTACTGCCGTAAAACCTGGCAACTTTGTATTAGTTGGTAGTATTTTTCGTGGGCAAAAACCAATACAAAAACTTTACCAAAACGTGATAGTTGCAGTAACAGCAGGTAACTAATTTTTTTAACACCGTATAAATTTTAAAAATGGGGAAATATACATTACTATTTACGTAAAAATATTCATAAATTCGCAAAATATGTTGATGGGCAAAGTCACACACTTCTTTTTTGAGCATTGTTGACGACATTGCCCACCAATTTATTTCCCGTAGGGTTGTCATCTGTAACTTTTTTATTTGCTGTCATTTTTGTTAGTAGCACAAATGAAAGATCTCTGTTCAATTCGTGTTTGTATGATTTTTTATGTCTATGGCGTCGTTCTAATACAACGCGATTACGCGATCATCGCGCGCGTAAGCGATGCGACCATCGCGTGTTCGCTCGATATCAAAAACTAGGTGTCCTAATAGAACGCGAATAGGCGATCATCGCGCGAATTGACTTGGCTTGCTTCGCAGTTTGCGCGCATGGAAGCATGCGCCCAGTTTTTACTTTCTGGAAATATATGGATGACCTATATTCTGCTGGTCTTGACAGCAATAAAAAAAAATGGTCGCAATGTGCTTTGTTGGAAATGAGACCGATACGTGGTGAATTTCACAATTAATATAGGTCGGGTCCCTGCCCTTCACCCCGCTGCCCGTGGACAACGCGATTATCGCGCAAATGTCAATCACATATTCGACAGCAATATGTTTGATCGCGCGTTCATACGAACTAAGTTTGCGCGAATAGATTTTCAAGCAATTAAGTTGCGCGACCCCATCGCACTGTTATACGGAGACGGGCTGATTGTTTAAAAAACAATTATTTAAAACACTGTTATTTAATTAAAGGATAAATGGATTATATATTACAAATTGATTAGAATTTAACTTAGGTCCGTAGACAACTGAGCAGGTTCGAAGATGGAAGCAGACTGCCTGGCCAAACTGCTCCACTGCTATACTCACTGAACCTTGCTTAGTTAGCGTTATGCAGCAGCACTAAGGCTAACAATTACAGGGTATAACATCTCCTCTTAAGAAGAGATTTTAGGATGATATCAAAATCTAGATACTAATTAATTAATAATTTTAAACTTGGGTTCTAAGCGGTGCAACATTATCCGATTCGGAATCACTATTTTGTTCAATCACAGGTTGTATAATTTTTAAATGAGGTTGAGGTGAAGTTTTTATGAATTTCACTTTAGGAGTGCTACTAGTATTATTTTTTGTAACGCGGATGTTACGGGATCGACGGAAAAGCTTAAAACCCAAATATACAAAATACGACAGAATTAGGGTAGACATAATAATAGTAATGATAGAATAATGTGTCCCATATTTAATAATATGAGGTTTATTTCCTATTGTATTTAGGTTACTTAATAAAGAATCAATAATTATTTTATTTTTAGAATTAAATTCATCTAAATCTACATTTTGTAACTTAATAGGAGACACATTTTCTACAACATGGTTGAACTTATTAATATTACAGCAAGTGTCATTGATGAGGTTATAATCAGGCATATAATTTATGGGTGATGTAATATTTAGAACGTATACATAGGTAACAATGTAGTACTTTACAAAATCCAATACAATCATCTGGAATTGTAATTATGCCTGTGCCCAGAATATTTGCTTCAAATAATTGAGACTTAATACAATCTATAGAAATTTTATTTGGGTCGGATTGAATAATATAAATCCATCTATTATTTATTAATGGTTTCCAGATATCTAATTTTCCAAAATAAATTTAGTTTCACTGTAACGGGATTTCACTGATCACTTTAGACATAAGTTCACTTTCACAGGATGGTTTAGCGTCCACCGAATACACGTTGCTTACGTCACAGATGAATGTTCCTGGTTGCACAATTGTACACTTCCTTAAGTCGTCAATACTGCAGTAATGTGTTTTTGTTGGTCATTGCAACGTATTTATTATTAGGTATAATTAAACTAAATGAATTTGGTTCCTTTGGATTATATGGTGTAGGTAGAGCTATACTATGAAACAACATGTAATTTTCCACATCTACCAGTGGCACTTGCAACAAAAATATGATTTTATTATTTATATAATAGCAAATAATCTTACAAAGTCTTAAAATTAAATGTATATTCTTAATATCTAAAGAAACAGGCAATACTAAATTATTAGGTAGATACCTATAGTTATCGGCAAGTTCTTGGTATAACTGTTGTGGCGTTATAACGGCTGAATGTAAATATCCTTACTGCTAAATAAAATAGCGTTTATGATATCTTCTAATTGAAAAGATAATGTAAGAATTGAAGTTTCTAAACTGTCAAAAATTTCATTAATATTAGCAGATATTTGTAGACCATTAGTTAATTCAGAAATATTTTTAATTTTAATAGAGAGATTGTCGATAGCTGTAGTTAGCTTTGCTTCGTTGTTTTTTATTTTATTTAGTGTATCGTTATAATACGTTATTACAGAGGTAGTAACCAAAATGTTTTCTTTCATTAAAGAAGCCAGTTTTTCATCATTTTGTACAGATTCTATTGCTTCTTCATACTTTAGAGCGTCGTCTTCATCTAGAGTACCAAAAATATGTTTTAACATTGTACCACTCAAACCATGCTGCGCTTGGCTCTGTTATCTAATAAGTGTGAGATGGATTCAAAGTCCTTGTTCAAGTCCTGGTTACGTACCGCTAATGGTTGAAGCATATTGTGACATTCGGCAATGATCTCTAGAGTCCTAGTTTGGTCACATAAAAATTTAATTGTATCTAACGTGCTTCCTATATTTATATGGAGGCTAAAGTGTGAAATGTCTATTGAATTAACGTTTTCAGTTGGGCGTGATTAATTTTTAATGTACCTAAATAATCAAAGTAGATGCCTGCACTCGAAGTTATTTGTTGAATATAATCTTGATGCGATTGACCTCGAGTTGGAGTTCTGTAAATAATTACTATAGTTAATACTAAACAAAGGTAAGTATTAATTAACCTAATTTTCTTTTATAACTATTTTTTTTTCAGATGGCGAGACTACGCTTATAGGTAAGTATAATTAACTTTCAGGCACTAGCTATTTACTAAGTTTGTTTATTTTACAGGTTATTTCCGACTTCTGATGCAGGTTTCACCTGATCGAAGTGATGCGTGACATGGCGTCGATTGATTAGTAGGGTAAGTGTATTATTACTATGTACCTTAACTATTTTATAGGGACCTTTCCAGAGAGGGGAGAGTGCTTTCCGCAATCTCAAATGGTTCTTTATATAGACATACTCACCGACTTTATATTTGACTGGTCGAGTATGGGTGTCATAGTATGACTGAGGATTCCTTTGACTTTCTTATGAATTCTAAAGCCTCTCTCTGGAGTATTTCAGGCGGTTTTGCAACACGGACATAATCGGGGTATGTAGCCCTGGAGATTCATTATAAATGGAATTAGAATAATGGTTTACTCCCAAACATAAGTTCGTGAGGTGTGTAATGTAGTCGAGTGAACGGATGTGTTATAGGCAAGCATGGCTGTGTACACATAACGAGGCCAATTGACTGTTCTTCATTAATGTAAGATTTTAAGTATTTTAGGGTTGAATGACTCCGCTCTAAGGAGCCTTGGGTTTGAGGATGGTATGGTGAAGACCATAAGTTTTTAATTTTGAGGAATTCACAGGTTTTTCTAAATAGGTCTGAAGTAAAATTAGTCCCTGATCGGTAAGGATCATCTTAGGAATAAAGATTGATATATAATGCAGTAAGCACTCACTAGTTTCTTCAGCAGTGGTACTCCGGATGGGATATGCACAGGAGAACTTGGTAAGGTCGTCTTGTATTGTGAGAATAAAACGTATTTCGCTGGTCCGGCTTCGGGAAGTGGGCCGACGATGTCTAAGGATATTCTTGGCATGGTTCTGTAGATGTGCTGGTGATCTGCATTGAGCACGGTTGATTTTCCTAAGTGCTTTATTTTCCTGACATGCTTTACATTGCTTTACATATGATTCTATATCGCCGCATACCTTTCCAGTAATACGATTGTTTTATCCTGTTGTACATTCTGACAGAGCCTAAATGACCGGCTATCGATATCATGGTTTTCGAAAAGGATTTTCTTAATTTCTGTCGGAGCTGGGTATATAATATTGTTATGGTATATATGAATTTTAATTCGAGTATCATGAAAGAGATAACATAGAATATTATATATTTTAATGAATGAATGTTTTTCGAAGGAATTTTTCATATCTGATATTCCGATTTTAATTTCTCTGGAAGTTATCAATCGTTTTGATCGTTTTTAACGTTTGAAAGATTTCTGGATAGGAGGCCTCATCAAAATGATGTACCTTGGTGAACAATAAATAATAGCATTTATTATTTGTTTCTATCTTTTTAAAGGAGAAGAGTTCTTTCTCGGACTCCTGTATGTCGGTGATAATTTCAGGGTCGGTTAATATTTCTTGAATGTGTTAGATTCATCTAAATCGATAGATGTTGGGACCAGGATTACTCGCGGCACATTTCATAAGAGTTTCGTTATGCCTTCTACTTCTGTGTTAAAAGTTTTATCTTTGCATGACATAGATTTAAGGAAAGTTGGGTAATCATCAACAGGTATTCTGGGGATGAACTCGTGGATGGAAATGGGACATTATCGGTTTGAATTTCAGGTGGTGCTATCTGTTCAGGTTGAGGTAAGTTAATAGGTTCGTTTTCGATTTCTTCCTTAGGTGTCTGGAATATTAGAAGGTAAATCAACGTAGGGTAATGGGGAAGTATCTTCAGCTAAATCCAGTGTGAGAGATTGCTTCGTCTGGATTAAAGGAAGGTGGAGAAATTAGTAAGTCCATGAGATCTTTGTTAGATTTCGACCCGGGTCCACTATAGGAGGATTGGACGTTGGTGGGTCTGCAGGTTGGACAGGGTTCACAGGAAACCGTGATAGCGCGTCAGCGTTTGTGTTGGTTTTGCCCTTTTTATAATGTATATCATACTCAAATTCTTCCAATTTAAGTCGCCATCGAACAAGGCGGGAACCAGGGTCTTTGCAATTAAAAAGCCACTGGAGAGGTTTATGGTCCGTCATTATTGTGAATCGGTTGCCATATAGATAGGGACGAAATGTTTTGGTGCCGAATACTATCGCAAGGCACTCTTTTTCGGTTACGCTGTAATTATTCTCTGCTTTATTGAGTGTGCGTGAGGCAAAAGCAATAGGTCGATCTTGTCCTACTGGACCTTGGGAGAGAATAGCAGAGATGGCATAGTTTGATGCATCGCATGTCAAGAGGAAAGGTTTAGTAAAGTCCGGATATGCAAGGACTGGAGCTGTAACGAGTTTACTTTTCAAGGTCTCGAAAGAAAGCTGTTGTTCATTCTTCCATTCAAAAGGGACATCCTTTTTTAAAAGGGACGTAAGGGATTTTGCATATTTAGAAAATCAGGATAAAACGTCTAGTAAGATACTGCCCAGGAGGATTTAATGTCTTTGGATGATTTTGAACTGGAAATTCGGTGACAGCCCTCACCTTTTCGGGATTGGTTTGACACCATGTTCACCGATTATATGGCCTAAATAAAATTTCTTTACGAAGGAATTCGCATTTTCAGGTTGTAACTTGAGATTATAATTTCTGAGTCTGTTAAATACAGCGTTGAGATTATCTATGAGAAGTGAGATCGAAAGAGTAAATAACGATGTCGTCTAAATAAACGAAACATCGTGAACCTTGAAGTCCTGATAGGCATGCATTCATGAGCTTCTGGAAGGTGGACGGAGCATTTTTCGCCAAAGGCATCCTATTGAATTGGAAATGCCCCTGAGGTACAGAGAACGCTGTTTTAGGTGCATCTTCAGGTTTGATTAACAATTGGTGAAACCCGGAAGCTAAGTCTAAGGTTGAGAAATATTTGCTGTTACCCAGCTGGTCTAGGATTTCAGAAATTTGTGGAATAGGATAAGTTTCGCCGATAGTAATATCGTTAAGTTTGCGATAGTCAATTACTATTCGCCATTTACGTTGTCCCTGGGAATCTAATTTCTTAGGCACAATCCAAATTGGTGAGCTCCAAGGTGAGGATGAGGGTTCTATTATTCCCTGGTCGAGCATCTTATTGATTTGGGTCTCGACTTCTTTTTTATGACATTCTGGGAACCTATACGTTTTAGTATGGATGGGCGTCTCGCTGGTCGTTTTAATTTGATGGTTAAGGGCGGATGTATAAGTTAATTGATCATCGGGCAGATGAAAAATGTCGAAATATTGGGAACAAAGTTCGATGAGGGCGTTGGACTCTTCTTGGTTTAGATGTTCTATTCTTAATGAGTTTATTACATCGTTTGTTCTTTTAGTCGTGTTAAAGATGTTCGTGTTCACCTGAACTGCGTCAGAATGTAAAGGTGTGACTTTAAGATTTAAATTTGGATTAAGGTTTATAGGAAACTCTGAAGTATTGGCTATAGTTAAATTAACGCGTTTATTTTCTTTGATTTTACGATACAATTAGATATAAGTAAATTATCTGATATGTGTTGATCAGTGATAAGGCCTTCTTTAAGATTGGTATCGCAAACCGAACATTCAATGACAGTTTCGGTGCGTGGTGGAATGATATAGAATGGGTCAACGAAATGTAATTTTATTTCTAATTTACCGATCTTGAGGGTATCGTTTGTGTAGTCAATTTTACAGCCAAACGCGGTTAGGAAGTCGGAGCCTATGATGATGTCATATGGCAGATTGACATCTTTAATGACATGGAATTTATATGACGCGGATGGGTTTTATTTAATTTTAATTTCAATGAAAATGGCCCTCAGTAGTTGTAGATTCCTCGCCCGGATCTATGCCCTAAGTTTGATAGGTTCTTTTATGAGTTTGATATTTCTCTGGATACTAGACTGTTTTAATAAACATATGGCAGACCCTGAATCGACAAGCAAAGACAGGATATCCGTGACGGATGAATCGAGAAGGACATGTGGTAACAACCTTTAGTGGTATCTAGATTTATTTCGTAAATTTCGATTTTGCTTGTTGAGAGGGAACTTTGTTATGGGTCTTGGATGACTGGACACTTGTTTGGGGTTACCCTTGTGGTCCTTGGATTGTTGGACACTTGTTTGGGGCTGGTTACCCGCGTGGTCCATGGATTTTCGGACACTTGTTTGGGGCTGGTTACCCTTGTGGTCCTTGGATTTTGGACTCTTATTTGGGGCTGGTTACCTGTGTGGTCCATGGATTTTGGACACTTGTTTGGGGCTGGTTACCCTTGTGGTCCTTGGATTTTGGACCTTATTTGGGGCTGGACCCGTGTGGTCCATGGATTTTCGGACTTATTTGGGGCTGGTTACCGTGTGGTCCATGGATTTTGGACACTTGTTTGGGGCTGGTTACCTTGTGGTCCTTGGATTTTGACTCTTATTTGGGGCTGGTTACCCGTGTGGTCCATGGATTTTCGGACTTATTTGGGGCTGGTTACCCGTGTGGTCCTTGGATAAGAAGGAGGAATGGTTGGTGTCGGCTTTAGGATCTAGTCTCAGGCGACACCGTGGCGAGACTCTTGATCGTTTAAAGTTTGATCGTCGCTGTGTAAAGGATGGAATTCTTCTTGACTTCTTCATCATTGGGCTGTTTCTATGAAGTTAACCCGTGGTTGTGGCCTATATTGAATTGAGAGGTTGGTGGAATGTTTTGGTTCTTGAATCGATGGTTGGAATACTCTCGTTTTTTACAGGCCATAATGTCGTGACCCGCCGTCTTACAATATCGACAAAAAGCGTTAGTGGAGCTCTGTTGGTTAGGATTTGGGTATTGTGAAAATTTTTGATAAGTAGACGGCTTAGTATTAAAAGTTTTTACGAAGTTTTGCCTAGGTTTGTGTTCATGTTTTGTTTCTGGCTGTGGTCGTTTGTATAGGCTTTGTTGAATACGTTCCTCCGAGATGGCTAAGTTTATGGCTTCGTTAAGGGTCTTGGAGACCTACACCTAACAATGTTCGAAATGGGGATGTAACCCATAAGGAATGATGGAGGCAAGGTCCTCCATGGCCGCAACCCGACCTGGTAATTCTTTTGCCTTTGTATTATATAGATATTTCTGTTAATAGTTGTGAAAGACAGGTTTCCATACGGAGTGCGAATTGGCTGACATTATCATGTGGGCCTTGTTTGCTCTCTTGTAATTCGGTAAGGATATGAGCATAATGCTACGTTCACTAAATTGTGTTTTAAGAAAACTTGAGCTGTTCCCAGTCTTTAAATTCTTTTATGGAGCAAGCGATTTCCGCTTTACCGTGGAGTTGACTAATGATGTACTTAAATAAAATTTGTTTTGAGATTCTGTGGCTAATTCATAAGCATTATTACAATTAATAATAAAAGAATTTACGGTCTCCCTACTACCATCATACGGTTTAACGAATTTGAACAAAGTGTTTAAACCCATCTCGGCTGCAGTAGTTGCAATGCTGGCCTTAGTAAATCTTGGAGTGGCTGGTGGATTTCAAAGTCACTAACACCGGCTCTGTGAATTGAAGGTTAAACTAGCCTCCTCCCTCACCACTTTTGGCATAATAAAATATATCAATCAATACAAGAACACACAATAATATAAAATAATTACAATAAGGAAACACAATAGTATAAAATAATCACAAATGGTAAAATATTAATAAACTCTAAAACATTTAAATTCAATTGAAAAAGAAAACAAAAGGTTGAGAAGCTGGTTTATACAGTCTAGACAAAACAATGACCAACGACTCACAGTACTAGTAATGCGTGGGCGACGGCTGCAAACACGATAAGGGAACATTCCGATTGATAAGCGTTCTTCGGTAGCGCACTGGAACGGGACACGATGAATTTCGAGTTATGGAAATCTTCGACGATATTTCTTTTAAGACGATGGATGCTTTTCAGGTTAATTCTTCTAGGTGATTTTCTCTTCTGTATGTATGTAGATGGAAGGAGATGATTGCGGTTCAGGATGCAATCGCGGGTCTTCCTTGGTAAGTATGTGAATTCTTCCAGGAATGAATCGGTATCCGTAATGGAATGGACGTCCAGGCTGTAGCGATGAGTATAGCACTTGCACTATATTTGGGTTCACTAGGACACGCCAGGACGACACAGAATAAGATTTAGTTTTATAAGATTTTAGGATACAGGCGAGTCTGCTGAGGCGGTTCCACTTCACTTGACACTGGGGTTTCATATCCACCCTGCCACCAAATGTTATACGGAGACGGGCTGATTGCTTTTAAAAAAACAATTATTTAAAACACTGTTATTTAATTAAAGGATAAATGGATTATATATACAAATTGATTAAATTTAACTTGGGTCCGTAGACAACCGAGCAGGTTCGAAGATGGAAGCAGACTGCCTGGCAAACTGTCCACTGCTATACTCACTGAACCTTAAGGCAGTTAGCGTTATTAAACGGCAGTGCAGCACTAAGGCTAACAATTACAGGGTATAACAGCACGAATGCCAATTAGGACACCTATTCCAGATCAGTATGTTTGATCGCGTGTTCGTACGAGTAAAATTCGCGCGAACTTGCGATGATCGCGCATTTGCGTTGTATTAGGACGACGCCTATTTGGTGATGGATGTATTTATTCTCTACATACAGTATTCTACGATTCTGCGTAATGCCGCATTTCGTAATTTTTTTATTATTTGTTTTTATACTTTCTCAAATATATTGTTTTTGTTTTTATATGATGAACAGTAATAATAAATCTATTGCATGTACAAAAAGAAAAAGAAAGAGAAGGAAACTAGGAACCAGAAATTACAAAAGCTACTCTTAGAAAATGTTGGATATAGCTGTAGATCTGGTAAAACAAAATGTTATTTCTAGTAGACAAGCCGAAAAAAATTGGCGTACCACGGAGGACAATAATAAATAAGGCCAAAGAAATACACATGAAAAAGGTTGGGGGACAAAAGCTACTAACAGACATCGAAGAAGAAAATCTTGTAAATGTTCTGGTGGCTGTCGGTGAATATGGTTGTCCAATTACCAAGTTAGACCTGAAAATGCTTGTTTTTAATTACTTAGAAAATTATTCACGCAGTGATATTTTTAATGGAAAAATACCCGGACATGCATGGGTAGAACAATTTTTAAATAGACATTCTACGAAGTTATCAGCTTGAACTACACAAAATATAAAAAAGGTTCGGGCTGAGAAAGGTCTACAAGAAATGCAAACTTTCTTCGATAATTTGCAAGCGACGCTGAAGGATATTCCAGCTAGTAACATCCTTAACTATGATGAGACTAATTTGTCTGATAATGTGGGCAATTCACAATGCATTTTTAGAAGGGGCATAAAATATCCCGAAAGAATTTTAAACTGTTCTAAGAGTTGTATTTCGCTTATGTTTACGGTGTCTGCAGTTGGTGACTGTCTTCCAACATATGTAGTATATAAGGGTACTAATCTATATTCCGAATAGGTTGACGGAGGTTCTGATGGCACTCGCTATGCTATACAATCGGGTTGGTTTGACTCTGCCTGTTTTGATGATTATTTTAGAACAATTATACTAAAGTGGGCAAAGAATCTATCAGGGCCAAAAGTCATAATAGGTGACAATTTGTCTAGTCACCTAAATATCGAAGTTGTGGAGCTATATCAAAAATATGATATTAGGTTTGTGTTTCTTCCACCTAACTCCACACATCTGACCCAACCTCTAGATGTAGCGTTTTTTGCCCCTCTAAAACGAGAATGGAGAAAGGTACTCACAAACTACAATATTAAAAATCCGGGATAGTCAACTATTAATAAAAAGCACTTTCCTAAACTCTTAATCGAATTATTAAAAATATTAATCTCAGAGAAAGCAATAATATAAAAAGTGGATTTAGAGCCGTGGGAATATGGCCAGTAAATGCCCGAAATGTTTTGAAACGAATCCCTGAGTATTTTGACGGAGAAGTGTACGGAATAGATTCCGCTTTATTAGATTAACTACAAAAAACAAGGTATTCTAAACCAATGGCAGTGAAAAGGAGTAAGAAATTACGTACATAACCAGACAAGTCAGTTTGTGCCGCTGATATTTTATTAAAACAAATAGTAACAAAAGTGTTCAAAATAAAGAAACCCAAAAAAATTGTACTCTTTGAAAACTATCAGGATGATTTGAATGACATAGAAACTAAGAGGCAAGATAGCGAATTAAATATATTAGAAGAAGTGACTACTGAAAGAGACATCGAAGAAAATGATCGTACAGTAGAAGAAAATGAGATTGTATTCGATGATAAAATGTTTTTTTTTTAAAAACACACCTAAACATATTGAAACTGCCCAGGAGACAGAATATGAAGGTATAGTTTTACCGCCCAATAACTTTAACGAAATGCCTTCGACGTCAAATGAAAATGATTATACAAATAATCCACAAATGTTCCTATCGTTAAATATATCCCATGGGCTTTATAATCCAGATAGTCTCAGTAAAATCTGTATCACATTTATAAATTATGGTGATGAATAATAATGATTTGCCGCCATGTTTGCAATCAACAAATCAAACAAAAGTTATAATAACTTCCAATGCAAAATTAGGCTGTAAGAAAAGAAAAACACGGAAAAACTTAAAGATCCAAATAGATGCTGGTGCTAAAGTTATTAATGGAAAAAGGAAAAAATAAATTAATTAAACAACGATTCAAGCGTAACGGGTAAAAATAATGAATACATAAATATGCAAAAAGAAGAAAATACAGGAAGAAAGCGAAAAAATGTGGCTAGATCCTCATGTGTAAATCGTGAAAAAAACTGTGAACTGTGAACAAGAAGAAATTAACAAAATATTTCAGTGAATCAAGCTCAGATATTTCTGACTTTCAATTAAGCATAGCCGAATCAGATGATTCGGAGTATGAAACATTAAATGACTATATAAAAATCTGTTTACAAGATCAGTCGGAAAAAGAAAACTTGGAGCCGAATATCCCGTTTGGGATCAATGATATTGAGTAATTCACAGGCAATGTTAATAATTTAAACGAAGGTGACTGGCTCATAGCTAAATTTGCTACGGAAAAAAGCGTCAAGCACTTAATTAGGCGGATTTTTTATAATAGAAATAATATCCCCACAGCAAAATTTATGAGGAAAGTTAAAAATAATGCAGATAGCAAAAGATTAACTTTTACGTATCCACCTGTCGAAGATATTTATGAAATGCATCACGTAGATGACGTTGTTGTCGTCTTACCGCAATCAATAATTACCAGAAGGGGCCAAGTTATGTTCGAAGTTGATTTTTCTAGTGATAATGTACAATAAACTAATTATAAAATATTAATTAATGTTGTAAACCAAAAGTTATTTTGTTAAATGCAAAACGTACCGGTTATATTGTTATGTTATTATCATAATATGAAAATTCAGTCTGAAGTAAAATAAGAAACTCCTTATGTTTATCTATGTTTAAGTTTTACTTGATCACAATTATAACAATTGTTTCTATAAGAACATGAGAATATTTTGTTTAATATTTAAAAAATAAAGAACAGCTGCTGTCATATTAACTTTATTATAATACTAATAATTATAGGCGACATATTTGATTCGTTTTTGTAATCGTCTTTTAAAAATCCCTTAGGTGTTTTTAATATTATGTTATATTGAAGATTATTATCTTTACTGGTACTTATAATATAAGCGAGTTTGATTATAGTCGCAAGTAAAATTATTAGGTGCACACTACACCTATGTTTAAGTATTCCTTGATTTCGATTTTAAATCAAAATCTAAAAATACCCAAACTTATACTTTCATTACTACAAACGTAATGAAATCATCGTTTTACGCGATCAAATCACCAATTTTACTAGGATTAGCACTTGCTATAATATATATTTCAAGGCTTCGATAGGCCATTACTTAGATACAATTACGGCCAGATCAAATAATTACGATAACTTTACACGTGAACAATATAACGCTACAAACGTAATGAAATCATCAATTTTACTAGGATTAGCACTTGCTAATAAGGTCAATGATGAGTCCTACAATCTCGTGGATAATGTTTGTGAAGATATTGGCGTGTTGGTACAAATTCATGTAAGTATTATTTTAATTAATTTATAAACATAAAAACAAATAGTAATATTGCAAGGAGATGTAAAAGGGAATATAGGTAACTTTTTCCAAGTAAAGTTCGGGGAAAAAGTTTCTTCTTATTTTATATACAAATTCAAGACATTTTTTTTCAAAGTTTAATCACATTTAATAATAATATATATGTGCCATTATTTTCGATAACTTGTTGCCATCTTATAGATAGTAACATAATCTCATTGCTGTAGAAATCTTGGGATTTTTGATAAAAAAAATGCGACAAGTAGTTTTGACAGTCCTCTATGGATGTTAACCTAAGACTGCCCAAAGAATTCTCAAGAGACCGAAACAGGTCTAAACCTAAGGGTTCAAGGTCAGAACTATATTATGAATGCATTAACACTTCCCAACCAAGCTCTCTCAATTTTTGCTGAGTGGCCAAACATGTGTGTGGTCTGGCGTTATCATGATGAAAGACCACTTCTTTTCTGTTAATCAATTCCGGCCGTTTTTCTCAATTTCTTGCTTGAGTTTCATTAGTTGTTGGCAGTAGGGATCCGAGTCAATGTTTTTGCCTGGCAGTAAAAGCTCATAATAAGCAATGCCCTTCCAACCCCACCATACACACATCATCACCTTATTGCGTGTTAATCCGGGTTTCGCTACAGTCTGTGGAGCTTGACTACCCTTTGACCATGATCTTTTTCGCACGTTCTTGTCGTAATTGATCCACTTTTCATCACCAGTGATCAATCTTTTCAAAAATGGGTCGGTTTTATTACGTGTCAATAGAGAATCGCAAATGAGTACACGATTCATTAGATTTCTTTCAGTGAGCTCCTGTGGTACCCAAATATCGAGCTTTTTTGTATAGCCAGATTTTTCAAATGGGTCAAAACGGAGTTACGGTCAATCCTCAACTCCTCGGCTATGTCGTAACTAGAAATATGTCAATTTTGCTCCACTTCGTCAAAATTGACATCGATTTTATCCGTATGAGGGCGACCAGAGCGAGCTGCATCTTTGACATCAAAATTCGCGGACTGAAAACGCTTGAACCAACGTTGTACTACTCTTACTGACACTGCATTAGGTCCATAAACGTGAAAATTTTTTTTTTCGCTGCTTGAGTCGCATTTTTCCCTTTTTTGTTATAAAACTTCAGAATGTATCGAATTTCTTCGTTAGATTCACTAATTTTAAGTGGACAAAAAACAATTGAAAGGTGTATGAAATTGTTTTTACTTTTATTTGTCTTTTTCTTACTATCCTTTATGTATTGATATTAAAATCATCCAGATACAAACAGTACAAAACTAAATATGAAACTAATTCTAACAATATTCCTTGTAATAAAAAAAAAAACTTAAATATTTATTTGAAGTTATGGAACTAAAGCCATATAATGACAGCTCTTAATTTATTTATTTATTCGTAAATATAAACTTTCACAGTTATAAACAACATTAATGTAGCATGAACTTTTGTAATGATTCTAAGCTAAGCTAGCATTAAATATGGATATGCTTACAAGTTACAAAAAACGCAAATTGCATTTAGAGTTAATTTTTTTTAAACTATAATTTAATGCCTTAGGTATCATCTATAGTAATGGATTATTATTTGGTATCTTATAAATAGAATTCCTTATAATAATAGCAGTAAATTAAAGAAGATCTAATTTCTGATTTATATCTTTTTTTTTTACATTTCAGCAATGGGCCGGCCATATAGCTCGAAGAACCGACAACCGAAAAGGAAGAAAGGTTCTCGAGTGGTAACCTCGTACCGGCAGGCGAAGTGTAGGGCAACACTCCACTAGATGGAGTGACGATCTGGTAAGACATGCAGGAAGTCAATGGATGCAGGTGGCTCGGGTGGTTGTAACAATCCTTGTGGGAGGCCTATGCTCAGCAGTGGACTTGTGACCCTATCTTTAGCGACTCTGATGGGGCCGCACCGTGGATGCGGTGGTGGTGGGGCTGCCGGTGTGAGGAGTGTCGGTATTGCGAGGCGCTGCTCTTCGTGTCCGTTGCGCATGTGAAGTTGGGGGCCGCGGAGGAGGGCGCGCCATGTGTTCTGGTGCGCCTTACCTGAGAAGGAGATGGAGGAGGAGTAGTCCTCTCTGGATGAGAGGCCAGCCGTACGCCAGCCTCCACGACAGCCGTACGCCGGCCTCCATAGGCTCGTTATGGAGTGGCCAGCATAGGTAGTGCCGCGGATGTGTGCGGAAGCGTTCCCGTGGCCCTGAAAATATGCGACGAAGGTGGAACACTATGGAGTTTTAGTCGGTGCGAGTCTGACAACGTCCTCGCCCCAGCAAGGCGTGTATGCGTAGGTATTTCCCCACGTGAAAAAGGGTTAGGAATGACAGGCTGAGAAATTGTGCGATAAGAGAAAAGTGTGGTGTACAAGATGATGTTGTGACTAGGATTATGAAAGGAATGCTTTGGTGGTTTGGTTATGTAGAAAGAATGAATGAGGAAAGAGTGACAAAGCAAATATATGTTGCAGAAGTGAACGGCAGAGTAAGGAAGGGACGTCCTACACGAATGTTTATCGACCAAATTGGCGATATATTGAAGATGGGCCAGATTAAGAGTACCCTTAACCGACAGGCATGTATGCGTAGGTATATGGATGTAAAGGAGGCAAGAAAGGTGTTTCAGGATCGTGCCAAATGGAAGTCCGTAGTCTTCGCGTACCTTTCTGGGTGACAGGCGTAACTATTTATATTATGTTATGTTAATATTATTCCGGACTGATACGACTTAGGGAAAATTTTTAATGCGACCTCAGAAATACATATGTTTTTCATATTTAAGCTCGTAATATAAAATAATCCATAAAATTTGGGTTCCTTCGCCCTATTTCTTTATTTATTATCTATTTTTCTTAATATACATTACTCGATATATGCTGTCGAGCCATGCTTGCCAAATCTTCATTGATCACGACCCTGCATCGGAAAGCACGTAAATCCGTAGGTCCTGCACCTGATTTCTCTCCGGTCGTGTCGGAATGCCGTCTCATCGGACTATGAGAGTAATGGAATAGAGAGTGCACCTGTGCTTGCGCATATACTAGGGCACTATAATCACGTCCTGCGCAGATAGATATTAAATCTCCTTTGAGACTGGCCGCTGTGACTTAAATTCGGTCTGGAGGACATTAATGGTTTAAATATTTTGATAGGTTACAGTGAGAAGATTTTGTGTACTAAAATCTGCGCATATGATATTTTAGTGCAAACAACGAAACAATTGCTCTGATTTATAAAAAGTGAAACACTTGAACTATTTTATTCATATAACTGTAATTTTTAATTTATTTATGTTGTATTTTATTCTATGAATAACTTTTATGTGATGATTAATAAAAATCAGCCCTTAGTTATATAAATTTAAAAATTTAGTACTTCTTATAGTCTCAACAACCTGATGCATTTTCCTTTTTTAAATTAAGTGATGCTTTCATTATGTATTTAAATAAAATTAACTAAAATATTTATTTGAATACAAGGAACTAAAATCATAGAATGACAGCCCTTAATCTTATTCTTTATCCGTAAACATAAACTTTCACAATTATAGAGAAATTACAGCATCATAATTCAGTTAAAGAGAAATTTAGTGACACGCAACAAGAACGTCGTTGCAATAAACAACAAATGTAGCATCACTGTAAAACCTCAGGTCGTATTGTCTACTTAGGTGCCTTGAGATACATCAACATCGACTCTCTCTGCTGGCTCAAGCTGCTGACGAAATGTCCCAAAAATTTCGCAATGTGACGCATCAATATTTAACAAGTTTTTTTAACAAGTAAATGATAATTACTTGACACTGTCCAAAGCAAAACCTTACGAGCCCATTACCAAGGAAAAAAAAACCAAATTTCCTCTTAATGTTTGATGTACATTAAGTTTGTGGTATCTCGTGTGTAGGTTTGCAATAAATCATAAAAATTATAGAAGAAGTCAGCAGACGGTGTTGCATTTTTAGGCAAAGCGTTTACTTTTTTAAGGAACGTTTCATAACGACCTTTTTCTTCTTGCTTATACAGTTGTAGTATATCCAACTCTTCGTATAGTTTGCGAATGCGGTCTACTTTCTTCGGATCCCAGCTGCCGTAATTCTCTTCGAAAATGCGCCTTTGTTCAGTATTACAATTCTCTAAAACAGCAACGGCTACCCAAGAGCATTTTTTTTCCTGTATATCGGTGGAATTCTTGCCAGTCACTGATCCGTCAATGTTAAAAACATCAATTACATCGTTCTGAAATGTAAAAAAACATTTAAATCAGAAAATAGATCTTCTTTAATTTACTGCTATTATTATAAGGAATTATACTCGTATTTATAAGACACCAAATAATAATCCATAACTATAGAAGATACCTTAGGCATTAAATAATACTTTAAAAAAATTTACTCTAAATGCAATTTGCGTTTTTTATAACTTGTAAGTATGTAAGCATATCGATATTTAATGCTAGATTAGCTTAAAATCATTACAAAAGTCCATGCCACATTAATGTTGTTTATAGCTGTGAAAGTTTATATTTACGATAAAATAAATAAATTAAGAGCTGTCATTATATGGTTTTAGTTCCATAACTTCAAATAAATATTTAAGTTTTTTTTTATTACTAGGAATATTGTTAGAATTAGTTTCATATTTAGTTTAAAATTTCAGTTGATTAGTTTTAAAGACAATAAAAGCGTTTTCTGTTTAAAAAAAAGCAAAATGGACCAGGTCGTTGAGAAAATGAATACTATAAATTTCAAATTTATATGATTAAGGGCTGATTTTTTAAATCATCCTATTAAAGTTATTCATAGCATAAATAAATAAATTAATAATTACAGTTATATGAATATAATAGTTCAAATATTTGAATTTTATATTCAGTTAGGTTATAAATTATTTGATGGATAACTTTTATCTGGTGATTGAAAAATCTGCCCTTAGTAATTTATTAATGATGATGCTAACTAATTCGGTGATTTCTTTTCTAAATAAAGTAGAGTTTCAGCATATATGGGTCAAAACGGAGTTATGGTCAATCCTCAACTCCTCGGCTATGTCGTAACTACAATTATGCCGATTTTGCTTCACTTTTTCAAAATTGACATCGAATTTACGCGTATGATGATATTAGAGCGAGCTGCATTTTTGACATCCAAATTCGCGGACTGAAAATGCTTGAACTAACTACTCTTACTGACACTGAATTAGGTCCATAAACGTGAAAAATTTTTTTTTTCGCGGATTGAGTCCCATTTGTCCCTTTTTTGTTGTAAAACTTCAGAATGTATCGAATTTCTTCGTTAGATTCACTAATTTTGGCGGACAGAAAAACAATTGAAAAATGGCGGGAAATTGTTTTTGCTTTTTATTTGTCTTTTTCTTACTATCCTTTATGTATTGATATTAAAATCATCCAGATACAAACAGTACAACCAAAGAGATTTTTCTTCAATTTTATACAAATAAAATTCGAAGAAACTTTTCCCCGACCATTATTTGAAAAAAGTTACGTATATTCCCTTTTACATCTCTTTGCAATATTACTATTTTTTATGATTATAAATTAATTAAAATAATACTTACATGAATTTGTACCAACACGCCAATATCTTCACAAACATTATCCACGAGATTGTAGGACTCATCATTGAGCTTATTAGCAAGTGCTAATCCTAGTAAAATTGGTGATTTGATCGCGTAAAACGATGATTTCATTACGTTTGTAGCGTTATATTGTTCACGTGTAAAGTTATCGTAATTATTTGATCTGGCCGCAATTGTATCTAAGTACTGGCCTATCGAAGCATTGAAATATACCTGTGAAAAAGAACAAATTCATTGAAAAAGGAGTCTAGTTAGTTTAGATGTAGTTTATATAACCTAGAACAAAATTAACATGTTTTACTGCAAGGTAGTGCAGGGCTTTTGATAGCTTTCACATTACTAGACATTATTAGATATATTCGATTTCTATCTATCAAAGTTATGATGGCCATCCAACTTTCATGTCAACTGAGTATTTCATAATTTAGTATGACGTATAATTACAATCTCCATTTAGCAGGTTGGCCAAATTAATACTTCCTTGAAATGGTCTTAATTTTAATACATTTTATACAATGAAACACTGCTATTGTTAGGAGGATTTGCTTCCATAGGATACGCTTCGCAGGCAGATTGACGATCGCAATACCAGACGTCTCGCATCTTTGTTGCTGTTCCCGTCTGAGTATTTTACGTCTGATGTAATTATACCACCATCTATAGATAGTCATGAGGTTTTCTGACATTTCCCATAGCCGTCTCTCAGGACAACTATAGGACGAAATGGGATGGTGATTATTCTAAGGCAAGCATTACACGTCACGTCAATTAAATAAGTAATAAAAAATAAAATGAGCGGAGGACTCGTAACATACCCCATTATATATGCGTAAAATATTGTCACGTAGTTCAGCCGTGAAATTTTGTCTAACTAACTCATTAATAAAGCTTCTCATGATACAGGCGTCGATTAACGCTAGCGATCCAGTGTCCGGACGTAAATGCCAACATGGCTTTCCGCAACGTGTTTTACCGCAATCCTCAAAATCGTCCCAAAAAAAGAAATATGTTTGCACCTGTAATTTTTTTAATATACTTATTACTTAAGGTAATAAACTAGCACACAGTTCACATAATAGTAAGTGGATACTGTGGCCAATAAACACCTACCGCGTTACCAGTAAACTGGGCGGTTCCATTCACTCACCATACGAATACATTATAATATTACTATAATGGTCCACCACAATCTACTTGTACTCTGTGTGTGTTCTGAGTTATATGCATTCATTAAATTTGCACACATTTTCAGATGATTATTCTCTCTAATAGGGTCGCCGTCAGTAAAGGCATGACGGTCGAGAAATTTCCTTCTGTACTGGTTGTTGATTTTACAATGTACATGCTCCTGTAATGGCGTATTGCCAGTCCATTGGCCGTTTAACTTCTCTATATTGTAAAAAGGGCTTTTATTGGCTATAGTCTCGCACTACCATAGAAAAAGGTGTTTTATATAATAAGGATGACAATCGAGCACAAAGTCCACCCGATGGTAACTGGAGGCTGTGGCCCATAGACTCCTAAATTTATCCGATTTAGAATCATATTGTAGATACATTGTCACCCCAGGTTTTGGCGACGCGCTTAAAAAATAGTTTGTCATTTTTCATTTCATAAAAAATAAATAATTTCGTGTTAGGAAGTTATTGCTATTAAATTATATAAGGAATTCCGAATAAGGAGATAATCTATGTTAAAAGTAAATAGATGCAATATAATGTCGAACGAAGGTTCGGGGTTCGATTCCCCGGTCGAGAGTTGATTCCATAAAAGTTTGTTTATAGATTAATTTAGAGTCATGTGTTACATATTAATCGACTATGCAATACGAATAAAAGTCTTATATTAAATTAGATACTTATTTTAGATGAAAATATATTTTGCTCTTGTGATAAGAGATAAGATTCATAATGGCGAGATAAGAATAGCATATGTAAACAAATAATGATTCATAATGAACAGATATAGTTGTAATTTAGACAAAGAAAGCACTAGCCTCCTACTGATATAATAAGGGTCATGTACGGATTGGTTGTTCATGTCTTATGGGATTTGAACAGTGTCTAAATGATGTACTATAAAAATAAAAAATAAACTTTATCAATTTGTGAAAATTTCAGTAATATGTGTAAAAATAAGTAATAAATGTTTCAAGATTATTGTGTGCATTAATAAGAACAGTGCTGTGTTGAAAGTGCCTAAATTTGTGCTTAATATCGTGAAATAATAATAGATTAATATAAGAAAATTAAAGTCGAATTAAAGTTTAAAATGCCTTTAAATTGTGAATTAAACTATTGTATTAGTTAAGATATTTATGTTTATTAATAAAGATTTTATTTTAACCATGTCCGTTAGATATTTAAGATTTCTAACTTTGAAAATGTACTGTAAAATAGATGTATTTTGTTGAATATGTTAATATGTTAATATGTTTTATGTGATAACGATGTAATGTATGTCATAATGATAAGACTTTGTATGTGTTTCTTATAAATAAAATTGTTTAATCATATGTTTTATAGAAATAAATATATGGGGTAAAATACAAGGGTACAATGATGAAAACCAATGTTAAAATATCTCGAAATGTCGCGCGGCGCGCGGTTCTCTTTGGCGTATAGCTTGCGACAAGGATAGTAAACTGGTAATTTGGAAATTCGTTAAGATCTCCTAAGTGTGCGTTATTTGTGGATTAGCAGTGGTCTCAAGCAACCGCCGGTATGACATACTCCGCCAATCGTCGAGTCCGCATACTCCGAGAGGCTTCGAGGTCTTAAACTCCGTATAGTCGCCCAACAACAGGATATCCAAGTGATCTTGCTGGGAGAGACGAAATTAAGACCATCGACGCATCTGAAGCTGCCAAATTACTTCATCTATACAGGCGGGACGAGGTCAATCGTCAAGGGATCGCCTATAGAGGCACGGCGGTCCTAGTGAGGAGAGACATCGTCCATCAAGAGCTGGACCTGCCAGATTACCAATCGATGCGCTATATCGACATAAAAATGGAGGCGGCAGGCGAGGAACTAAGGATCTTTGCAGCATACCGCCCGCCATCGACTTCATTCTACTTCTCAGACGTCCGGACGGTAATGGAAGGCACAACACCCACCATCATTGCCGGGGACCTAAACGCCAAACACCTGGCGTGGGGATCTAGACTGATCAACCCGCCGGGTCGTGAGCTATATGAAGATGCGGAAGAGAACAACTATGACGTTTTAGGTCCCTAAGAGCCAACGCACGTTCCAACAGACACACGCAGAAGTCCGGAAGTACTGGACATCGTGCTCCCTAGGAACGTCAACTGCCCGATAGTGTTAGAGGTGCTGTACGACCTGAATACACAGCACCTCCCGATACTGATTACCCTTGGCCTCAAGGCGGTGACTACGTTGCCCAGAGCCTTTAAGACTAAAATCGACTGGAGGCTCTACCACCAACACCTGCAGGAGAGACCTCCAGCATATACACCTATAAATACAGTGGATGACGTAGAGGCATCTGCAACCAATATAACTAAGAACATCCAGGAAGCCCTCAACGCAGCATCTACGATTGTCCCGATAACAAGGAAAAGGACGCTCTACCGCGTGACATATGCGCTCAAATTAAGCGCAAGAGGGCGCTGAGGAAGCTCTGGGCGCGTACTCGCTGCCCAAGATTAAAAACAAAATTAAACCAGCTTACGGACGAACTGTCGGTTGCAATCCAGGCCCACAGAGGAGAGGCCTGGGAGCGGCGCATCTGGAAAGCGGAAGAACAAGAAGCGTCGCTCTACAAATTGAACCAACAGGTAACAAAAACAAGACGGGCGAACGTTGTTATGATGCCAAAGGTAGAGCGGATATCCTTGTAGAGCACTTCGAGGAGCAATTTATGCCGAACCCAGCATGTGCGGAGTTCATGAACTTTCATGCCCGAAAGGAGAGCCGCGTACGGGAGTTCCTGTCGTCGCCCGCGCCACCGCTTGCAGGAGAGTGGTTCATGTCCCCCGCCGAACTGCGGAGGACAGTAACCCGCCTGCAACCGAGGAAGGCGCTGGGGCACGACGGGATTACCAACGCTGAACTCCAACAGCTGCCCAACAGAGTACTTGTAGAGATTGGTCGACTCAACAACGGTATACTACGGATATCCCACTTCCCGGAGGACTGGAAGATTGGCAAAATCATCGTACTGCCAAAACCCGGGAAGGACAGGCGTAGAGCTGCCAGCTATAGGCCGATTACGCTACTACCGCACATAGCTAAATTGCTAGAAAGATTGCTGCTAAGACGCCTCCGCCCGTGCATCCAACTTCGGGCGGAGCAGCACGGATTCAGGAGGGATCACTCAACAGCCACACAGCTGACCAGAGTGCTGCACTACCTTGCGGCCGAGCATAATCGCGGCCGCACATCGTTGGGCGTCTTTCTCAATATAGAGAAGGCGTTCGACAGGGTGTGGCACTCTGGACTACTCTGCAAGTTAGAAGACCAGACCAGTATCCCTCCTGCTATGTTGCGACTAGTAGCGTCATTTCTCGCAGACAGGAAATTCTACGTCTGTGTAAAGGACGCCGTGTCCGCAGCAAGACCCATCAGAGCCGGCGTGCCACAGGGCAGCTGTCTGTCTCCAGTCCTGTACGCGGCTTATATTTATTTATTTATTATTCTGAACAATACAAATTGTGCTGAATCATTTTTGCAAAAATACAATTAAAATGCTTAACAACCAAATTTACCATGAAGTGTAAGTGCTGCTGTGGTTGTGGTTTAACTTCTAATCAGGAGATAGAGATTATATACCAGACCATTGAAAGAGAGTTTTGTTATAGCTGGATTATAAGATCTATCTAGGAGTAGGAGAACTGCTTGAGAAGTTTTATCTGTCGGAGAATAGAGTGAATATGCTTGCGTTGACTGGTCGGAAGATATTTGATAACAAAGGTGATGTGTTTTTGGTTAAAGAACCAAAATAAAATGAAATGTTAATACTTAATATTTTTGTTAATATCCAGTTAATATTTTTTATGTATTATTATCCAGTCTTAAAATAAGCGATCAACAAGCAAAAGGTTGTCAGATTATTAATTATATACAATAGTTGATACAAGTGAAGTATAAGGACATTCCAAAATAGAAGAATGGCCGAAATTGTTGGTGTCATCTTACAACCAGTAGAAGGAGTAACTGAAGATTAATTTTGAATATTATAATATTAAAACTGATTGATGTCTGAGGTCAGACATAGGCCAGAATGGCCGAATATTAGAGAATCATATTTTTTAACACATTTATGTTTTAACAAGTTGTGAGACAAGTGATTGGCGTGGGAGACAAAAGAGTTTGGCTTTGCGACAGACGTTTGTGACTAGCCAGCCCAAACTAATACGATGATAGCTGGTCTGTTGATCGAATGTGAAGAAAATAAAATATTGGAATATGATTTAAGCGTTATGAATTGCAGATAATAGTTCTGATATAAAATGATAGATTGTTGATATACCTTCTGGAGAGAACAACAGTGTTGATATATTTTTTATAATATATTAGAAAGTCAGAATTGTTCATAGAAATAAAAATTTACACAGATTTAGCGAATATATTATTTTTAATAATAGGAAGACCCCTTAGACAACATCTACATCTATCCTCGATTAAAAATCGAAATGTAGATGTGTTGTTTCCCCAGGAGAGGAAGATATAATGGCTCGTTACCAGTAAAAAGGGTCTCCAGTTCCCTTCTCAGCATAAAACTACCATTTTACGCTAGTATTTTATCGCAGGCGATTGTGTAATATTTATTTTTTTCGAAAGGTCCGTGCTACCACTAATGTCTCCCATTTCCCGAATCAAGAGTGCGAGCACAAAAATTTGCGCGCAAAGATACTGTGATTGGTAGAACTGGTATTTCACCATGGTAACAATGGTAAATATTAGGTGCCGAATTGAAATTAGAACAGGAGAAAGTTTGTATACGTGCTCATATCATCTCAAGAAACTAAAAAAAGAATAAAAAGTTTGTATATATGCTTATCATTTTATCGTATCCTGTCCGAAAAGCAAAAGTTAGCAATATTATCACATAGAGGCATGTGATAATATCGTTACATTCCCTTTTTTTCAAGCCGTAACAGTCCATTGTGTTGGACATGGGTCTTTGCTGAAACAGAAAGCCAACACCATGAACGGCAGGTGGATTAGCGATCTATGTACCTGCGTAGTTAGCTAATTAGACTTTCTACAATCGTTAACGCTAATAGAAAACACTAAAAAATGTAATCAACGTAAGGTGAAGTGATTGCCACGTGACTTAACGTGGACATCATTCTCGTTCAGTTTAAAGTTTTTTTTTACTAGTGGTAAAGATTATAGAAGGTCAATTTGGCTAACCACGCTGATATCTCGCACTTTTGATGCTGGTGGATATTATACCTGGAATAAATGTACGAGATAGTACAATGCTGTCTCTCGGAGGCTTTG
The DNA here is from genome assembly GCA_029286625.1 of Parnassius orleans. Lineage (NCBI taxonomy): Eukaryota > Metazoa > Arthropoda > Insecta > Lepidoptera > Papilionidae > Parnassius > Parnassius orleans. Next base: position 337,151 of record JAGSMP010000086.1, on the reverse strand, counting down.
ACGTCTTTCTGGTCATTCGCAAATTTTTCTCTTATCAGAAAACGGAACGAAATGGCAATGGATTTCTTAACTCCGCCATTTCACATCATTTGTAATATATGTACCAATATATAATATAACCAAGAGATATTATAGTTTTACAAATTAAAAACATTATCAATATCTTTAATTTTTCCATTAAATGGACGTACCATTTCAACCGTGCACGTTATTACTTGCATTTCTTTAAGCAGCTCGTCACTGATCACTTCGGGCTTTTCAAGTGTTTCATATGCAAACGCCATAAATTCTCCTTGTACTGGTCTTCGTCCAATTAAATAATATTCTGAAAGCTTTATATTTTATATCATTAAAGTGGCAAACGAACTAACACAATTACAACCAACTTGAAAAAAAGGCCTCAGACCCTCAGAGATCATAAATATGTGATTTCCTCAGACCAATAAAGAAAGATAAACGCAGGACGAGAGTGATATATATTATGAAAACTATAAATATATTTATGCGACTGTCGATTAAGTATCGCAATCTGTGTGACGTTCGTAGCTTCTCTCCGCAAGCACAGAGTTTCGTTGTACGAGGCACGCAGCTGTTGTCAAGTTCGAGGCGGGTGAGCCGATGTGGTGGTTTTTTTATTATTTACAGCTAAAAAATAGTGCGTGATTTTTCATTTATTTTTGGAAAAGGATTGCATGAACAGAATCATATCACGATACTCAAAAGCACCCTATCAAATCGAATAGGTTTTTTTAAACATATTGTATAAGTCCAAAGCCGTGTAGTGGTGGTTAAAAATATCCAATACCTCATATCTTCCCGTGGATGTCGTAAGAGGCGACAGTGGGAAACAGGCAGGAGATGGGCAGTAGCATCTTCCTAATAACAGCAATAGTACAATAAAAAAAACTGCGGTTGCCAACCCGTTCGTCAAGCGTGGCAACTATGGCAAACATCCCCCAATGATGAAAGTTAAGAAGAGACGGCTCCCCGTCCCCGGCGGCCCCGCTATTACTGGCTATAGTTCTATCACCGGGAAGGCGACCGTCTATCCCAACTAGGTGTCGGATTTATCGTCCACAAGTCTCTCGTTAACAACGTTGTAAAGATTGTGAGTGTTGATGAGGGTTGCGTACCTTATGCTCAGAATCACCAAAAGGTATTCGTTGAAGGTCATTACGCACCAACCTCGGCACATCCCAATGACGAGGCGGAGGAAATGTACGAGGATATCTCTAAAGCCATGCATTTCTCCAAAAACCACTATACGGTGTTAATGGGAGACTTCAACGCAAAACTAGGCACAAGGGAGAACGGTGAGCTGGAGGTAGGGAAATTCGGAATAGGGTAACGGAACCCAAGGGGCCAGCAGCTGGCCGACGTCATGGAGAAAGAGGGACTCTTTATGATGAACTCTTTCTTCTAGATGCGGCTTCACAGGAAGTTGACCTCCGACGGTTCAACAAAAAATGAGATTGAATTCATTATGACGACTAGACGGCAACTGTTCAGTGATGTCTCAGTGATCGCGAGAGTGAAAACTGGTAGCGATCACCGAATAGTGAGAGGAACACTGAAGCTAAACGTTAAGTTGGAGAAATCTCATCTAATGAAGTCGACGCTCCGTCCCCCTCGTGCTCTAATCCAAAGTCCCGTAACCTTTCACCTCGAGTTACAAAATCGTTTTCAGTGCCTAGAAGATTGCAATGTAGTGGACGATATGAATGACAAGCTCGTGGAAACTGTCCATGCAGTCGGAGCTATTTTTTGCAAGACCCGCCGCAGAAGAACACAAAAACTCTCCGATCACATTTTCAATATCATGGCTGTTAGAAGGGAAATGAAGCTGCAGTCTTCAGCAGATTTGACAGCATACAGGCAGCTGAACAGACATCTCTAAATGCATGCGACAGGACTTACGCAACTTCACCACAGCTCGTATTGAAGAAGCGATCGAGCGGAACCAGGGCTCCAAAGTCTTTGCCAGAGATCTCTCTGCCAGAATGAGCCACCTATCAAAGCTGAAGACCGAGCGTGGTAGCATCGCTTTGCCGAGTTGGGCAGCTGTACACGTCATCGTTGGAGCTAAACGTAAGTGTGAGTAAAAATCCAAGAGCAAGTTTTATCCGACACTATTCCGATGATATCCCGAACGTCAGTCTTAGCGAAATTAGAGTGGCTATCCAGCACCTTAAAAACGGCAAGGTCCCAAGCAAGGATGGAATTACAGCGGAACTTCTGAAAGCGGGTGGAAAACCGGTACTTGAAGTCCTTCAGAAGTTCTTTAATTCCGTCCTTCATGGTGGGACTACTCAGGAGGCGTCGAACAGAAGTGCGGTGGTCTTGTTCTTCAAGAAAGGAGACAACGCACTCTTGAAGAACTATAGACCGATTTCAGTTCTGAGCCGCATCTACGTGCTGTTTTCTAAAGTCATTACGAATCGTCTCGCACGTAGACTCGACGAATTCCAGCCTCCTGAATAAGCTGGTTTCCGAAAAGGCTTTACTACCATATACTCCATACATTCCCTTTGGCAGATTGTACAGAAGACCGAAGAGTTAATTAACGTATTTATTTTGGGGTTGTTTTTTCAATCATCGTTTAAAAAGTATCTAGGTATAAAGCATATATACACCAAATAAATAATAAGGTTATGATTTATTTTCAATTTTTTTATATTTCAATTTATGTTCAATTGTTTCATATTTTATTATCAATATAAAATATGAAACAATTGAACGATTTAATTCATACAACTGTAATTTTTAATTTGTTTATGTTGTGTTTAATCCTATAAATAAATTTTATCTGAGGATTTAAAAAATTGGCCGTTAATTTACTATTTATGATTACATATTTTTATGTTAAATATCATACCTCTTTTATTCTTGATTTTACAGCCGCCGACTTTATAAACGTGGCATTAGCTAATCCATTATCAATTATCTTTGGTACGTAATTGTCGAAATCTGTAAAAACGTCTTTATAACGTGATGATAATTTCGATTGAGTAGAACCCCTGAAAATTTATAAGTAAGTTTTTTAATAAAAAAATTATATAGGCTTGTGCTCATTTTTTTTAATAAATTTATTTTTTTAATTTAAAACTGAACAATCTGATTTCAATGCTTCAATAAAATTGTCACTTGAAATTTTAAGTGATAATTTATTACCTGCCCAGCGGCAAAGTAAAACATTGCAAGGAAAGCTCGTCATCATCATCATTACAGCTCTTTACAGGCGTTACACGGGTTACTGCTGAACATAGGCCTTTCGAGGAATGTTAAAAAGCACGGTCTTGAGCCATATTTAGCCTGCATTACTTTCTTGCGTGTCTAGGTCATTCTAGGTCGTCACTTCATCTAGTAGTGGGTCGTTCTACACTTTGCTTTAGATGTACGAGGCTGCGACGTGCGAAACTTTCTTCCGGTTGTGGTTTCGTATGGTGGTTATGAAGCATTTCATTTTAAAGCTCAAGGATGACAAACACACCTGTATTTTGATTACAAATTGAGGAAAAATGTAGATACTTAGGTAGGCATCGGACACATCCTGACTTTCTACAACAGAGTGTAGAGCCCCATTTACTTTATTCCCAGCGTTCACTTGTCGTTCTATATCCTTATCATATCTACCATCCCTGCTAAATACACATCCCAAATACACAAACTCATCTACTTGCTCGACCAATTCCCCTTCTATTCATATTTCACATATCGTTTTACTTTCTTCTTTTTCAAAAACCATAACTTTCGTCTTACTTGCGTTCACTTTTATTCCCCTTTCTTTTAATGAACTGTTCATTAATATAACCATAATTTGCAACTCGGCCGTCCACGACGCGAGTATGACTTGATCATCGGCGTACAAAAGGCATTTTACGGTTAACTCACCCATTCTTAACCCGCATTCTTCAACTTTCAAATTTTCCAAACAACTGTCCATAAATAGGTTGAATAGTCACGGGGAAGCCACACAGCCCTGTCTGACCCCTTTATGGATGCCAAACCAGTCCGAGTAGGCCCCGTTGATCCTGACACAAGCACTGGAGTCCCTATACAGAGACTTCAATGCCTGTATCAACCCAGCGCTCTACCCAAATGAGTTCAGTGTTTGCCATATCACATCCCTGTCCACTCTGTCATAAAGCTTTTCCAAGTCCACGAACGCACAAAAAACCTTTTGGTTTTTGGCCAAAAACTTCTCCGCGACCATGCGCATGGAAAAGATGTGATTCGTACATCCCATTCCCTTTCTAAATCCCGCTTGCACATCCCAAATTTTTCCATCAGTATCTTTCATAACTCTTTCAATTATTACCTTAGCATACAGTTTTCCCACTATGCTAAGAAGGCTGATCTACAGTAGTTTTACAGTCCTGCTGCGATCCTTTTCCTTTATATAGTGGGACTATCACGGCTTTGCATCAGTCTCCCGGTACCCGCTTAAGTTTCGAACACAAATTAAACAAGGTGTACAGCAGGTCTGCCACCACTCCCTCTCCAGCCCTTAGCATTTCGAGTGATACTCTATCATATCCGGCTGCCTTACCTGCTTTCATACTTTTCATTGCTTTCATTATTTCATCTATACTTATCTCTCTATCTCTTTCCTCTTCTTTCGGAATTTCTATTTCATTTAATTCAAACGTCTCATCACTCATAAACACGCTTTCAAAGTATTCCTTCCATCTCCTTAAACTCGACACTTCGTCATTCATAATACAGCCATTCTGGTCTCGTATAGCATTCATTCTAGGCTGTTTTGAATGTCCCCTGGCAGTTCTTACGAATATCCAGAACATTTTAATATTTGCCTGGAAGTTAACAGATATCCTTTTATCTTTCTTATCCGTTCTTTCTTGCTTTTTCCTTTCAAATACTTATTTCTATCCGTACTTCATCATCCCAGCATAAAGTGTTATTTTTCCTTTCATTCGTTCTCTTACTTACACCACATACTTCGGTAGCTGCAACTACCAAACCTTTCTTGACATTATACCACACAGTCTCCAAGTCTAAATCATTCATACACAATTCATCCATACCACTTATATTTTCTCTCAGTCTACATTTGAACTACTCTTTCGCACCTTCATCTTGTAACCTCTCTGTTCTTGTACGCTGTAACAGAGCGGTAGACACAGATGTCCGATGCCGCCAACGTCTGAATAGATCATTAATTCGGCATAAGACCAAGTAATGATCCGTCCCTACGTTGGACCCCCGGTAAACCCTTGTATCTACCACTGCGCTCCTCATTCTTTCGTCCACAATTATGAAATCTATCATGCTTCTATCACCACCTCTTTCCCATGTATACATGTGAATTTTCTTATGACGAAAGAAAGTGTTCATCACAAAAATATTCTTTTCCACACATACGGTGAGGAGGCTTTCACCATTCTCATTTATACTTTCATCACCAAACGTTCCCAATATCCTTTCATAACCAAGCCTCTTCACGCCAACCCTTCCATTAAGATCTCCTAATACGAGTATAACAATATTTTCATTACCCTTGCATTTCATTAGCACCATCCTTACCATCTCCCAAAACTGATCTCGGATATAGTGGGCTTAGACATGTCTGGGGCTTAGATCCCTAGAAGAAACAACTTCTTTAAGCCCACTTTCATTCGTATCCATAGCAGTCTCGGGCTTACACATTCATACTCTTTCACACAATGACCCATTCTTTCTGAAAGGATGATACCGACTCCCTGGCATGCCCGCTCGGTCTCTTCTACACCAGACCAGTACGCGGTATACATGCCATGTGTAGTGGCATCTTTTCCCTTCCGTTTCGTCTCATTTACACATAACACATCTATTCCTCTATCATACATCATATCGCATACTTCATCCATCTTATCATTCATTGCTCCACATACATTCAGCGTAGCCAGACGGGCTTCCGCAATCCACTTTTCGCCCCTCTGCGAGACAGAACGTGACGGGTGGCGAACCTCGTCGCCGGTTTTCCTCCCGGAGATTCTTCGCACCCCTGCCCCATTAAAGGGGCGCCGGGAACTCGGGGCCACTTCTTTTATTTTGTGCCTCATGGTGCGAAAGTAGGGGGTGGTATTTTTTAGGCCGTTTCCACACGGCGAGGAGCCAAGTCTGTTCTTTCGGCTTTGTCGCTTGTTTAGCACCACCCGGGGGACAAAAGAATATAAAATACTTGAAAAAGTTTTAATGTAATTTAAAATAATATATTATATGTATATTACCTTTCTATTTGATAAAATATTATGTCAAAACGTCGTTTCTACCACAATTTTGCGTGAATGGATGCTTAGTAAGAAAACAAAAGGATTTGGATATAATATAATTTTTTAAATTACCAAAGGATAATGAAAGGTGAATTTATATACAGTAAAACTCGCTTAAGACGGTTTTGAAGGGACCCAGCCAAATTCGCTACTTAAACGGGAAAGCGTTTTTTGCGGGATAGGGGAAATAAAACATATCAGTTACAAATTTTGTGTAGGTATTGAATTATAGGTATATTTATAAATTTGTTAGAAAGGTATAATATTATACATAATATGTATATGTATTTAAATACGTTACATCATAGTTAATTATAATTTATAATGACATTACTTAAAGTAATCACTTATTTTGGTTTGACAAAGGGATTTTGATGCATTAGTAATGACAAGGAATTAAATATAACGTAACTTTTGCAGTGCGTCTTCTCTTTCCCCGAAAGCGACAAGCAAGTTGCAACAATAAATACATAGCGCCTTAAACCGCTTACTGCCTCTGCGTTTGACAAAGTCGGAATTGACTCTTTTTCATCTTCATCGTCATCACTTAGAACCTCTTTTTGGGTGTTATTCACATCATCAATAAGATCTTCGATTTAACGGATTTCGTAGGATGCAACATTGTCATCAATGGAAGAATCCATTTCTTTAAGATAGCGATGTATCAATCGTGTTCTGTAGCTTTGTTTAAGGACTTTTATAATGCCCTGGTCCATCGGTTGTAACTTGCTTGTCGCATTCGGAGGTAAGAATACAAGCTTGATGTTCTTCAGCTCAAAATCTTTAGGGTGAGCGGGGCAGTTATCAATGAAGAGAATTATGCGTACTACTCGGCTCGGCGCGGGTGTTGCACAGATGGCGTATTAGACGGGATGACGAATCGTATTAAGCGTGAAATGTATGAAAACATGCCTCAAGTTGCAGGGACTGATATATAATGGCGTATTATGCGAGAAATCGTATTAAAAGTGATCGTATTAAGCGAGTTTTACTGTATATATTTTTAATTTTTTAGATAGGTACTTATAGCAAAAAAATAATTAAGTAATATTTAATTAACTACAGAAGTAATACCTAAGTACTTAATTAAAAACTAAGTTGAAATTTACTTCACTATCCAAGTACCTATTAACATACCTATACTTGTCTTTTGTAATTCAAATAGTTATAATAACACAAAATACTGAAATTAAAACTATGTTTACTAGATTTTTAACTAAGTACAATACGATCGATCACATTTCTGTTAGGAATCGTATTTCGGGTTTATTTGTTGTTTACACTATCTACCTATTTCTTCCGAGCCAAGCATCGCGATTCCCGACGAGTGGCTTAGCAACGCACTAGAGTCTACTACTGGCAACTCGCCATCTCGTTGATCTAGTCACTAGACCAGGGTTTCCCAACCTTTTTTGACCAGGGACCACTTTGATTTTTTTTTTGTTAGCAGGGACCACAAGGTGAAAGAAAAAACTGTGTAAATGTAACAATAAATTATAATCACAACTTTTAACATAGTTATATAATAAACTGAAAGGAAGCATTCATTAATAGTATTATTTTTGTATTTATTGTAAAAGCTAGTACCTACTAACGTGACGCGCGGTGTTGCACTGTCCGCGTCACAAGAAAATAATAAATGTGTTATTTAAAACGATTAGTTAGGTAAAATATTTAAATCTTTCGCGGACCATATTTAAGCTCTTGCGGACCACTGGTTGGGAGTCACTGTACTAGACCAACGAGATGGCGAGTCGCATTAAAGGTACAATAAATAAATATTGCATTAATAGTATTGAATCGGTCGGTTTGGCATATTTGTTTCTGGATCTGAGTATTTCTGAGAGTGTGAAGATAATTTGACGTTATAGTGCGGTCTGATAATAAGTTTATTTTCCATTTTGAGAACATCTCGAGTACTGTAAACTTAACTGTTTATGCCGTGTGTAATAAAAGCAGCCATTCCTGTGTTGTGTGAAGGGCTGTGTAATATGTCTGTATAATAAAAAGCGTCTCCGATATCCCTGCCCAAGTAAGTCATTAGAATTCTTAATTTATTAAGTTTCCTTTACATATTTATATCAATTTCTAGTCTCAATTCATGTTTATTGCTAATCGGTCATAGATTATTACATATTCATAATCTTTCGAACGATATATTTTTATAGTTAGGTTTTGTTTAGTACGTATTGCTAACATGCTAAATTTAGTGTTGTGATTTACACAACGAGTCGATTTTGCTTCTATTATACCAAATTATCGCAACAATCAAATTAAGAATTTCGTTTGAATATTTAAAATAAGAAAAAATTGCACATATTTATGTAAGATACTAACACAAATTGAATAGAAATAAAATAACACATTTTTTTAGTTGTCTCTTCATGAGTATTATCTGTCATTCTTTAATGACCAAGCGACATTTTGGTCGATATTGAGTTATACACACTATTAATATTATGGAAAATTAAGATTAAATAATTAAAATCAATATTTAAGCCAATGAAAGAGCATGCCAGAGTCATATTATCTCATACTTTTTTCTGTAAAATAATATCTAATCAAATACTTATAACCTAATACCTATTTTCTTTCTTACTTTCAGACCAATGCAGGCTTCAAAGTACTACAGACGCTACACAATGTGAAAAATCAAATGCTTAAATGCCGAAGACAAGCAAGGAAGCTTGCTGATTTCAGAAACATTATACAAGACCTGAAAAAATTAATTTTATAAATATCTTAATAAATAAAATAAAGTTTAAATACATAATAATATCGATTTCTGTTGTGTTATTTTGTCATTAATCGGTGTAGTTTTGAATTCCTTGTAATTTCAGTTAATTTTATTGTTTCTTTGTAATTCCAGTTTAATGCACTGTTTTCTTCTGGCTTGGTTATCATTAGATACTATTAATCATAGAGTAAAATGCGCAGTTATATTATTGCTAAAAATATCAAGTACAAAAATGTATAATTAATTTTAAATTTTACTGTTAGCTAATAATTAGATCGCTAAATTTGATTTTTTTGCATATTTTTACAGATAGATTGCGCTACAACAGTTTATTTATTAATATATATTTTGATACGATTTAGCCGTGAGGTGATAATATTTTTTTCTCTCTCAATTATACAATAAACATTTTTACATTTTCTTCTGCCAAACTTCAAACCAAACTGCAGCCAAACTGCAGATAATTAATTTCGTCTTTCGACTATTATAAGGGCCAGAAAGACCTCCGATAGAAAGCAGCTTATCTTGTTTTATCGAAGTGATATATCATTTCATGAATGGCAACCATAAAATAGTGAGGCAAATTATTACTGGCCATATCGTATAAAATGTCAACTTTTATTGATTTATCCTTTCTCGACGATTTGTCCAATCACGTTTGGCCATTTTATATGAAAGCAAACGTATGGTAATATAAGCCCCAGTAGGTTGGGATGCGACTCCCGAATTCGTAAACAATATGATTTATAAATTAGGCATTAAGTGATGTGATGAATTCTCTTTAAAAAATTGTTTCCGTTAACAAATGCGCTATCAGCGCCGTTTGCGGTGAATAATTAAACTATTTTACGATATACCATGAAATAGCAATGTTGTGCTTAGTTGTTAATATCGTCAAAATCTTTATTCATTGATTTGGTGGAGCCATATCAACAACAAAACAAACAGTGTTAAATTTCATGAAATGCTTCCATTTTAAGAAATGGCCACGACATGTGTAAGTATATCCATTCTAGAACTTTTTTAATTATCCTCATTCTGGAATAAACTATTATTAAACCTGATTACAAATCATTTTATCAACAAACAAAGTAATTGGGAATACAGCCACTAGTTAGAATTTTACCTTTGGTAAAATATTTAGACCACTAATATAAAAACTAATCCTTAAATGTACTATGTTTTAGATTAAAACTTAACTTACCATCTAACGTTATTTCTAAGAAATTTAAAAATTATCTTTTGCAAGATCATGTTAAATTACCAAGGCAGAAACACAAAAGTCGAAAGACGTACATACTAAACCATTTTAAACAATGTTTGCTTATATAAATTACCCCCTCTATCTGTACGCTACTTTTTTCTCTAGTTATTTTTTATCGTAGTGTAATCATGTTAAATAAGGTATTAATCAAGCACATGTACGCAATTCGTTAATTATTATGTAGTTCGTTAAAGTGACATTTATTTCTTGAATTTAATCACAAACTTTTATTACCTTGACTCGCATGTATATGTATGTTTTTATGTATACTGTATAATAATATATATAATATAATATAATATTTTAATTCAGTTTTCGCTTTTGATCCATTTCCGGATATGTGAATAATCTGATTTGCAGCCGTATTAAGAACCAATGACAATACAATAATTACTTGATTATGACTGTCCTCACTGAGACTATCACAGCCCATGATCAATTACGTGATGTTTTAGTTTTTTAAAGTCTAATTTTATAATAATTATTAGTATTCTACGAGTATATCTACCCAATATTTTTAATCTAGTCAATAAATTACGAAATGAGCAGTGCGGCGGACACTTCTTTGACCTAAAACCCTTTCAGAAATAAGAGGAGACCTGTGCCCAGCTGTGGGACGTATATAGGCTGTAACTTATTCATTAACTTTAACTTTCAATAAATTATATTCTAAAACAAAGTGCCCATCTAAGCCTGTGTTTATAGTCGTTTAAAGGTACTTAATGGCTTTTGCAATAGTTTTTACATATTGTATTACATGCGTATTTTATGAAAGGATTATAGAGAACGTAAAAAAAATGTTCGTGCAAAGCCAGGGTAGGCCGCTAGTTGAAGAAAAAGTTAAAACTTAACCAACCATATAAATAATATAAATGATTATGGACCATTACAATGTGCAATATTACAATAATATTTAAGTGTATTGCGTAACATTTGATTTGAATAAAGTCTCTTTTTTGTTTCTTTATTTTTTGCCTCTTAATCTACGTCCAAAATTTAAATCAATTGTGTTTAATGTTCAGTAAATTTTTTGGTGTTTTAATTTATTTTAATATTATAGTATATAAAGTATATACATATTTAATTTTACATAAATTACACCCAATTTTAGACCATGATGTGGTCTACGATGGATTCCTTTGTCAGTCACTAGAGCACCGTGTATAATTTACGTAATAATAGTTTATAGCAGGAGAAAAACATAATATATTTTCCGTTGTTCGCAAAATAGTTAAAGCGTTAAAACGAAACATCATGCTTATCAGCTCATAAAAGTCCTGGTGTAGACCTCTTCCGTCGTAGGAAGGATTAAGTAAGAACGTCGTAGTACAGTTGGCAACCAACACCATTACTTGTTGGTTGCCAACTGTACTACATAATATTATAATATTTGTGCCGGTCGGGCGAAACCCGGAGTAAATGTTGACGAAGATACTCCGCGAGTCGCTCACGTTCTACACCTATAGGTTCAGGAGGATACTTCTACTGCCGTCTTTGTGGGTGCAGCTGGGGTACTGTGGACTGAGGTTTAAATCAAAATGCACGAAATAGAATACAAATGGCAAGGCAGTGGCCAGCGGTTCGACTGCTCAACTGTTCGGCGGAAATCTTCTGACTATTGCTTATCGACCACGGTTGTTGAATATGGTTGTTCAACTACGGTTGTTCTATATCGGTTATTCACTATCGGTTGGTCACTATATTTTTCAGATGATTTTTTCAGTTGACTATTTCTTCAAGTTGTTTGGTAGTAACTTAATTCTACTAGTACTTACTATCTGCTTTTATTATCACTTGTCACTAGCTGCTATTATCAGCTACTAATATCACCTTTCACTAGCTGCTATTATTAGCTACTATGTTGTTCTACTAGCTATTACTATCACTTGTTTAGCTGCTATTATCAGCTAACTATTTATTACTATCACTTGTGTAGCTGCTATTATCAGCTGCTATGTTGTACAACTAGCTATTACTATCACTTGTGTAAGTGCTATTATCAGTTACTATGTTGCTAGCTACTATTAACTATGTTCTATTCACTATTTCTATGTCATATACTTAATTACTCAATTTCTTGTAGTGTTTTTCCTTCAACCTGGAATGGTGCTCAAATTATACCAATACCTAAAAAATTAAATCCTGCATCCTTCTCTGATTATTGCCCTATATTCATATTACCATTCCTGTCCAAAGTTCTTGAAAGGCTTGTGTCTAATCAGCTTAACGCTTTCCTTTGTAATAATCTCCTTTTAAATCCTTTACAATCTTGTTTTTGTCGGGGGCATAGCACTAGCACAGCTTTAGTCAATATTACGGAAGATATCAGATATAGCATGGAGAACGGTACTTTAAGTGAGCCGCTTGCCATTGTCCGTTTTGCCTCTTTATTTTATAACATTTTCTCTATACAATTGTCTTAATTTACAATGTTTTCTATACACGATTATTACTTCTTACGCTAATGTACTATACATTAGCGTAAGAAGTAATCGTGTACATTGTTAAATTGGTAATTCAGTTGTCTATTAGCACACCGTAAATGTTTCTTAATATATTAACAATGTAAAAAGTTATTAACCAAAATATCCCAAATTTTCACAATATTTGGGTACATTAATTCTTTAATTTTACTATAAGTAGGAAATAAGTTTCATCACTCTAAATATTCTTTTATTTCCTTAATCTATAAACCTTAATCTAATTCATGTTTACAATTCTTCTAGAGCATAAAAATTATTTCGCTGTTAAATATTACGCAGTTAGTTAATAATTTCTAGAATGTTCTATAACGTGTCGCGCTCTGATTGGTCGACTTTTTGTTTGTACAAATAAGAGTTATTTTCTTAGCTATTACCAAACGATGCTCTATACTACATATAATACTAAGGTTGTAAACATGTTGTAAAATTATACTATTACACCTTTTACTTAGGTTCGTCACAAATACTTTTCTTAATTACACTTTTAATATTGTTTCACTTTTCACTACGTTTTTAAACACTTTTTGCCGTCGCGAACAATATTGTACCATATTTTTAGTAGGTGTACTATAAGCTGTTACTAAAATATCATCCACCTATCCATCCATTACACCGTATAATAGTCCAAAGTTGAACATAGGCCTCCCCCATAGATTGCCTTATAGAGGGGATTTTGCCATAGTTGCCACGCTAGGCAGGTGAGTTGGCAACCGCAGTTTTTTATTGTTATGAGGGAGATGCTGCTGCCCATCACCTATTTCAGTTTCCCTCTGTTGCCTCTTACGACACCCATGGGACGATATGGGGTAGTTGATATACTTACAACGCCACTATACGGCTTACGTACACGACGTACATTAGAAAAATATATAGCATGCAAAAAGACTATAATTTATGCCTGACAAAATTTAATATAAAATTTTGTTTAATGATTTCTTATATTTACGCGAACACTACACATTGAATAAAACTATATTTACGGATTTTATCGCGTTTAATTTACTATTTTAATTCCCGACGTTTCGGGTGCATTACAGCAACCCTGGTCCCGGGGGGACTGAGATGTTTGACGTCCCGATGACGTCCCGGTGTCCGTAAAATACTATACTTCTTCAAATAATATTTGCAGCCCTAACTAGATCACTCGTACGTTTAACACTTATTTCTGCTATCGGTCTAGGTATTTTACGAGATGATTATGCTAGCTTCGGTCGCAAGCCGCGACCTTTTTTCACCTATCCCATACCCATAATCGAGTCTTATGATACCCATGAGATGATATAGGATATTTCTCTTAGTCAGTCACTACACACCTGTTGTCATCCGTAAGCAAAAGTAAAGTTACATCCTGTAAACGTCCCACCTCTGGGAACAGGCCTCCTCTCATTTACCAGAGGGTTTTAGAGCATGGAAATGTCCATCTTTAATACATTTTGGCGGACTGCACACGTCTTGAAAATATTGTTTTAAATTTCTGAGTCACCTAGGTTTATTCACGATGTTTTTGTTCACCATCGAGCACTTGATAAATTATAATTAACATATTCACTGGTGCCGGTGGGGATTTAACTCTGATTGCTCGCGTACTGTGAAAATAGTGATAAGTCCCCAAGCTTAAAACTTGTAAAAAAAAAGTAACGTGGCAAATCAGCAATTAAAATTACAAGAAGTATTGCGAGCAGCTCACCTATTAATTTAAAAAACGTACGCTTATAAATTTAAAAAAAAATGTTAAAGTACGTATCCCATAGTACATAACAACAAGGTTTTCCATATATAGTATTGTAGGGAATGAGGGTAAAAAAATAAAAGGAAATACGAACAAATGAAGGTAGAACTGGTAATCTCCCACCCGTTCTAGCAGTGTAAAGTATCGCGCAGGCGACTAAGAGGCATTAGTCGGTAATTCTACGAATCTCACTGTCGTTATTATGCCCGTTGTAGGTATTCTACTAGTGCAGCCAAGGAAGATCATGTTGCTGAGAGGCTGCCCTGTGTTACATTGAGATGGGTAGTGATGCTGTTGGTTTGCATACTTTGGTGTGAATCGGTCTTTATTGGGTTCTGATAGTAAGCAAGGTTTGTTACCGAGTAGTGTCTTTTATTAGAATACTTTTGAGAATAATTTCTAACTTCAGAAGTGGAATAATTTCTTACAGTATAGTGTAGAATACTAGACACTGAATGAAATTAATTTTACCGATTTCAACGAGGTTCACGACTGGGCTTGCCAACCTTAGTGCACGGATGTGCGGGAAAATTGCAATAGTGATCTATACGGGAAGTGGCTAAAAAAGTGGGATTCAAAGCTGATTTTTTTATCAGAAATGAGGTTTTAGTTTTACTTTCATATTTTAAAGACTTTTAACCGACTTCAAAATATAAGTTCTATATTCGAAGCGTATATTTAAATCTGACTTCAAAAAAGAAGGAAGTTTACAATTCGACTTTATTTTTTTGTAGGTATGCTACGCCATATCATCGTCAATTGTAAACCAATTTTATACCGACTTCAAAAAGCAGACGGTACTCAATTCGACTGTATGTTTTTTTATGTGTGTTACCTCATAACTTTTTTCTGGGTGAACCGACTTTGATGATTCTTTTTTATATGAAGGTCCACACGTAAGGGTGGTACAATAGGGGACGAAGTTTCTCATGTAATAAGGTATTACATACCTATCTAGTATATAATGTTATTCATTATATCTAGTGAAATAATGAATCACAACAATATTTATATAAAATTTTTAAAACCGAATAGTGCCATAAAAATTCTTTTAATTTATTGTATTAAATTTTCGCGAGAAAACGCTAGCCGCTATGCTGTTTAGCTCGTAACATCACTGCTCTAGTAAATAAAACCATTTTGCAAAGGTATAAGATGTTTTTGGATGTTTAATAATGAGTTATCATCTTTATCATAGGTGTGTAGTGCCTGAGTGCAAAAATACGAGCATAAGAACGCCGGGGAAGTTATGGATTGATGAATTTTGTAATAGATTAAGTTTCCTTAGATTTATCTAATGATTGCTAATGATTATAATCATAGATAAACATAGCTCTGTATTATCAAAATACACTCTGACCTGGTATTGTGTTATTGCAATTAAATTGCGACGAACCTCGCGAATCTTTTAAAAAACGCAATAAAAATATAAAATGATTTAATGTTCTTTCGAAGATGGTTAGTTACAGAATGAATTAAATTTATGTTACTTTAAGTTTCTTCTTTTGCCTCTAATGTGACAAGTGGGGTCGGTCATCAATCTTGATGTTTTACTAAATCATACGGTACGATAGGGATTGTCGGAATCGAAAATCAATCTTTCTTTGTCAAACCATTCTATCTTTACCGAATCTTTAGTTTAAGCGGTAAGATCGGAGCTAGAATCTGTCATAGATACGAGAAAGGTTACACATAAAACCAGACAACTTCGGTCATATCATATAAAGTAGTTTACAATTAGTCTCAGGCTTAGACCATAGTTCGTTTTCATAGAGAAATTTCGTGTAAAATATGCGTAATATAATATAAAAAGTATGGAATTTGACAGCAAATGACAAATATCGCGTTGACTATGGCTCCGCGACCAATTCATATATCTTGGAGTAATTACATACATACGTATGATATCTTTAACGAAAAAACTTTTCTTAAACCATAGCTTAAATCCAATCTATCAATGCATCACGTCTTCTAATAATGCGATCTGTATTTTTGAATGTACAATGTTAGCTCTGTGTGGGATTTGCATTGAATAGTACTTTGCGGCGTAGTAAGAACCGTTAATGAATTGTGTTTACTTTTTCTTTCCTTCACGTGGGTCTTTAATATTAAGGAAGATTTAATGTCTGTTATAATGGCTGGTTCAAGTTTGGTATTCAGATTTCTTATAGCCTATCTTTAACAACCTAGTTACTTCTATTTGCTATCCGTAATAAAAATAGTAATTACCTTGAAATTATATAGAATAATTCTATCATATCAGTAAAGGACATACCTACATATATATTGTTGTTTGTGAATGAATTGTTTTGTATTATATGACCCAGGTTATGAGTCTGATGCAAATGTGCATTTTTGAAATTTTAACCTGAAAACTCCTGTTTTTACTGCTTCCAGCAACCGTGATAGATGGTTAATGTGTCCAGTAAAAGATTTCGAAAATATAACGATATCATCTATGTAATTAACCGTAAAATCAGTAAGTTTATACTTCCTCAATATATTACTTAATATCCTCTGAAAAATTGCCGGTGAGGTCTTTAGTCCAAAAGGTAGACATGTCCATTGGAAATGTCCTTCCTGTGTAACGAATCCTGTCTTTTTTCTATCTTCGATTCGTAGAGGAATAGACCAAAATGCAGAGTTAATATCTAGAGTTGAAAATAATTTGCAGTTCCTCGTCTTTATCATTAGATCTTCAATCAATGGAAATGGGTGAGCTTGAGGTACCACTATTTTATTCAAGTTTCTAAAGTCTATACACAGTCGGGACTTTTTGTTTTCTATTAATTTTGCTATCTGTTCTTCGATTTCTTTTTTATCTTCAAAAGTGCATCTGTAAGGCCTCTTACTACAATATTTATCTACTAATAAGTCTATCCTCGCTTCATATCCTTTAACAGTGCCCACATCATATTTGTTTTTTTGCAAATACTGATTTATACTGCCAAATCAGTTTATTTATTTCCGATTTTTGATAGTGATTTAAATGATTTATTTTTATTTCAAAGTCTTCTTCTTTTACATGTTCATTAAAATTTATTTTGTATTCTTTTTTGTGTTAAATTTTGTACTTTTTAATTCAGTATTTGCTTGTTTATTTGCAGAAATTTCTTCTACTTTATTTTCATTTTCATTATTCAGACTATGTTTCTGAGTTATTTTTAAATCTTCATGTTGGATTAATTTGAACTTTTTTATCAAGTCTAATCCAATCAAACAATCATATTTGAAATTTTCTTGATCAATAATGTATACATCAACACTATATTCCAATTCAAAGATTTTTATTTTCAAGGTTGTCAAACCATTTGTTTCTTTAACACCATTAATTGTTACTAAATCTGCTTCATTCAAACTGTTTCCTTTTCCTTTTAGTTTTAGTAACTTTGAATTTATCAGAGAAACATTCGAACCTGATTCATAAACTCCATATATATTTAATTTATCGTTCAATAGTAGTTTGACATTTATTAATGGTGTTTCTATTCGTTTTCTGGATCAGTTTCATTTAACTCTGCTTTTATTACCGAATTGTTTACATGTTTAATTATATTTTTCTTTACCTTATCATCTTGTTTTGATTTAAGCCAACATGGAGCTTCAGAGTGATAACAGATAACTTTATTTAATTTTTCACAAATCTTACACGGATTGTGATCTTCATTTTTATCATTAGTTCTTAGATTTGCATATTATTTCTTACCTGGAAAACTTTTTTTTATTTACCATGTGTTCATACCTGCTTACTTCATTAAACAAATCCACTGTATCTTTTAATGTTTCCCTATCAATTTTATTAAGTATGAATTCTGGTAAGCCAGCTGCAATAAGATCCACCAAGGTACCTGTGTCAATTGATCTCCTCATACCCAATAAAAGTTTTTCTTTTCTCATAGCATAATCCAACAATGAACCATCTTTATATTTAAATAATAGTGCGTAAGTGACTGGGTTCCATCCTTTGTTTGCAAATGTTTCACAGAATTTGTTTTTCCATGTCAACCATTCAGAGTTCATTGATAGTTTTATAATCATTGAGCTGTACCAATCTACGCAAGAACCATCCATAAACAATCTAAGTATATCAATTTTCTTTTCATCTGTGGTCACATCAAAGCGTATGCATTCTTTTTCAAAAATATCAATCTTATAAATCGAAGAAGAAATACATATTCTATCAAAATTTCAACTGTCTACCTATTACGGATCATGAGATACAGCCCGCTGACAGACAGACGGACGGACGGACGGACGGACGGACGGACGGACAGCGGAGGCTTTGTAATAGGTACCTGTTGGTTACGGAACGGAACCATATAAAGATTTTTTTGTACTAGTAGATTTCGTAAAACTTATAAGAGAAGCACCATCAACGGATATCATTGCATACAAACCGCGGTTGCCAACTCGCTCGCCATACTAGGCAACTATGGCAATAAACCCCCCATTAGCAACGACACTAATAAACGGCCCCCAGTCCCCGGCGGTAACGGCAGGGCAGGGGGTGCTAAAAATCTCCGGTGGAGGTTCGTTTGCCACCTACCACGACCCGACCTGGCAACTTATAACGCACGCACCCTTTGGACTAACGAGAAGATCCTGGAGTTGGAAGAAGAGATAGACAAGTTGCGCTGGCATATTATAGGATTATACAAGGTTCGAAGAGAGGGGGAGGACACGGTAATCCTCAAACCTGGCAACTTGTTCTATCACCGGGAGGGCAACCGTCTGTCCCAAGGAGGTGTCGGATTTATCGTCCACAAGTCTCTCCTTAACAACGTTGTAAAGATTGGGAGTGTGTCGATGAGGGTTGCGTACCTTATACTCAGAATCACCAAACGGTATTCGCTGAAGGTCATACAGGTTTACGCACCAACCTCGGCACATCCCGATGAGGAGGTGGAGGAAATGTATGAGGATATCTCTACAGCCATGCATTCCTCGAAAACCCACTATACGGTGTTAATGGGAGACTTCAACGCAAAACTAGGCACAAGAGAGAACGGTGAGCTGAAAGAAGGGAAAGTCGGATTAGGGCAAAGGAATCCAAGGGGCCAGCAGTTGGCCAACTTCATAGAGAAAGAGGGACTCTTTATGATGAACTCTTTTTTCCAGAAGCGGCCCCACAGAAAGTGGACCTGGTCGAGCCCCGACGGTTCGACATGAGATTGATTTCATTATGACGACTAGACGACAACTGTTCAGTGATGTCTCAGTGATCGCGTCAAAACTGGTAGCGATCATCGAATGGTTAGAGGCATACTGAACCTAAACGTCAAGTTGGAGAGGTGTCATCTAATGAAGTCAACGCTCCGTCCCCCTCGTGCTCTAATCCAAAGTCCCGAAACCTTTCAGCTCGAGTTACAAAATCGTTTTCAGTGCCTAGAAGATTTCGATATGAATGACAAGCTCGTGGAAACTGTCCATGCGGTCGGAGCTATGTTTTGCAAGACCCGCCGCAGAAGAACACAAAAACTCTCCGATCACACTCTTAATCTTATGGCTGTTAGATGGGAAATGAAGCTGCAGTCTTCAGTAGATTTGATAGCATACAGGCAACTGAACAGAAAGATGTCCAAATGCATGTGGCGGGACTTACGCAACTTTAATACAGCTCGTATTGAAGAAGCGATCGAGCGGAACCAGGGCTCCAAAGTCTTTGCCAGAGATCTCTCTGCCAGAATGAGCCAACTGTTAAAGCTGAAGACCGAGTGTGGCAGCATCGTTTCCGGGACACCTGAGATTTTGCGTGAGGTTGAGAGGTTCTATGGGCAGATGTACACGTCATCGTTGGAGCCACACGCAAGTGTGAGTAACGATCCAAGAGCGAGTCATATCCGACACTATTCCGAAGATATCCCGGACGTCAGTCTGAACGAGATTAGAATGGCTCTCCAGCACCTTAAAAACGGCAAGTCCCGGGCGACGATGGAATTACAGCGGAGCTTCTGAAAGCGGGTGGAAAACCGATACTTGAAGTGATTCAGAAGCCCTTTAATTCCGTCTTCCTTGGTGGCACTACTCTGGAGGCGTGGAGCAGAAGTACGATGGTCTTGTTCTTCAAGAAAGGCGACAACGCTCTCTTGAAGAACTACGGATCGATTTCCCTTCTGAGCCGCGTCTCCGTGCTGTTTTAGAGAGTCATTACGAATCGTCTCGCACGCAGACTCGACGACTTCCAGCCTCCCGAACAAGCCGGTTTCCAAAAAGGCTTTTGCACCATAGACCACATCCTTTGGCAAATTGTCTTGCGTATGTGGACTAAACATTCCGTGGAGACATTCATGGCTATGGGAAACGATAGTCGGTGCAGTGGCAACTTTGTTGTGAGATGAGTGTATGTGAACAAGTTTTGTTTTTTGAGCGTTAACCACTAGGGCGACATCATGTGCCCACTTACATAGCATGTCATAACTTGCCTGCATTTCAGTTTGTGCTACATCCATACTACGATCGACAATAACGATACAGGTGTCATCGGCAAATTGATATGTGAAGCCCTTAGTTATTGCATTAACCATATCATTAACAAATAGCAAGTACTGAGTCGGGCCCAGTATCGAACCTTGTGCAGTGCCGCGATCGGTCGCAAACATATCACCTGTCTGGTTATATATTTTGACAGTGTTATAACGATTATGATGATAACTTTTAAAGAGTTCTAAGAATGGTCCTTGAATACCGTAGCGTTATAGTTTATTGTATAATGTGTTAAAATTTAATACATCGAACGCTTTACTAAAATCAATAAATAATACTAAAATATGCATTCTATTATCTAGATAATTATTTATTTCATCAGTAAATTGCCGTAATAGTTGCGTTGTGCTTTTATTTTTTTGAAAATCGAACTGTTTTGAATTGTAAGGTAATTGTTTAATTAATTGCTCAAATAACGCTCAATTATTTTATTTAGGCAGGAGAGAAAAGTTATAGGACGATACTTATTAAAGTCATTATGTTTTCCTTTTTTGTAGATTGGTCGGATTACACCTATTTTTAGTAAGTCTGGACGTTTTTAGGCATTGATTAGTTAAGTAGGTAATAAGAGGCACCATTGATTTCGAAATGTATTTTATATCACAAGCGCGAATACCATCATACCCTGGGCTTTTCTTAGCATTCATTGTTTGAATAATTTTGGTAACGTCAGCATCCGTAGCTTTTTTCATTTTTACGGTTCTATCTGGATTAATTTCATAGGCACGGGGATCTAAAAGTGGCTTATCACAGTTTAAGCATATTTTTTTAACATATTTATCAAATTCTAAGCCGAATTTATTTGCTAATGTTTTGGGATCATGTTTTTTGTAATATATTATCAAAACAACGCATTATTTTACCAGTTAAAGTATTTATTAATTGCCAAAGTTTTATTGGATTTCTAAAATTTTCGCAAATTTCTTTTTAGTATTTTGATTTCGTAAAAATTGAGCATATTTATTGGTTTTATTTCTATATTTAATGTAATTTAACCTTGAATTGAAATAGAAGGATGACATTAAATGAATTAATGTCATCCTTCCGCCAGAATTTAAATAATTCATCGCTTTTTTTACACATATTTACTAGTTTCCTATTAGACCACACACACTTGCATTTATCGTATGCGTTATTTATTTGCGTCCGTATGTAATTAACAATGTCGTTTGGATCGGAGTAACTCAATGGCAACTTCCAATCTATTAAATCGAGTACACTACGAAATTGTTTATTATCCAATTTAGTAATGAGCTGCGGCGCGTTCTGAGCCCGGGAGTCATAGTCGTTCGGATCCGCTCCGTGTCCGAGTATCGCACAGCTTATTATTTTATGGTCACTTGGCGCGATGTTCACACAGGCCGTATAAACCTCGTTTTTATAAATCTCCAGTGATTCTGCCATAAGGACTATATTGTCGGCAAATCGAAAGTGAGTGATGTACTCGCCATTAACGTTAATACCGTATTCTTTCCAGTCCAGCAGCTTGAAAACGTCTTCCAATGCAGCGGTGAAGAGTTTCGGGAATATTACGTCACCCTGTCTTAAAATATTTAGTTTCTTGTAATTTCCTAAAATAATCAAAGAGATAGAATACGAGGTGAAAAAGTAAGGCGACGATATAATATATCCTTTAGGAGTGTTTTGCGTTTGATTGGACACAAAGATTAGAAAAACTTATTTTCTGTGTATTCCCTTGCGTGTCTACATACTATAACAAGACATTAATGAGATAATAAGTGGCCTTTATCCTTTGTTTGAGTTTTACCATGATCGACTTAATTACTATCATAATTAAGTTATTGTTTGATTTTTTGGTTTTTTTAAGGGCTCTGCGACTCTGGCGGGGCCGCACCGTTGATGCGGTGGTGGTGGCGCCGCTCTCCCTACCATCCACGGCCGAAATCTGGTTGGTGGCGGAGCCAGAGACCAGATCCGTCGCTGGGGCCGGGAAAGCCAGTACTTCCGAGTGCTCGTTTTTTCTGGCCCCATGGCCTGCACTTATCGGACTCAGGGGGGTCTGTTACGCCAGTGGGGTTAGAGTTCACGCAGGAAGGCGCACCTTTTGTTCCTGGTGCGCCTTACTTGAAATGGAAAGGGGGAGGAGAACCCTCCCCGAGGAAGGGCTGCCGGAGCTGGTGGGGCCGCGGATTAAAAATAGGGTTGAGTTAGGTCAACATTAACAAAGATTTATCACGCAATGTCTTTGAATTAATAGGGTATTAAAGAATTGTAATGGCGTAAAAGATGCTAATCATATTAATATGCTTATATTAATTCAAACAATAGAACTAAAAAAAGGATAGTGAATTTGATTGCTTACATAAAATATTTTTATACTATTGCTACCATTATAGTCCTTGATATTTTCATAGCTTCATAAGCATAGTGTCACATCTTTACATATTTAATTCTTAAGTACGTTAGTTTGTCACTGAACTGCTCCTAAATGGCTGGACCGATTTTGATGAAATTATTGTGTGTGTTTGATAAGGTCCCTGGATGGTTTGATTCACAATTGAACCAGTTAGATGGTTCTGTTGTCGAAGCTGGGGCGGATCGCTAGTTTTTATATTTTAATAAAAAAAAGTATTTTTCATAAGTTTTGAAAATTTTTTTTAAGAAATGTTATCCTCACATCATGAATTACTCCTACAATTTTTTTTACAAAATAAGGGTGACAAACGAGCACACAGTGCAACTGATATATAGTGGATGCTGTGACCCTTAGACATCTATATCTGTCCTCGATTAAGAATCAAAATGCAGATGCGTTGCCACCCCTGGGGACTAAGATGGAATGCCTCCTTTCCAGTAAAAAGAGTCTCCGGTTCTCTATACTCACCATACAAAATATAACAGCATTGAACTGCTATTTTAACACAGCCTGTGATTACACTACTTCCTTTAAATAGGTTGCCAATGCTGTATAGTGACAGAAATGTGTAAGAGGGTTGTATTGACCCAGACAGATTTCTAGGTAGTAATTACTACTACCAACTTTAAAATAAAAAAATATTTTTATTACACATGTGTATTTGACTCATCTTTCATCATCATCGTCATTAAATCCCATCACAAGTCCACTGCTGAACATAGTCCTCCACCATATTTTGCCATAAAACATGGTCCTCAGCTACATGCCTCTAGCGGAGGGTTGCCAAACACTGCGCTTGCTAGTACGAGGCTGTAACTCAGGACCAAACCTTCTTTAACTTCCAATCATGATAATTGGCTTCATAAAAAAATATATATAATAATCTGTAATATGTTAGGTGGACGCATAATTACCAATGCTGTTTGTTCTAATATTCTCCCCGCTTTAGAGCTCTTCGCTTAACAATTGCGGGGAATGAGGTAAAATCATAGATATAATTTAACTGTGGTAGAGCCACGCGGCAGCTTGTGCTGTCGCACGGATGGGTCGGCTCGAATCGGGTTGGTACCACGACCTCACAGAATACCAGCGTGAAGAAGAGGTTTACCTCTGCGTTTCGCTTGGTGAGTGCAGGTGGCCGGAGGCCCAGTTCCCCCTCCACCCCCCCTCATCAACATGGTAGCGGAATTAAACGAAAGACTACCCCAGGAGGGTATCAGCACCCCTGGAGAATCCCTCACTGAGCATCCACGACCAAGCTACTCCACTCCTGAGCGTGGGTGTTCAGGCTGCCCCACGTATTCTGGGGGGGGGGGGGCAAAATTCCGCTCGCGACTATACTGCTCGGGGCAAGCGGAGCAATAAGACCAAGGCGACCCCTGTCACGCTATACGTCAGAGAGGACATCTGTTTTCGACGCCTCGGCAGTCTTGAAGGTACGAACCTGTCCATCCTATGGCTGCGCGTAGACAGCGACGACCATCCCCGCGTCTACGGGTGCCTCTATAGGTCCCATAGCGGTAATGCCGAAACAGACCGACTCATCGACCACGTCCAAATGGCTACAGATTCCTTGCTACAGCAGATCCCATCCGCAGAGATCGTGATCCTTGGCGATTTTAACGCCCACCACGCCGAATGGCTCGGTTCACGTTCAACTGATCATGCGGGGAGATCTGTTTATGACTTTGCTTTGGCATATGGTCTTACACAGCTGGTTACTTCGCCTAGTCGGATTCCAGATGTGGAAGATCATGAACCTTCTGCTGATCTCTCATCTGGACGGATATCAGATTTCCGTCGATGCTCCTTTAGGCTCGTCGGACCATTGTCTTGTCTGGAGTGTGGTGCCACTCACACTAACGTCGCGGTTGCATTCTGCAGGCTACCGCCGTGTTTGGCACTATAGGTCGGCCGATTGGGATAGGATGCGGTCTTTTTTTGCATCCTACCCTTGGGGGCGGGTTTGCTTCTCGCCGGAAGATCCCAGCGTTGTTGCTGATTCTGTTGCTGGTGTGGTACTTAAGGGTATGGAACTTTTTATTCCATCCTCTGTAGTGCCCATCGGAGGCAGATCCCAGCCATGGTTTGGTCGCTCCTGTAAAATAGCATCACGCTATAAGCAGGAGTGCTACCGGGCCTGGGCTGACGCATCAACGTCTCGGAATGTAAACACCAGCGCTCTTAAAAAGAAGTATAATTCCGCCTCCAGGTCCTTCAAAAGAGTCATTGCCAAAGCAAGGTCTGAGCACATCGGCAGAATTGGCGAGAAGCTAGTTCACCTTCCTTTGGGAACTCGTGCATTCTGGTTTCTCGCCAAGGCTGTCCAAGGGAACTTTTGTCAGCCATCTCTACCATCTCTGCACAGAGAGGACGACTCACTGGCCCATGCCGCAAAGGAGAAAGCCGATCTGTTAGGCTCTCTCTTTGCGTCCAACTCGACTCTGAATGACGGGGGGAACACACCGCCGACTATCCCGCGGTGTGAGTGCTCCATGCCGGACGTGCGGTTTACACAGCGGGCGGTTCGCAAAGCACTCCTCTCTCTGGATGTCAGCAAGTCGAGTGGGCCTGATGGAGTCACTCCCATTGTGCTGAAGACGTGTGCTCCGGAGTTGGCCTCGGTTATAACGCGTCTTTTCCAGTACTCCTACTCCCAAGGCGTAGTTCCGAATTCATGGAAGACAGCTTTGGTCCACCCGATCCCTAAAAAAGGCGACCGCTCAGATCCGTCCAACTACAGGCCTATCGCCATCACCTCCTTGTTCTCCAAAATAATGGAGTCTATTATAAACTGCCAGCTCATGAGGTACCTTGAGGATCACCAGCTGATTAGTGACCGCCAATACTGTTTTCGTCGTGGTCGATAAGCTGGTGATCTTCTGGTCTACCTGACTCATAGATGGGCGGAGACAGTAGAGTCCAAGGGGGAGGCATTAGCCGTTAGTTTGGACATAGCGAAGGCCTTCGATCGGGTCTGGCACAAAGCGCTTCTTTCGAAGCTCCCTTCCTATGGGCTTCCCGAGAAATTGTGCAATTGGATCATCAGTTTCCTTGCTGATCGGAGCATCAAGGTCGTAGTAGACGGTGCATGCTCTGATTACAAGCCTATCAACACTGGTGTTCCACAAGGCTGCGTGCTATCGCCAACGCTGTTTCTCCTGCATATCAATGATATGTTGCAAACTGGTAACATTCATTGCTATGCATACGACAGCACTGGTGATGCCTTATATACCGGTCGTGCAAATATTTCTCGGGAAAACGTCGCCGAGTACCGGGACAAACTTGTGTCTGAAGTCGAGTCTTTGCTGAAAAAAGTCTCGTATTAGGGGCGACTAAATCTAGTCCAGTTCAATCCCCAGAAGACACAAGTTTACGCGCTTACTGCTAAAAAGAACCCCTTTGTCGTATTTCCTCAGTTTCAAGGCACTCCCATTGTTGCTTCAGCCGGTATTGGAATCCTCGGTGTCGACATATCGAGCGATGTGCAGTTTCTTAGTCATTTGGAAGAGAAGGCCAAATCGGCCTCTAAGAAGCTTGGCGTGCTCAGCAGAGCGGGACAGTATTTCATGCCGGTACACCGCTTGCAACTTTACAAGGCGCAGGTTCGGCCCCACATGGAATACTATTCCCATCTTTGGGCAAGTACCGTGTGCATCTCCCGTGATTCGGTCCGTATGCCGCAAGGCAGGTAGGACCATGGGATGGTGGAGGGAATGTTCCCATCTCTGGGCAGGGGCTCCCCAGTGCCAGCTCTTTCCACTTGACCGCATCCAGCGCAGAGCGGTTCGAATCGTCGACAACCGAGTTCTTTCCGATCGACTTGACTCACTGCCACTGCGTAGAGATGTTGCATCTCTTTGCGTATTTTATCGTATATACCACGGGGAGTGCTCTGAGGAATTGTTCGGACTAATTCCAGCCGCTCAATTTCACCATCGCACATTGCGACAAAACTCGCGATACCATCCATACCACCTGAATAATTGGCGGTCCACCACTGTGCGATTTAGAAGAAGTTTTCTTCCTCCCACAACTTGCTTGTGGAATCGATTACCACCAGCGATTTTTCCGGACCGATACGACTTAGGGACCTTCAAGAAAAGAGCCTACTCCTTTCTAAAAGGCCGGCAACGCATCTGCAATTCCCCTGGTGTTGCGGTTGTTCATGGGCGGCGGTAGTCACTTACCACTTACCATCAGGTGAGCGGCATTCTAGAAGGCGGTCTTTTGAGAGAGATTTCATAAATACAGTCTTTATTTAGTATCACAATTTTAATTATTTGAAAGCTACTGCAAGTCTAGTGGTATAGAATAAGATAGTAAGTACTCGTACTGTGAATTTAAACGTTGAAGCCTCGAATCTGTAATCCCCAACGTAATGTCATCAATCGTAAACAATATCTAAGCACGAACATTTGAGGCTCATTGTGAAAATGAGACTAATTTTGCACATTTGCATCATTCATAAACGTTTAAAAAGACTTGGGCTAGTTATTATTTAACGAGAAACAAGGGAATAATAAAATTACAATATGAGCATAATATCATTTTACATTTCAAAGTATATAGGAAGTGTGAAAGTTTTTATTTGAAAATGTTTAACGAGTAAATATCTTTATTTTTAATATTATCTATACATATATAATAAATCTGTAGAAAAATCGTGTCTGTAATTCTAATATATTCTTGATAAACAAGTCCAGGGGACTAAATAAAGGGTACTGAAGCCAAATGAGTGGTTTTTAGAATTTTTGTCAATCTGTCTGTCTGTCTGTCTGTGTATTCAAGATTCACGCAAAAACTACTAGACCGATTTTAATAAAAAAAATTGTTTTGGTAGTGAGTAACCCGGGGTAACTTATAGGCTACTTTTATCCGATTACGGAGCTTCAAAAAGTAAGTTACGTATTTTCCTTCCTTTAGATATTAATTTTCTATTATATATGATTATGTTAGTTAATAGGCTGGATGACGGGTGTTTTTTCAAATAAATACCATATTTATAAATAAAGTTTAAAATTGATTTTAACCCTTGCGTAACAATTTGAAACTTCGCTGACGATCTACGTTTTAATTATCAAAGCAGCACCATCTGTCATCAAATGGAAAAAGTAATATATTTTGCCTTCTGTTACTAATAAATTAAATAATATAAATAACTTACATTTACATGTTTACATTATTACATTTATAAAATCATTTAAAAATCCTAACGTTAACTTTTTGAGTTTTTTTCTTAATTCATTTTTAGAGCGTAATAATTTATATAGATAATAATGACGTCTATCAAACGTATGAAAATTGATATGGTTTTTAGTTCAATTACTAATCTATAATGTAAATTTATTAAAACTGGTCTGCCTGCAATTATTGCAAAATTTTCATTATCCTTATAATTTAATCTAAGAGATGTTTATATATGTCGTGGCCAGATCGTAGAATTGATCATATATCATAATGTGGTCTATCATTTCGTGAAATGGTGTCATTTCATGATATTTAACACTGTTTGTTGACCATGTCATGATATAGCTTGACTAAATAAAAAATAGAGATCGTTTGACGATATTAATAACTAAACACAACATTGCTATTTTATGATATGGTCATTTCATTAAATAGTTTTCAGAGCTAGCGGCGCTGATAGCATACTTTTAACAGAAACAGAATTTTTAACAGTATCAACATCACTTGATACCTTATTTTTATAATAAATAAATGTTCGCGGCTTTGGGGTTCCTCTTGAGCCAGTCGCACCTTCTATCGCTGATATTACTAGAGTATAGTTTTGGCTTTCATAGTTTTATGTAATAATAGTGCCATCTACTTTCTGGTAAATAAACTAATGATAAGTAACTGATAAAATTAAATTTTAGAATACTACTGAATACTTATTCGTGCAGCATCAAAAATTGTCACACTTAAAATATCCAGACTAGTGGCCATTATCGGGATGATTTACCGCAATTACCACGTTTGGCAAAATGACTAACGACACTGTTACACTGGATACTGTACACAACACATGTATTAGTATCCAGTACGAGAAGCTCTTTAGTTGATTATATTGGGTGTCTCTATCGGCATAGCTTTTATTTCACCAACATCATTTGTTATCAAGTTATCTGATGTAAATAATTGAAAATTAAGTGCACTGTGAAATTTTTAACTCTATTTGATGGAATAGTTCGTGGCATCGTTGGATGTCTAATTAATAGTTAGATGTGGTCAACAGTTGTCCGGCTAATATAGCTATGGAAAAAAACTCGGGTGTTCCTTTGAGGTTCATAATATGGTGACAAATTTTAAACATCCCGTTACAGGAAAACCTGTTAGTATTTTTCTCGACGCCTGCCATATGATTTAATTTGTTAGGAATTCATTTGAATCTAGTGGTAGTTTTAAAGATTGTAATGGAAATCAAGTGAAATGGTCACATTTAGTTAAATTAAATAATTTGCAGGAAAAAGAACATTTTCATTTAGCGAATAAACTTAAACGAGGTCGATGGGCCACAGCATTCACTTACCATCAGATGGAATGTGTGCTCGTTTATCACCCTTATCTATAAATTAATTAGACCTAAGAAATTAGACCTATTTTAGGGATTTTAATCGCGCTTAATTTTTTTTTCTTTATCTCGGCGTTTTAAATTCTTCGTAGCTCTCATGTTCCTCCTGTGTCCAAGCGAAAAAATCTGTAAAATTAGTTTAAAGCTGTTGATATGAAGACAACTTGAACAATTATAAAAAATAGGTCGCTAACAAAGCTGCTAACGCACGGCTCTTTGATCGGATTAATAAATCCTACCTCTGTCAAGCGTTTTTTTTTAACATTCATAAAAACACTTATAGTCAACATTCTCTTTTAATTGCAAAGAAAACACGAATTTAAATATTTATTAGTTCTTTGACTGACAACTTAATTCATAATAAAGGGTAGAAAATTCGCCCAAACTACTTCTGTCTTGATTTATTGAATGAACACTATCTCCAGCTAATAACAATTCCGCTCTCATTAGGAGACTAGGCTATAATACTTCTCTTCGACGTATACTCATGTTTCTCACAACACTACTCTAGCGCAACTGACCGAGCGCTGTTACGTGCCCACGCGAGATACCGCTGTCGGATTGCCCCGTGCTACGCTGCCGGATCGCCCCGTGCTATGCCTCCCCGCGGCCGCCTTCGCTCGGCCACCGCTAATTTCGCGCCCGCAGCCTTAAGCCCTAGCCTGAGTCTAAAAGAATAACCAACAAAATACAAGCGTTCTACTTTGCATTTCTTCAAAATAATATACTTTTTTCTTTCTTATCAGCCCGTAAATGTCATGGGTCATGAGTCTCTCCCGTTGTAGGAAAGATTTTTTTTATAAAATACGGACGTAAAACGTGCAGCAACGAGCACAGTCCAGCTAATGGTAATTGGATGCTTTGGCCCATAGACATCTACGTCCATCCTGGATGTAGATGTCTATGGGCCACAGCATATTTATACTGTATTGTACATAGCTTGGCAACCGTTTAGATTTCAACACTTTTATCGAAAACCCTTTGCCATTTATATTTTTGGTGGGATCTTGAATTAACTTCTGTTTACTGTGTTCAATTAATGATTTATAATGTAAAGTCAATTTGTAGAAATATTTCTATTGTTGATATAATTTTCTTACATCCGAAATGGAATAATTGATAATAATAGATTGATTAAATTGCTATAAGTACTATATTTTCAAAATATTAATTTTCTATTTCAAGAATCACTCTCCGAGCTCCTTGCAACAAAGCGGAAACAATAAGTACTAACAAAATTAGTGCATTTGCTTTGTTCTCGCCGTTTCCTTGCCACCGAGGAAATTAAATCCAATTCCTTTACTTCTCAAGATGCTGGAGAAGCACTTAAGATAAAATGAGGTTTTTGAATTCCTTTTTGTTAAATCTATTATTATTGCATGTACAATAATAATATTTGCGGTATGACTTTTATCAGGCACTCATGTAAACAAAAAGATAAAGTACTTTCATTACAATGTGTTCACAAAATTTACAAAATTGTGGTTTCTTTGTTGTAAAAAATAATGTATACGTGGTAGAAATATCCTGCAGCTGTAATAATGTGGTTGTAACACGAACGGGTCTGCTCACCCGGGAAAGACCGCGCTCTCATAGAATACCAGCGCGAAATAGCAGCTTAATGCTACTGTGTTTCTTATGGTGAGTGTAGAGAACCGGATACCCTTTTTACTGGAAACGAGGCTTTCTGTCTTAGTGCTCAGCGATGACAAAACGTCAGCATTTTGATACTTAATCGAGGATAGATGTAGACATCTGTAGCATCCACTTACCATCTGGTGGACTGGTTGCTTGTTTGTCACCCTTATTCTATAAAAAAAAAATAGGAGAAAATAACATAGAAGACAAGCCTAAAATTTTTATCACAAATTTAAGCTTAAGATGATACCGTATTTTGGATACTCGTACATATCGCATACACAAAGGAGAAACTATGGATTCCTCACTAGCTTTTCTTTTTTGATGTCTTAAATACGAGTACACTTACGAAGATTACTTACTACGGGGTGTCTGGGCAAAACTGGGATTCTTGCAGGTTGTGTATGTTGCTTGACTTGACTGCCTCGTTGGTGTAGTGGCCATAAGTGCGACTGCTGGTTATTAGGTCTCGGTTTCAAATCCCAGTCGAGCCAAAATAGGTTATTGGGGTTTTCTGTCACGAAATTGTTAGTAGTAGCCTGGAGTCAGGAATTTGGCGGTGTTTCACCTCGTGTCTCGGAAAGCATGTAAAGCCGTTGATCCTGCGTCTAATCTCTCTCCAGTCGTGTAGGATTGCCGTCCCATCGGACTAGGAGAGTGAAGGAATAAAGAGCGCATTGCTTGCGCACACCGTTGACACTGCCCGGCTTAACCGAAATTCATTTCGGAGGACATTATACGAGTTACTTTCTATACAACATACGAATATTTCTCTTGAATACTCTGGAAGAACTCTCTAGAATTGAATACAAAGAAAATATTCCGCGAAAATATTTATAACGTCTGAGATAGCTAATTATATCCCTCCCATATTGTGTTTCGGTTTATTTATAGAGAGCCTTCAGAGATGGCATTGTCAGATGTTAAGTATTATAAGGTCTCTATTATGTATCTTTCGGAATATTTTATGTACGTCATTTAAAGAGATGTTATATTGAATAAAAATTATTTTTCTATTCTATTCTGTTACTCGGTTAGGTATTATGATATGTACAGGAGTTAAGTGTGACTTCGCTTGAATTATTCATAAAATTTTTCATTAATTTTATACAATTTTAATTACATAACAGTGAAAAATATATAATGTTAAAAACAAAAATTAAAAAAAAAAACTAAAACTAATAACTTAAATTAACATACAGTCCTGCTACCCCGTGGTATCTTGCCAAGAACGCTGACTGCGTTTCCTCGCTGAATGGCTATACTTAGCCCTTGAGCGAGAAAAGAACCAGCCCCCTTAACATCAGCAGTGATGACCAGTCGCGGATACAGTTCCTTTAGGAACTTTACCGCACGTAGACCCCGCGGACTGATAGTCTCTACAGCAAATGGCAAAAATATGTAGTCATCTCTCAGAGACTCATATTTGGGCCACTTACTTAGTTCAGCTGCCTCTGATGTCGCCCCGGCTCTAAACGAGGTACTCCTGAGATGAGAGGCTGCCAAAGTGTCTACGCAAGTAGCACCCCACATTAAGACTTTACCTCTCTCCCAAGGGATCAATGTCATACCGTCGGGTCTTTTGCCATCGTCTCTAAATATTCCACAAGGTTCTTAAACCTCGGTTTAAGAGCTAAGTTTAAGAATATTTATAGAGACAAAAGCTCTTCGGATGACATCGTTAAAAGAACCGTGCCGTGAAAACCTACCAGCATTTTTTTTACCTGAAAGTCCGTGGAGCCCAAACTCGTCGACGCTGCTACCACAGGGGTACTGATGAAGTTGAAAAATCGCCGCTCCTAGTAAGATTCCTACGGCGATGCGAAGCTTTCCCCTTCAAGTAATGTGCCAAGATTATTTGATGGTAAAAAGTGTAACCAGTGACTTCCTTAGTCGAAACAGCGAGAAGACGGGCCCGATCTTGGTCACTATGGCAATTATGAAACAATTTTTTCTGCACACTCCGTACCAACGAAATATCCCACTGTTTTTGTTGGTTTACTTTCAGTGGAACATTTTCGCCGGGACAGAGCATTTGCCATGTCTGCCCTGCCTCCGCAGCAAAGCACAGGTCTCTTTTTGTTATTTAAAATTATGTTACATAAGTCACTGACAATATGCACGGAAGCAAGGAAAGCAAGCAATGCAATACTAGAAAGATTTCTCACTCGAATACCACCAAATTTGATAGGTAAAGTATGTAAATCTAGTTACAAGAAGACAATATTTTAAAATAGTAAGAGCAATGTGGGGGTTTAAGATTCATAAGATTTATCACCGTGGTTTAAAACTGATGTTATTAAAACAGGTTTAATACTATCGAAAAACAACGGGGCACCAAGTAGGTATAGCGATTCCGCACTGAAAGTTTTTATTCCTGTAGAAATATGATTGAAATTTTTAATTAAAGTTTCTCTGTTAGAAGTAGATAAATGAATGAAAAAAATTTGAATTAGTGGGTTGAATTCCCAAACTGAATAGAGCTGGACCTAGTGGGTCATCCTGCTGAACACCGACAGCAAAATCGATAATATGGTTTTCGTAAAACAAGTTAGTATTTTGACTGTGCCAAACGTAATGATAAAATTCGGGGGTATTGTTAGCCACTTCTTTCAGCAGGGTCACCCTACGATCGA
Organism: Parnassius orleans; assembly: GCA_029286625.1. Lineage (NCBI taxonomy): Eukaryota > Metazoa > Arthropoda > Insecta > Lepidoptera > Papilionidae > Parnassius > Parnassius orleans. The sequence continues at coordinate 302,955 of JAGSMP010000086.1, read as the reverse complement.
TAGAGTTAAAAGCATTCCTTAAGTCAACCTTCACAAGAACATCTTTATCAGAGTTTGTTAAAAATGTACGCACTGAATGTACCGCCGCCTCACAGCAATCTCTAGTGCCAAAGCCTAGTTGGGTAGGGTGAAATTTTGTCTTAAGATTAGGGATTATGTGCCTTTAAGCCAATTTTGAAGTTTAGCGTCGAAATGTGAAACTAACGACAATAGGACGGTTTTTTTTGAAGGCACATTATCTTGCCCCATATAAAAATGGAATGAAATTAGGGTTAACATTACCAGAAAGCATAAAATTACATAATTTTGTAATGTCATTAAGAAGTACTCTGCCGGCGTCACCAGCAGACGCGCTTACAAGATCTTTAAGATGTTAAGGCGTAATTCCGTCAATGCCGCCAGTCAGAGCCATTCAAAAATTACATAATTGAGTGTATTCTTTTTCAGAAATTTGTAAAGGTTGCATAGAAGTATTGGGAAGCAGTGGCAAATTCTGAGAAGGATTAACCGAAGGATGCTTTTGACGAAGGCCTTCAAGATTTTCGAAATTACGAGGAGCCAGGATGTCGTCTGAGAATAAAATACGAGATGCATTTTTTAAGTCGCCATCTATTACTTTCGACTCAAATACCTTTTTAAAAACTATCGACGCTACGGCATGTTTCAATACATGAAAGCTAATGCTATTTCTTTCGTGTCGTTTATATGAATTATACATTTTAATGAAGTATATTAATTTTTTCAGCTACATTGTAATTATGAATAATTGTTTGTGAAATGTGCATTTTACGGTAAATTTTCCTTTTCTTCTAAAAAATTAAATAAGAGAAAACCTGTAACTAGAATTTAAATATACGTAGACTGTTTATACGAGTATATATGGTCCTCCCCAATAATTTCGATGACGGCGACCCTGATCACTATGGATTTTTTCTATCATGTGCTCTTATATGGCTCGCTAGCCCAAGCTTGGTCTTAAATACCCTTTGACATGCATGACAGTAGAGTTGGCCAGACGAGTTGTAAGTATAGGCGTAGGAGGGCTTAGGTCTCTTTTTGCGCAATTGGCGGTTTAAGTCTAGAGGTTTGAGGCGGCTTTCCTCAAACGATATAATTCATTCAAAGATGATAGATCGCCAAGATGACTTTTTTGCAGCAAGCTCCTCCCAACACTCAGGGTTTATACTGCAAGCATTCAGGAGTCTTTTGAAAACGTCCTTATAGCGCAGATGCTGACCAACATGCTTTCGCTTACTTTCTGCCATCTCTGAGTAAAAGACAGCTTTAGGTAAACAGCGATCTTCCATGCGAAGGACGTGCCCGCACCACCTGAGCTGATGTTGCATTAAGAGAGCTACAATGCCGTACATTCCAGAAAAACGCAGAACCTCAGAAATGGATAAATTTTAGACATCTTAGGTGGTAAGTGCCAAGTTTTTTAATATCTATTTTGTAAAGGCACCATGTCTCTGCGCCATATAAAAGGACAGGAATAATTATTGCCTTATAGACGCAAATCTTCGTCTATAGCTTGAGATCATGGGACTTAAAAAGAAAGAAAAGTAGCTCTCTCCATTGTTATGTGGCAAAGACAAAAACTCTTTAAAAATAAATTTATTTAATACTTTTAAACTAACTTAAAATAAAGAAGTTGATACAGAGAACTTGGGAATGGAATTAAATTGAGGGATCGAAAGATTTAGTTTAAATAGTGTAGGAAGCTAGGATGTGGGGGTAAACATAAGGGAACAACATTGTTCTTGGTGTTATGGTTAACTTATGGTAAACTATAAACATTAGCATATAATATTACAATCGAATTAGTGTGGTTTCTAAGGAAGTAAACAATATGATTTATAAAGTATACGGGTCTTATAACATAAAGTAAATAGTATCCTATGACATAACATTAGTTTGGCTTCTAAGAAAGTAATTTAGTAAATAAACAATATAAAGTGTACAGGACTTATAATATAAAGTAAATAGTATCTATGACATAACACCTCCCCCCTCACCTGAACAAAGATTGAGCGGTTTTGCTCGATTTTTGAGTGTAGTCAGCAGCTTCGTCTTCGTCTTCTGATATACAGAATGTTGTAGCAGTGGTGTTTAGTGATGATATGGGAATCTCGACGTGTTGTCGGCGACGAGAACGGTCAAAGCAATTATTAAAAATTTGCATACAGTTGTGGATTTGTAGGTATGTTATTCCATGGCAAGCGTTTATAATATTTATAACAAAAATATGTTAGCATAATGATGCCAGTAATCGTACTTAATATGGAAAATTTTGTTACATGTTTTTCTAAGAATGTAGGTTTATTATCTTCAAGCAATTTTGTGTGAGTTTTTATTTGTTCTCTAACCGAGTTAAGAGAGTCGAGTTGAATGTTGTTGAGCTGGATTAGTGCCAGCTCTGGTTGTTGCAGCTTAATTTCATCTGGGACGCAAATGTGTTCAATATCCACATAGATAAAAGGATGGCTGATGTTGATCGATTTTGTGTCCTCAGCTAGGAGTGTAACAAACGCGGTGTACATTTTACATCCTTGTTTTAGAGTGATGATACCTGCTCCAGAGATTTCGCCGGGAGTCGTTTTGCTTTCGCATTCTAAAGCATACGGAGTCTTGCGTTGGAGTATGTAGATTCAGTTGTTGTTTCTAAGAGCTTGGAAAGTATTGATGTGTGCAGAAAACGTAGTTACATCACAAACTTCAGGAAGTTGATGACTAGTCGTTGTTAAGATGACAACTTCGCATATGGGTCTGGTGTTGATGTTGTAGATGAAAGATCCTTGCAGACTTTGGATTCCGTTGCAAAGTCTTTGCATTTGTCCAGTGAGCTTATGATGACGTATTGCTGTCTTGTGGTACCCATGGCAAGATATGTTTGTTCGAGAAGGATAGTAGAATATAAGGAAGAGTCAGGATGTAGAATAGGGATAGAATATAAATGGTATAATGTAAATTTTTTGGTTTTTACTAAAGAGAATTCTAAGATATATATAATTTTATTCATATAAATATAGGAAGTAATAGAGGCAGATTCAAGTATTTTGTGTAAATTAGGTAATGCTATTGGGGCAACTAAATTTTTATTGAGCCTAGCGGGATTATTACATTTGATTTAATGAAAAGTATGCTTGTAATGACATCATCGATATCTCGTTCCAAAGAAACTATAGCTTCTAGAATTTGAATTGAAACGGTGGATTTTTTTCTTTTGATTTCTTCAAGAATAGTTAAATTAAATATAAGTTTGTTTGTTGAGGTAAAGTATGAATTTATTTTTCAAATATCTTCGTTAATAACGTATTCATCATAAGTGATTTTATGTAATGTTTCATTAAAATTCGTGATCGTTGAAGAAATAGTTTGTAATTGTTGTTTTAAGATATCATTAGTAGATATTTGCTGTTTCTCTAACTGTTCAATACATTCGTTATAATGTTTGGCATCTTTTGCGTCTGGAACACCAATGAGCCATTTCAAAATTGAACCAAAGTCGTCTAGTATTTCGAGTTTGGATCGCTTGTTGTCAGTGTAAGAATTAAGTTTGTCGAGTCTAGAATCTATTCTGTCTATGTTCATTTTTATAAATGAAGTAGTAGTTATAACGTTAGGTAAATTTGAATGTGTGGTAATGAAAGATTGATAGTTATTTATAAGTCGTTTGATGGAGTTGCGAGCTAAGAATAAAGGTTCCAGATTACGATATACGATAAATTTACAGGAATTTTCAGATATTAATATTTCAACATTGTTTTCGAAGTAGAGTCCAGAATTTGAAGGATTTATGTGGCTATCCCCATCAACAAATATTGTGGAGTACCTGAAAATTAAAATAAACCTAGTTAATTCTTTTGACTTCTTTTAAATTTAGTTATATTATAATTCTTAGAAAATAGATAAACTTTGTATAAAATGATAAAAGAAAACAAATAGTAAAATTAATGTATGAGTTTTTTATAAGATATAAAATATTTTCAATTAACCCTTAATTTTTAAAAAACCCTTAGTTTTATTAGGGTGTGTCACTATTCGAGCCACTCTGAAATAGATTTAAAGTTAAATATTTATGAATAATTACGATCTAGTCCTAGAATAAAATGTTATGATTATTGAATGAAGTCATGCAATGGTCTTAAGCGATTCGCATGCACTATTTGTTTTTTCCAGATTTTTGTATAGTATTATAATTTTCTTTAAAACCTATTCTAACAATAACAAGAGGCCCGTCCCATAGGCTATTTAAGTTGTTTGGATTAGGGACTTTAAGCATAACTTTGTCTCCTACGTTAAATTTGGCTATATTTTTAATATTGCTGTAGTATCGCTCTTTTGTCTTTTCTTTCATTGACTCTACATTTTGGCGGGCTATGTCCCGTGATACCTTGAGTCTTTCGTTTAAATCTCGTAGGTAGTCATGAGTAATGTAGTATTCGTTTACTTTTAAAGAATATAGAGAACGCGTTTTGTAACCAAAGAGTAATTCATGCGGTGTAAATTTTGTGGACTGATTAATTGATGTTTTATGGCACATAACGGCAAATGGCACAATTTGATCCCAATTAGATTGATTACGTTTGTGGTACATTCGGATGTGATCGCGTAATGTTGCGTGGCATCGTTCTAATGAACCGTTAGTTTGGGGATGAATAATATTGATGAAATCTAGTAATTTCATCAATTGTTTGATCACGCTATTTAGAAATTCTGTATCTTGATCGGAATGGAAACGTTTAGGTACACCGTAGTGTTGACAGAAAATTAAAAGAGATTTGGCTACTGTAGTTGCTTGTTTGTCTTGAATGGGGTATGCTTGAATAAAACGAGTTAAGTCATCTTGTAATGTGAGTATATATTTATAAGGTTCTGTAGAAAAAGAAGTAATAACCATGGGAGCTTTATATGTTTTACGTTGAATTTTGTTTTGTTGACATATTTGGCAATTATCTATATAATTTTTAATAGTTTCTGTTATTCCTTTCCAGAAATATTCAGATCGTATTTTGTGTGTTGTTTCGATAATGCCACGATGTCCTGATAGGGGATCATCATGGAAGGTTTTAAGGATTGATGCTATCTCTTCTGGAGCTGGAGTTTTAACTTTATTTTCACATATGGTGATTTTGCATTCGTAAATGTATGCTAAATAAGCTGTGTGTGACTGTTAAATAAGCTGTGTATGTAACTGTTCGTTTCCTTTAAGTTTACAAGTGGGGTCGTTTTTTAGGTTTGGAATGTAAAGTGATTTTAATTTATGGTTGTGTAGGCAAGCGAGTAATATTTAAAAATAGCTTTCAGAATCCCAAGGATCGAAGTGAGTGGGTCTCGAACAGCCAAATATAATATTTTGTTTTTTATCCGAAAGTAATAAATCGGTTTCGTAAAGTGTTTTTGGTTTATTTAAATATGGGTCCATTTGAGAGCAAGTGGAAATTGCTTGGTTGAAAAGGGTATTTTTATCCAAAAGTTGACAAGAGATTGGGATAAGAATGTTTTTGTGACGTTCGTTTAAGAGGCAGTCTGGTGAAATGTTGAGATATGGAGTACTAAATGTGTGAGAGTCGATTTCTAAGTAGTTTTGGAAGTTTAGTCGTAAATAGTCTTCTGAAGTGGTTGAGTCAAGATGTGTGTTTTTGTCGCTATTTGTTGGATTATATATGTTCGTTTGGAGAATTGTTGGGCGTGAGAGAGCGTCTGCATTAGTATTGTTTTTACCTGCCTTATATACTATTTCGTATTCGTACTCTTCGAGTTTAAGTCGCCAACGAACTAACCGACTACCAGGGTCTTTTATCAAGAAAAGCCATGTAAGCGGTTTGTGGTTAGTTACAATTTTAAATTTCCTTCCAAACAAATAGGGTCTAAAATGTTTGACTGCCCAAACGATAGCTAATAACTTTCTTTCGATAGTGGAATAGTTGGATTCAGCTTTATTGAGTGTTCGAGATGCATATGCTATAGGCAAGTCCTTGCCTATTTCGCCTTGCGATAGCACAGCACCTAAGGCGTTTATCGAAGCGTCTTTGGTTAGTATGAATTCCTTTGTTAAGTTAGGATATTGTAAGATTGGAGGGTTAGTAAGAAAATGTTTACATTCATTGAAGGATTGTTGTTGGGTTTCGCCCCATATGAAAGCAGTGTCCTTTTTAAGAAGGCTAGTTAAAAGTTTAGTGAGTTTACTGAAGTTAGGAATAAACCGACGGTAGTATCCTGTAAGACCTAGAAATGCTTTTATATCTTTAGACGATTTTAGGAATAGGGAATTCTTGAACTGCCCGTATTTTATCGGGGTTCGGCTTAACGCCTTCGTTGAAAATGATATGGCCAAGATAAGCAACTTCGCGTCTATAAAATTCACATTTGTCTGGTTGGATTTTTAGTTCATATTTTCTAAGTCTAGAGAAAACTTCTTAAAGTGTTTGTTAATGTTATTGAAGGCTAGAAGCAAATACTACTATATCGTCTAGGTAAACGAAACATCTTTCACCTTGTAAGCCACACAAAACGGAGTCCATTACACGCTGAAACGTCGCTGGCGCGTTTTTCAGGCCAAATGGCATTCTTTTATATTCGTAATGACTGTATGGAGTGCTAAAAGCTATTTTAGGAATTTCTTTTGGATCTACTTCTAACTGATGGAAACCTGAGGCGAGATCCAATGTGGTAAAATATTGAGAATGACCTAATTTGTCCAGAATGTCTGTGATGTTGGGAAGAGGATAGATGTCTCCTACTGTGACTTCATTTAACTTGCGGTAATCAATAACTAATCGCCATTTCTGTTTCCCAGATGCGTCTAGTTTTTTAGGAACAACCCAGATGGAGCTACTCCAAGGAGATGAGCTAGGTCTGGTAATGTCTTGGTCTAACATTTTTCGGACTTGTGATTTTACTTCTTGTTCGTGTACTTGAGGAAAGCGTGGTATATAGGTTTTTGTGTGAATTGGAATGTCAGTAGTGGTAGGTATTTGATGTTTTGTATGATTGCTAAATGTAAGTGAGTCGCCTTCGATGAAAAATATGTCGGGATATTTGGAAACAATTTTATCTAATGAGTTCGACTCTTCTTTGTTCAAATGTTTGCGTCTAATGAGGGTGAGTACTTGGTTTTGTCTATCGGTGTCGGATGTGTGATTAAGGTTGTTAATTAAGTGGTTATGAATGTTGTTTGTTTGTGGATTTGGTTGATAAGGGAGAACTTCGATGTTTGGAATGCTAATTACTTTATCGGATTTGTTTGTATTTACACAAGTGATAATAAATGAGTTGTTTTTGACTTCGACTAATGCATTGGGAATAACAACACCGTTATCTATTATTTGTTTTTCGACTATTGCTGTCCCGGAATTTATATTGCTTATTCTACACATAATTACACTCTCAGAGCGGTTATAAAGGAACTGGTTATTAGAGTCGATTATATTTTGAACATTTTCGTTCAAATAATGTAATTTGTAGGATCTTTCACGTATTCTCATAGTTTTGGATTGAATGTAAATGTTGCAATTATTCTTTATCATAAAATCGTTACCTGGTATACCGTCTGCTTTAATGTTAAGGGAGCAACTCAGCAGAACGTGAGCATTGACTTCAACGGATGCAATCGGAGCTCTGCAATATACCTTTACTTTATTTTTAATTTAATAATTAAAACTCATTCTAGATCTAGCATCGATCTGATTCACTTTTATTTTAGTTGTAGTAATTATATTGTAATTTTTATATTATAATAAAGTATTTTAAATTAGTTTCGGTTTTTTTTGGGTCCTTCGGCTGCAGTTAACGTAATTGCGCAGCCGGTAGGATACTCAAAGTTAGAGGCTATCGTAACTTTCAAGCTTTAAACGAGTATTCGAATCTACTACGGACCAACTGCGAGCCAAGAGGATACATCAAGACATCGATCCTGAGAAACCGAGATGAAATTTATGTAAGTACACCAGAATTTTATCTAGTGTTGCTTCCTTTTTCCTAGAGTAAATCTTTCCTGTCAAAATTTTCCATCCAAGGAAATCATCCCACTGTGACCCTACATCGCGTAGGTAGCCACGTAGACAGAGTTTAGATTATAATAGAGATTTAAGTTGTTATTTAGAGTTAGATATAATTACCGAGGAATCAAAAATGGCCTACGACCCTGACACTATTTTTAAAGTTTTACGCCCAGTGCCAGAGTTCGACGGCAACCCTAATGTACTAACTAGATTTATAAAATTATGTGACCAAATATGCTGCATACCAAGTAATGATCCTGGCAGTTAACTATCGAACTTATGCCTGCTTAACGGGATATTAAATAAAATAACTGGACCCGCCGCGACCACTTTAAATTCAAATGGTATTCCTGAAAGCTGGCATGGCATTCGTACAGCATTAATCAATAACTTTTCGGATTAAAGAGACGAAACGGCGCTCTACAATGACCTCTCGTTAGCTACTAGGAAACAGCTCTCCCAAGATTTTATGCACGATGTCAGACACTGTTCAGCACTATCATGACGTATGTTACGCTTCATGAAACCTTTACTACAATAGAAGCCAAACGTATATTATATAAAAATCTAACGAAGCAAGCTTTCGTACGCGGTTTAAAGGAGCCACTTGGCTCACGAATACGTTGCATGCGTCCTGATACCGTTGAAAAAGCCTTGGAGTTTGTACAGGAAGAACTGAACGTTATGTACTTGCAACAACGCGGTGAATCTTTCGCTGAGAGGAAACCTCAAGCACCTAAGCCTCTCCAACCTAGCCATATGACCTTACTTTAAAACCATTCAGTTTTCCTGCACCGATGCCAATGCCTAATTTACAGCGACCTTTACATACCACAACAACAAGCTTTCAGGCCTAACATGCCACCACAGTATAATATGCCTACGCGAACTCAACAAATGTTCCGCGCTTTGCCACCTAATTATACACCCCATAATAATACGTTTAGATTACCAAATAGGAATCCACCCCATAACTCAGGCCCGAAGCCTATGAGTGGCGTTAGCCATTACGTACCTAAGCTAATGCCTCCGACAGGACTGACCGGTCACGATTGGCGTAAATACGGTAACCCGCCACCTTCAAATTACTTCAAAAGTAGGGAAATGAATTTTAACGAATTTACAGATTACAATAGTTACTATTATCCTGAACACCAATACGACTATTACGACTATAATGATAATGACGACTATACCAATACTGTGATCTATGACTATGACGACACACAGCACTACCAATATCATGACGTAACTGAGTTAAACGAGCAAGATGACGTAGACTGTCAACCTTCTACAAGCAGTTCGACTCAGGATTTTCAAAAGACTCGTTCTTCAAAAAAGCCAAAATAGAAGTAAACTTACATACGCAGAGACAGCTTCCATATATATGTATTTCTAACCTCCGTTAAAATTTCTAATCGATACCGGGGCGAATCAGTCCTTCATAAATCCAGAAGCCATAAAAATATTTTCACATATACCTTTAAATTATGACCCGTTCGAGGTAACCAATGTGCATGCTACAACTAGGAATAATTATTCGATAACTATTCCATGCTTTCGAATTCCAAGAGCCTGATAGTATTAAATATATATTTATAAATTTCACGATTACTTGATGGCCTTATTGGTCTCGACCTATTAGAGAAATGGGAAGCTAGAATAGATTTAAAGGATAGATTACTTGTAACACGATTAGCTAACAACCCTATCTTAATGTATAACTCTAGGAATGTAAATTATGAGGACGTGATACCATCCCAATCTTCAAAACTGATAAAACTACCTATTAATGTCCATGACGGAGATGCGTTAGTTAGCGAACAGTATATCTCTAATTGCGTCATAAGCGAATGTCTAACATTAGTGTCGAATAACCGCGGTATTATAGAGGTATTTAACCCGACTCCGCACGATATAATTTTCTCTCTAGATCGCCCAATATGTGCCGAGACGTATAACATCGAGTCATCTCACAACGTTCAACCACTCCCACGTTACAAAGAAGTATTATCACGTTTACGCACTGACCATCTAAATGCCGAAGAACGCGCTAATTTAGAAAGATTATGTGCCAAATACGCTGACGTTTTTTATATAGAAGGCGAACAACTAACATTTACTAATAAAATAAAGCATAGCATCCGACCACTGATGAGATACCGATATATACTAAAAGCTATCGGTACCCATACGTTCATAGAGACGAAGTTAAACAACAAATCAGTAAAATGTTAGAGCAAGGTATAATTCGTCCATCCGAATCTGCATGGAGCTCTCCCATCTGGATAGTTCCTAAAAAAGTTGATGCTTCTGGGAAGACTAAATGGCGACTCGTAGTCGACTTTAGGAAGCTAAATGAAAAAACCATTAATGATAAATACCCAATCCCGAATATATCGGATGTACTAGATAAGTTAGGAAATTGCCAATACTTCACAACCTTGGATTTAGCCAGTGGATTTTACCAGGTCGAAATGAACCTAGTGACATCCCAAAACAGCATTCAACGTTGAACATGGGCATTTCTGAGTTCTTACGGATGCCCATGGGATTAAAGAACTCGCCATCTACGTTTCAGCGTGTCATGGATAACGTGTCCGCGACCTCAAAATACAGTTTGTCTAGTGTACTTAGATGATATTATTGTGTTCAGCACTTTTGCAAGAGCACATGGTAAACCTCGAGAAAGTATTTCAGAAACTACGGAATCCAATTTTAAAATACAAATGGATAAATCCGAGTTTTAAATTGAAACCGCTTATTTAGGACATATAATTAGCAAAGATGGCATTAAGCCAAATCCTAGCAAAATATCAGCCAGAGAAGTATCCATTACCCAAAACCGCAAAAGAAATTACAATATAGGTTATCGCAAGTTCATCCCAGACTTTGCTCGAATTACTAAACCTCTGACACAATGTCTAAAAAAGGGACGAAAAATAACTCTTGACACAGACTATATTAACTGCTTCGAAAAGTGTAAGACTCTCTTGACCAACGACCCAATCCTCCAATATCCTGACTTCAACAAAGAATTCATCCTAACCACTGACGCATCCAATGTAGCGATAGAGCCATCCTATCTCAGGGACCCAGGATCAGACAAACCTGTATGTTACGCTTCTAGAACTCTAAATGAGAGCGAAGTGAACTACAGCACTATAGAGAAAGAACTCCTTGCCATTGTGTGGGCAACCAAGTACTTTAGACCCTATCTGTTTGGCCGTACTTTTAAAATCTTAACTGATCATAAACCCCTTCAGTGGGTAATGAATCTTAAGGAACCGAACTCGCGACTTACTAGGTGGAAATTAAAATTAAGCGAATACGATTTTCTGTCATATACAAAGGAAAAAATAACACCAATGCCGATGCGCTTTGGGGGAAATACATAACGAAGAATCATGTTCTATGTTAGCTAACCCATCAGTAAAAACAGCCCTAGCACTGGCTCGACAACTCTAACGGCCCACACAAGCCAAGAAAATCCGATCCTCGAAATTCCATCACCAACGAACCTCTTAATAACCACAGACAGCATATTAACAATTGTAGGCGACATAAAAAGACGACCAATAGTGACCAAACCTTTGATACACATACTGAACAGCTGTACAGATAAGACAACCGGAAATGGAAGTAGACCTTGTCAACGCCATAAAAGAATACGCGAACCCAAAAGTCAAAACCGGATTACTAATTAACCCCCCTCTTTGCATGTATGACGTCATTCCAATCTTACAAGATAAATTTAGAAGCTCATCTATGAATCTTGTCTTAACTAAAGTGGAAGTCGAAAATGTAAAAGAATATTTGCAACAACAAGAAATAAAGAACTACCACGAAGGTAAAACCAACCATCGCGGTATCAACGAGTTTCTGGCCCTTTCCAAACGATACTATTGGCTAAAATAAGATGAATGCACAATATGTGGTCAGGCTAAGTACGATAGGAAACCTATAAAACCTCAACTCAATATCGTTCCCCCCGCTACCAAACCTTTCCAGATTATACATATGGACATGTTCACAGTACATAATGAAAAGTATCTCACATTTATAGACGTATTCTCCAAATATGCTCAAGCGTATCATTTAAGAGACGGAACAGCATTGAGCATTTTGCAAAGCCTACTTACCTTCTCTACGCATCATGGTCTTCCTCTTACTATTGTCACCGACAATGGGACCGAATTTACGAACCAGCTATTCACTGAGTTCGTACAATTACACAAAATTAACCATCATAAAACGTTAGCCCACTGTCCTAATGACAACGGTAACGTAGAGCGGTTCCATTCGACTATACTGGAACATCTGCGAATCCTAAAATTACAAAAGAAAGACGAGCATGTAGTAAACCTAATGCCCTATGCTATCTTAGGATACAATAGTTCTGTACACAGTTTCACTAAATGTAGGCCTTACGATATTGTTAACGGACATTTCAACCCAAGAGACCCAATCGACATCGACTTGACAAAACATTTACTGCAGCAATACATACTAACACACCGAGAGCAAATGAAAACAGTGTATGAAATAATCAACGAACATTCTTTATCCGAACGTTCAGCATTAATAAATAATCGGAATAAATCGCGGGAACCAGGGGTTGAATACCAACCAAACCAACAAGTTTTCATTTCCAACCCCCTAGCTAACCGACAAAAATTGGCCCCACGTTACACCCATGACCATGTTCTAGCTGACCTACCAATACTCAATTACACGTCTAGGAAACGCGGTCCGATAGGGAAGTCTAGACTTAAACGTGTACCTAAAAGTGACGAATTGTTACAGGACTCTAAAATTACTGACTGTACTGACCGTGCTGACGATCGAAGCCCAGGAGATAAAACTTGAATATCTTGAAGACGGACCAGGCCTACTACCATTTAGACTTGGACCAACGACTCTCATAACTCACTATCATACATTTCTTCAATATGTAAATCTTGACGACATCAGAGACAAAGTAACCCTATTGCAGGTACAGCTACAGAACTACAAGAACAGACTTGATAACGACACCAACTTACTGTACGAATTGCAAATGGACTATCTTTCTAGCAAATTAGATAAAGTATTAATACAACTAAATAGCTTAGAGCCTAGTCGCACTAAGAGAGGTCTAGTAGACGGATTAGGCTCAGTGATCAAAAGCGTAACCGGTAATCTAGATTATTTAGATGCCGCGAAATATAATAATGCCATAAAAGTTTTAAAGGATAACCAAGATAGGATTGAGTCAGAGTTCAATAGTCACATTAGCATTAGTAAGGAATGGATATTGCAACATAATAGTGTAATATCCCAGATAATTGAAAATGAAAACAAAATTAACTCAACACTTATCCAATTACTAGATAGAGCTGCTTATAGAGATAGTAGCCTCATCAAGTATGCTAAGTTTGCCCAACTCCTAACAATTTTAACAGAAAATATCGATGATATGCTCAATGAGCTTAATAGGATAGAAAATATATTAGCATTTAGTCGTGCATCGAGCACCCACCATTCTACGTTAAGTGTTAAGGTAATTAAGTCTATATTAGTAAGATTAAGGCAAATTTATGACAAGGAACATGTATTAAATTTAGAGACTAGAGAATATTACGATATCATTAAGTCAGGTTATTATTTCACAGAAAATCAAATAGTAATTGTTCTAAAATTCCCTGTTATTTCCAAAGACACCTTCGACCTATTCCGCTTATCCATTGTACCAACAAAACCACCAATCTATTATTCCAACCCTATCCTTTAATAGCAACTAATAGAGAAAATTCGTGTACATGAGACAGAATGTCCGAAGTTGAGTAATCGGTACCTATGCGAAAAGGAAACGAACACCCAAATTCGAACACAATCCGACTGTATCCAGAACCTCATTATCAATCAGTCTATAGCGAAATCCTGTAAGATAACCGACATTGCACTATCAAAAGAAGCCATAGAGCGTCTTGACGACCAACACTACACCATCTCCTTCCCTCAACCAACTAAGGTCCATACAGTATGCGGGCGTGAAGACATTACTTTATAGGGTAGTTACTTAGCCACAATACCAATTAGTTGCTTCCTGCGAACACAAGAATTTACCATCACCAATATTAACGATCAAGTAGAAGGCCATTCCCTAAAACTAATGAAAATACCAATGGATATAAACGGAAAAGGCACCCCAACAGTACCACGAATCAGCCCGAATACAATCAACCTGAAAGGACTCCACGCAGCCCAGGACTAACTCATGATGCAACCACCACTTCATCTGAGAGAGATGGATCTCCTAACTTTATATCACACTACTATTCCCTTTTACACCGTGTTATCAAGCGTAGTAGTATTCGCTATCATAATCTCAGTTCGTTACTACTACAAGACTAAGAAGCAAGAACAGATCCAGAATAATACCCAACATAGCTACGAAAAGCCCGAAGAATCTCCTAAGAACCTTATCCCGAAGTCGAAAGGATTGCAACTTTTCTCTCAAAGTTCTAAAATAGTTGCTGATCTGAGGGTGGAGGAGTTATAACATAGCCTCATAGGTAAAGAGCCTACACAGCAGCGACCCCGATACATTGCAGCGGCACGAGGCGCAACTCAACAGAACGTGAGCATTGACGTCAACGGATGCAATCGGAGCTCTGCAATATACCTTTACTTTATTTTTAATTTAATAATTAAAATTCATTCTAGATCTAGCATCGATCTGATTCACTTTTATTTTAGTTGTAGTAATTATATTGTAATTTTTATATTATAATAAAGTATTTTAAATTAGTTTCGGTTTTTTTTGGGTCCTTCGGCTGCAGTTAACGTAATTGCTTCTAAGAAAGTAATTTAGTAAATAAACAATATAAAGTATACAGGACTTATAATATAAAGTAAATAGTATCTATGACATAACACCATTACCCATTGAGTGACTGTGAGCTCCCTCCTACGGCCGAGTTCAGGACTTCCAACTATATGGAATTAGAATATTTTGAAGTTTGAGATTAAAATCAATTGAACACCCTTCTTAATTATTTCAAGGACCTGGCTATAGTGTACCTACTGTTGTTTTTTGAAACGGCAAAATCTAAATTGGTGCATTTATCTAACGTCAACAATTTTATGAAACATCTATGTTTGTGTAGATGTAACGCCGTCACTTTATTGACAATAATTAGCGGAATCAGTCTACCTTCATTGTCTCCATATTCATCATCATCATTAAAGCATTTCAGAAATCCACTGTTGAACACATATCTCCTCCAACACAATGTAACAAAACACGGTCCTAAGCCAGGTCTCCATATACTTGGTAGGCGTTACATGGACGTTACACAAAACCTTTGTTCTGGTCATGTTCATTTAAACATATATTCGTTGGGATACACTATTAAAGTCATTAAGCGTTGTGCTAAGGTCCTCTAGAGATTCTGCCATATCGACAATATCGTCAGCAAAACGAAGATGAGTGATACTCATTAAGAATTAGTAAATGAGCATCACCACACTGGTGTTTCAAAGGAGGTCACTCGTCAGCAACATATTACTTGCAGTTTCACGAGCTACTCGCGCACGTCTTATCCCTTATTGCTAATTAACCAATGCTTAAAAAGAATGGATGAGCAAATAACGTAAAAATACTAGTTTCTCTGATGGGCACACGCCTCCTTTAATTTCTGAAAGAGTTATGGAGCGGTTTTTCCATCGCGCTGCTCCAGTGCGTGTCGGCGTACTTCACACGTCGTCTAATTATCTTAATGTTCAAATATATTGTACGATGTTTTTCTTCACCGTCGAGCACGTGGTAAATTTCAGCACTTAAAATTGCAATTAACGATTTCATTGGTGCCGGCGGAGATCAAACCAAGTGCTCTACGCACTGGAGAGATTATGGTTAGTACTTAGCTACCACGCCTAGTAAAAATAAATGAAAAAAGCTTTTTCCTAGACGAAATGGTCGTTATTTGTATAAGTAGGTACAAGTTGATGAAATGTTCAGAAGTTAAAGGATGTGACAGAAAATATCAGACAGTTCTTTTTGTTATATCTTGTAAGCTTTTTAAAAACTGACTCAAAGTCATTATTTTATTATTTGTTATAAATTTATTGTAACGTATTGGGTATCTTGGATAAGTTTGTATTTTTTTTTTATCACAAAATTTTCGCAGTAAATTATTACGTTTTATACAGTGATTCTCTCCTCTTAGGTTCGGCGTGACTGTAGGATGTTATATAGGTACTGAGTTACTGTAAGTTACTAAGCGACCATAAATCATTATATGTATGTATAGACATACACATCTACATTTTTTGATGTTATTTTTTTTCATTTTTTGTATTTTGATTGATTTTTTTTTAACCTGGTAATTTTTTTTCCATACCAATTGATGGGCCTTAGTATAATGCCATTTGTGCTCTTTGGATGAAGTTATTTTTTATTTTATGCACAATTGCAGACAAAACAATATTAATTGCACATCTCTAAAACAAAAATTTACCTCTTCTCCTTCTAATAATAGCTCCTGCACCTGAAACGGCGGAATAGTTTTTCTACGGACCATTTTCAGTAACAATTTTTGTAAAAAGTTATGAGTGTAACATTTTTGTCAGCTGCTTTATTCACAGTGCCTTGAGCAACACTTTGCCTGTTTCTGTACAGAAAATGATGCTGGCTTTGCTATTTCTTATTTGAAATAATTCGTAGGCGTAGTGCTGCAGAAAACTGTTCCAAATATGGATGGCTGCTACCAATGAATATAATACCTGCTATGTTACACTTATTTACATAGAAACTTTAATTATCATCTGCATAAAATTCTAAATAGCACTTTTTACACAAGAAAATAAACTTTGAGATCAGTCCATCTTGTTTTTTGCTAATAAAGTGAATATTAAAACAAACCAAGAGGTCCGTGATTTAAAATTTCTTGCAGCTCTTTATAGAAAAGCATGACCTTATCATAATATGATAGTTAATTGGCATCGCAATATATTTAATATATTTATGAAAATGTAATGTATGTACATAAAAACATGAATAGCTTTGATAAGAATAAAGATGTTCATACTTTAAACACTAGAAACAAACATAAGCTTGTAATACCAGTTACTAGACTCCACAGTATTAGTAATTCATTTACTGGGCAATGTATACGCTTTTACAACAAAATCCTAGAAAATGTACAAAATTTGTCCATAAATAAGTTTAAATGTCTTATTAAAGAAAAATTGTACAAAAAGGGTTATTATAATATCAAAGAATAGATAAGTGAAAAAAACCCCTGGGAATGAGGTGATCGCCACCATGCTGGTTCTATTAATACTCATAAAAAATTTGTACAAACAAAAAAAACAAAATTATTGTAAAGTGATATGTTTTAAAAAAAAAGTCCCGCTGGGTTTCTTGCTGGTTCTTCCCAGGACAGAGGTATTTTCCGAACCAGTGGTAAATAAAAAAATGACTTTCAATAAGTATTATGTAATAATCTATATTGAATAAATATTATTCTATTCTTATCATTTAGCCATCTGATAAAACTTTTAAGTGTGCCAGTCATACATTAATGATAATATTTGGGTCATTATACTGGAAATAGTCTATTAAATATTTTATAGTACAATTGATCACCTTCAGTATGATTGACCGTGTGTATGACTTTTATAAGTCTATGCTATTTTTGATGAAAATTATTATTGCAGATAAAAGCCCTTACACATTTATTTTAGTCTCGAATTAAATTAATGAAAATAAACATTTGAACTTTTTAATAAGTCCCATCGGTAGCCTTCGTTTTACATAGAAATCTGGTAATGACGAGCATTTATTTCAATATGAACTAAGTCGTGTTTCTTTGAAATTTACAAGGTTTGTTTTATCCAAAACTAAGAATTTTGCTGATGAAACGTCGTAAAAATTAGGTAGGATAGGTTTCGCTTTTGCAAAACGTCCCATTAATGGCTCTGTATAACTGATCTTCAAATGTAAAACACCGACTGAAAATCAAATAATTATTAATTTTTTTAATTCATTGAACATTTTTAAGATTGTGTTGAAGCTCCACTGGTAAAAAAAAACAAATATATATATTATAGTTGTTGACGAAAATAAGGTATACATCGCATCCCACCAAGAATTTCTAATGTAAGCTAAGATGTGATAATAAATGTAAATAATTATTTTTGCAATATCTTAACAGCCGGGTCAGCGCGCGATTCAGATTCAAATCTATATATGTATATATATATAAAATATATATACATTTTATTTTTTATATTTTATTTTTTATTTATTATTTTTATATATTATTCAATATAGATTATTATATATATATATTTATAGATATAGGCCTTCCTAAGGAATGCCACAAAGCATGGTCCTAAGCCACCCGCATCTATCGACTTCCTGCATATTTTACCATGTCGTCCCTCCATATAGTGGGAGGCTGCCACTCGAGAGCCTTTCTTCCTATTGTTTATCGGTTTTCCAAGTTATGTGTCCAGCCCAAGGCCATTTCACTTTAATAATCCGTATAATCCGTTGGGCTATGTCAGTTACTGTGGTTCTACCGCGGATATCCTCATTTCTAACTTAATCACATAGACTAAACGGTAACTTTTTAACGGTGGTAGAGCCATGCGGCAGCTTTTGCTGTTGCACGTATGGGCCGGCTCCCCCCCTCTATCAAAATGGTAGCGGAATTAAATCAAAGACTACCACAGGAGGCTACCAGCACTCCTGGAGATTCACTCGCTGAGCATCCTCGACCATGCTACTCCACTCCTGAACGTGGGTGCTCAGGCTGCCCCGCGTGTTCTGTGGGAGGGGGGGGGGGCAAAATTCCGCTCAAAACAATAACTGCTCGGCAAACTGAGCAACAAGACCAAGGCGACCCCTGCCACGCTATCCGTGAATTTCTGCTACATCAGGGGACTTCACTCGAACCTAAACGCTGTCCCTACCATCTCGAGATGGCGAAGCCAGCCTTGCTCTTTCTGACCGAGACGCAGGTGTCCTCTCCGGCTGATACTTCGTATCTCTCCTACCCAAGGTACAAATTGGAACACTCCTTTGTGTCTCGGGCTGGAGTTTGCGTATACGTCAGAGAGGACATCTGTTCTTGACGCCTTGGCAGTCTTGAAGGTTCGGACCTGTCCATCCTTTGGCTACGCGTAGACAGCGACGACCATCCGCGCGTCTACGGGTGCCTCTATAGGTCCCATAGCGGTAATTCCAAAACAGACCGACTCATCGACCACGTCCAAATGGCTACAGATTCCTTGCTACAACAGGTCCCATCCGCAGAGATCGTGATCCTTGGCGATTTTAACGCCCACCACGCCGAATGGCTCGGTTCACGTATAACCGATCATGCGGGGAAATCTGTTTATGATTTTGCCTTGAAATATGGTCTGACACAACTGGTTACTTCGCCTACGCGGATTCCAGATGTGGAGGACCATACACCTTCCCTGTTGGACTTTCTGCTGACCTCTCATCCGGACGGATATCAGATTTCCGTCGATGCCCCTCTCGGCTCTTCAGACCATTGTCTGATTCGGAGTGTGGTGCCAATCACGCTCCCCTCACAGTTGCGTTCTGCAGGTTGCCGCCGTGTTTGGCATTACAGGTTGGTGGATTGGGATGGAATGCGGTCTTTCTTTGCATCCTACCCATGGGGGCGGGTTTGCTTCTCGCCGGATGATCCCAGCTCTTTTGCTGACTTTGTCACTGATGTGGGGCTACAGGGAATGGAACTATTTATTCCATGATCTGTGGTACCCACCGGTGGCAGATCTCAACCTTGGTTTGGTCGCTCCTGTAAGACAGCATTATGCAGTAAGCAGGAGTGTTATCAGGCCTGGGCTGAGGCTTCGGCGGCTTGGGATGTAAACACCAGCATGCTTAAAAAGAAGTATAACTTCGCCTCCAGGTCCTTCAAAAGAGTTATTGCCAAGGCAAAGTCAGAGCACATAGTCAGAATTGGCGAGAAACTAGTTCGCCTTCCTTCGGGAACCCATGCATTTTGGTCTCTCGCCAAGGCTGTCCAAGGGAATTTCTGTAAGCCATCACTACCATCTCTGCACAGGGAGAACGACTCACTGACCCAGGCCGCAAAAGAGAAAGCCGACCTTTTAGGCTCCCTTTTTGCGTCCAACTCGACTCTTCATGACGGGGGAAACACACCGCCGACCATCCCGCGGTGTAAGTGCTCCATGCCGGATGTGCGGTTCTCACAGCGCTCGGTTCGCAAAACACTCCTCTCCCTGGATATCCACAAGTCGAGTGGGCCTGACGGAATCCCCCCAATTGTGCTGAGGACGTGTGCTCCGGAGTTGGTACCGGTTCTTACGCGTCTTTTCCAGTACTCCTACTCCCTAGGCGTAGTCCCGAAATCATGGAAGATAGCTTTTTTCCACCCGATCCCTAAAAAAGGCCACCACTCAGACCTGTCCAACTACAGGCCTATCGCCATCTCGTCCTTGTTCTTCAAAATAATGGAATCCATTATAAACTGCCAGCTCATGCGGTAACTTGAGGATCACCAGCTGATTAGTAACCGCCAATACGGTTTTCGTCGGAGTCGATCAGCTGGTGATCTACTGGTCTACCTGACTCATAGATGAGCGAAGGCAGTAGAGTCCAAGGGGGAGGCATTGGCCGTTAGTTTGGACATTGCGAAGGCCTTCGATCGGTTTTGGCACAAAGCGCTTCTTTCGAAGCTCCATTCCTATGGGCTTCCCGAGAAATTGAGCAATTGGATCACCAGCTTTCTTGCAGATCGGAGTATCAAGGTCGTTGTAGACGGTGCATGCTCCGACTGCAAGCCTATCAACGCTGGTGTTCCACAAGGCTGCGTACTATCACCAACGCTGTTTCTTCTGCATATCAAACCGGTAACATTCATTGCTATGCGGATGACAGCATTGGTGATGCTTTATACACCGGCCGTGCCAATATTTCTCGGGAAAACGTTGCCGAGTACCGGAACAAACTTGTGTCTGAAGTCGAGTCTTTGCTGAATAAAGTCTCGGATTGGGGGCGACTAAATCTAGTCCAGTTTAATCCTCAGAAGACACAAGTTTGCGCGTTTACCGTTAAAAAGAACCCCTTTGTCGTATCTCCTCAGATTCAAGGCACTTCCCTTGTTGCCTCAGCCAGTATCGGAATCCTCGGCGTTGACATATCGAGTGACGTGCAGTTTCGTGGTCACTTGGAAGAGAAGGCCAAATTGGCCTCTAAAAAGCTTGGCGTGCTCAGCAGGGCGGGACAGTATTTCATGCCGGCACAACGCCTGCAACTTTACAAGGCGCAGGTTCGGCCTCACATGGAATACTGTTCCCATCTCTAGGCTGGGGCTCCCCAGTGCCAGCTCCTTCCACGAATCGTCGACGATCGAGTCCTTTCCGATCGGCTCGATTCATTGGCGCTGCGAAGAGATGTTGCATCCCTTTGCATTTTCTTTCGCATTTACCACGGGAAGGGCTCTGAGGAATTGTTCAGATTAATCCCAGCCGCCAAATATCACAAACGTACATCGCGGCAGAACTCCCAATACCATCCACATCATCTGGATGATTGACTGTCCACCACTTTGCGATTTAGAAGATGCTTTCTTCCTCGCACAACTTCCTTGTGAAATCGATTACCACCAGCGATTTTTTCGGAACGATACGACTTAGGGACCTTCAAGAAAAGAGCCTACTCATTTTTAAAAGGCCGGAAACGCATCTGCAATTCCCCTGGTTCCCCTGATATTGCAGTTGTTCATGGGCGGCGGTAGTCACTTACCATCAGGTGAGCCGCATGCTCGTTTGCCCCCTCTTCTATATAAAAAAAAGAGAAACCCCTCTCCACTTTAAAATTTTTTCATTTTTCAGATGATGGTTTGTCTAACATTTAAAGAAAACATAAACCCAAGCATGTCGTTATATAGCACTTAGGGAAGCACCATTTTTATTTTATTTAAATTGTTTGATTTAATTTTATAACTGTGTACTTACCTAAATATCACTCATAAAACAGCGTTTTACTGTAATAAATATTTATAAAATTCAGTATTACCTACTTAATTAAAATTTGCAACAATTACATTATATAAGTATTAAAAACTATCGAAATCTAAATAACGAGAGCATGTTGGTCGTTCCACACCTAAATTATATAAAAATGTATTTTTAAGTTTCACTAATCAACGTCGCTGCGAAAATTTCTTCTTCTTTGGGCACTTTAAAATTTTAATTTATTTAGAAAACAATATTTCCAGTTACCAGTGTAAACATAAAAAACTAAAAAAATTATACGTGGTAGAGCCATGCTGCAGCTATATTAGTAGTATAGTTGTCGCACGAATGGGTCGGCTCGACCGGGGAAGGACCACGCTCTCACAGAATACCAGCGTAAAATAGCAGCTTAACATTGCTGTGTTTCGTATGGTGAGTGTAGAGAACCGGAGACCCTTTTTACCGGAAAAGAGGCATTCCATCTTAGTCCTCACGGGTGACAACGCATCTGCATTTTGATTCGCAAACGACGACAGATGTAGATGTCTATGGGCCACAGCAACCACTTACCATCAGGTGGACTGTGTGCTCGTTTGTCACCCTATTCTATAAAAGAATATATTTGAACGAAGTCGCTCCAACACCGACGCGCAGTCAACCCTTGACGATGTCCGAAAACGGACTGCGATAGAGCTCGCGGGGGATTACAGGGCGACGGAGCAGGCACGCTAGCGCGAATATATTCAATTTCGGGGAAAAATTATATTTTCTCGAGTAAAAATATTAATATTTTTAGTGTAAAAATTATTTAAAGAGCTTGTGCCGTTTTGGAGAAATTTTGCAAAATATGACAAAGATAGGTACTGTTTGGGGATTTTTTTCTAATAAGGGGTTGACAAAAATACAATTTTGTTCAATTAAAAACATTTATTAAATCCTCTTCTATCAGCCTGTATTTTTTTTTGCGGATTTAATGAACAGTTATTGCAATTTTTTTACTAAAATATCCAAGAATTTAAGCATTTCACCCGCTCTTAGGGCCTTAATTGATAGTCTCGGATTTAAAGAAAAGTCATTGTAGTGATTTGAAGACATTATTGTATATTAATCACAAAAGAAGTCACTTAGACGCGCATTTGACATTTGTCGTTGGTAATAGAATGCAAAATTAAAATAAATTTAGATTATTTTACTTTTGTATCGTGAGCCGTGGTGGCTCAGATGGTTAGCGCTCGCTGTAAGTTTCACAGTACGCGAGCAACCCGGGTTTGATCCCCGCCGGCACCAATGCAATTATTAATTACAATTTAAGTGCTGATTTACCACGTGCTTGGCGGTGAAGGAAAACATCGTGAGGAAACCAGCTTGTCTGAGAAATAAGAAAAAAATATTTCGAAGACATGTGAAGTTCGCTAACACGCATTGGGGCAGCGCGGTGGACATTTCTTTGCCCTAAAACCCTCTTAGAAATGAGCAAAGGCCTGTGCCCAGCAGTGGGACCTATATAGGATGTAACTTTAACTTTTTTTAACTTTTCCTCTTCAAGGATTTTTAAATAAGTTTTTCCAATAAGATATTAAGTCTCTGAAAAGCTATTATTAAAATGGTATTTGATTAACTCGACGGGCGAGAAAGCGACCCATACTAGCTTATATAGTATGGGATCTCGTTATACTGTGACAGTAGTTTACTAATTAATTAACATCTCCAGACTTGCCACTGGTAGAATTCTATCAAGAGAAGCCATAATTTAAAAGAAGAAGAATATCTCCATCTATTAAGGTACGTAATTAATGGTTCTATCGTTACAGCACGTTAAAAATACTAATTGTTTTGATTTTGATTTCATTTTGTCTACATATGTCATCTCATCATTATCATCATCATTACAGCCTTTCAAAATTCACTGCTGAACATAGGCCTTCTCATAGATTGTCTTACAGGGAGGATATTTGCCATATTTTTTTTTTATAGGATAGGGTGACAAACGAGCACACAGTCCACCTGATGGTAAGTGGTTGCTGTGACCCATAGACATCTACATCTAAAGAATCAAAATGCAGATGCGTTGTCACCCGTGAGGAATAAGATGGAATGCCTCTTTTCCGGTAAAAAGGGTCTCCGGTTCTCTACACTCACCATACGAAACACAGCAGTGTTAAGCTGCTATTTTACACTGGTATTCTGTGAGAGCGTGGTCCTTCCCCGGTCGAGCCGACCCATTCGTGCTACAACTATACTACTAATATAGCTGCAGCATGGCTCTACCACGTATTGGTCATTTGATGAAATTTGGTGCTGCTGCTACCGTTTGCACGGAAATTTAGAATCTTCTTCTTCTACATCAGCCTGCAAAAGGCCTCTGGATATGAGCCTCTCCCGTAGGAAATTTTTCTTCAGAGTTGGAGGATTTGCCTTAATCGTCACACTTGGCAGTTGGATTGACGATCGCAGTACCAGACGTCTAGCACCTTTGACGCTGTTCCTCTTCTCTGGTCTGATTATTATTCTTCTGGCGTAAAGCGATGGTTATAGCGCCAACAGAAGCCACGGAAGTAAGGTTTTTTTGACGCATCTCATAGCCAAAACTCACAGGACGAAAAGGGGTAATGGATTTGCTTACGTTATTTAATTAATTGTTTATAATCTATTAAATTCTAAATACGTTTACAAATTCAGTCACTAAAATGAAAGCAGTATCTCTAAGTCTAATTTTACCGCCAGGTCAGGTACGCAGTTGACTTATCTATAAACTACCCCTGAGAGACTCGTGACCCAATATATTTTAAAGATTAAACAAATGAGTTATATAATACTTTTAATGACGTATATTTTTTGCTTTTACCTGATTTAAGTAAAGAATAATATACGAGTATTTCTGATTTATTTTTGCAAATCCCATGAGGGTTTTGAAATTTGGTTTATTATTCGGCTATTTGTATATTTTTAAGGATACATACACGTGCCTACCTTGATTATTAGTGTATAAACATATATTATTTAAAAAATATAAGCAGACAACATATAAAGAAGGTGAATCCCGCATGGAAAAATTGTATGAAATTTAATCACCACAGAATTTTATTCTAACGCCGAGTGAAACTGTATCGCACAGGTAATTTATTATGTATGAATAAAATTCCATCATTAATAATAGTCATCGACATAGAACAATGCACTTTATAAGCCAGAAAGTTCGCAAATCCTCTTGAGTTGGCAGATGTGCATTCACGTGAGCTTCAATAAAATTATGTGACTTTCATGCCATGTATATTCAAAAGGAGGAAGTTTTGTATCACTCGACTCGAGCAGAACATAATTTGTGCTGCTTTTTTACAAGAGCAGTAGAGTGCGAAAACTAGCTCAACTTCTTGATACGCATTCACGCACACATCTTTTTTCTTTCTTTTACCACCCCTAAATTTCTACTGCTGTTAGCACAAATATGCACCTTAAACTATATAAAAGCTATGGTTTAAAACAAATTTCATGTTTTGATAGGCTCTTGGAAATTAAGTTATATATTTGTTTCTTTTACTCGGCTTTGAATTAAATTTATGGTGAGAATGACATCTAGGTTTATAGATAGGTTAACCTTGGTTAAAACAAAACATTATTAACAAAATTTTATACAAATCTTTAGAACGGTTTTCGAGAAACCAATTCGATTAAACATAGTTATATTTCAATACTTTCTATATATGTACATAATACTAACTTTTTATAGATATATTATCACATGTAGATACGGTGATACTATAGTTCGATGTTGTAAGGTTTTGCTTTAACTTTAGAATAATACAACGTGCAAATTCTACTGTTATGTTCCGGCATAGATGCAGAGCAGTTTTTTTTTAAATTAAATTAAGGGTGACAAAGTGGCACTAAGTAAAGAAAGTAAAAGTAATTACATGCAAAAAGTTAATAAAACTAAATTAAATACAATTGACAAACATAACAAATTAAAAAAATACACTTAAAAAAACTCAGTGCTGCAGCATGAAACTGCGAAAAGGACCGGACTCAGTGCACATTATATACAGAAGTTCAGGCTTAGATAATTGCGAATTCGATATAGCACTTTTAGCCTAAAGAAGCAATTACGTGCAATGTCGAAAATATGCTTCTCGAATCGCAGCTTTCCATCCATCACCACACCAAGATTTCTCGCTTCAGGGACTCTTTCAATTGTATTCTTATTTATGACAACCGCGGGACATTTCGAGGTTCTCTTCCGTGCCTGTGGTTGGTGTTGCGAGAATCATGTATTTTATTTTATTCGGATTCAGAAGTAGTGTATTACGCTCAGACCACAGAGACATGCGATTCAGGTCGGTGTTAAGCTTCGCCAATGCTATATCTGTATCGCAGAGCTTAAAAGAAATATATACCTGTAAGTCGTCTGCATAAATGTGGAACTTACAATGCTCTATATTATTAAAAACATCCGCGCTGTAAAGTATAAAAATCAGTGGTCCTAAAATAGAACCCTGCGGAAATCCCCTTCAACCCGTCGAAAAAAGAAGTAATTCTGGTATTGTCGTTTGTTATTAATTGGACTCGCTGGGAACGATTCTTAAAATAGCTGTCGAACCACTTAATAGCATTTCTACTTAATCTATAGTATGATAATTTAGAAAGTAGTAAGAAAACATTAATGGTATCGAATGCGCATGAGAAATCCAGCAATGTCAAAATATTGCCCTCTCCGTTGGTCTACAGCCTGAATTAAGGCAGTTGTAGTGCTGCGTTGTTTTCTGAAACCCGATTGCAGCGTCGGCAGTATATTATTGGTCTCAAGATATACAGTTAACTGCTTACATGCTATCTTCTCTATTACTTTAGATAAGTACGGTAAGATGCTAATGGGCCGAAGGTCAGACATATAAACAGGGTTACTAACTTTGAATATAGGCTTAACAAGGGCTTGCTGCCATATATTAGGATAGATTTTCGTTTCGAAAGATTTATTGATTATTGATGTTATTACTTCAAGACAATCTGGAAGTAACAGCCTTATCATGTCTATTGACACCACATCGCAACCAACTGCATTACTCTGTATTGACCTTAAAATATTTGCAACTTCAGATTCTGAGATTGCTTTAAATTGAAACGAAACATCAGAAAAACGATGAAATTTAAAGTAAGTGAGAAGAGACATAGCTACATTACTTTCTCCGGGAACATTGAGAAAATGATAGTTCAGAGCATTTGGATCACTGAAATTAGCTGGCAGAGAATTATTTTTGCTTTATTTGCACATGTTGCTTAATATGCTTCCACATAATTTTAGGTTGATTAATTTTTGATTTGACGAAAAATTTAAAGTACGCCTTTTTTCTGACACAATAGCACTTTTGACTTTTGATTTTAGCTCTTTATAATACTCCTTGTGAGTGTCAAGATTTGTCTTACGAGCCCTAACTTGCACTTCATCACGCGTCTTCATCATACTCATCATCATTGATACGTGGTAGAGCCATGCTGCAGCTATATTAGTAGTATAGTTGTAGTACGAATGGGTCGGCTCGACCGGGGAAGGACCTCGCTCTCACAGAATACCAGCGTAAAATAGCAGCTTAACACTGCTGTGTTTCGTATAGTGAGTGTAGAGAACCGGATACCCTTTTTACTGGAAAAGAGGCATTTCATCTTAGTCCTCACGGGTGACAACACATCTGCATTTTGATTCTTTATTGAAGATAGATGTAGATGTCTATGGGTCACAGCAACCACTTACCATCAGGTGGACTGTATGCTCGCTTGTCACCCTATTCTATAAAATAATTTATTTGAACGAAGTCGCTCCAACACCGACGCGCGGTCAACCCTTGACGATGTCCGAAAACGGACTGCGATAGAGCTCGCGGGGGATTACAGGGCGACGGAGCAGGCACGGTCGCGCGAATATATTCAGGTGGACGGTATGCTCGTTTGTCACCCTATCCTATAAAAAAAACACTTTATGTTATATGTTAACCAAGGATAATACTTGTTTTTTATGTAAGAGGTCTTCATTAGTGCATTTTTATGAAAATATTTATTACAGTTTTGTTAAAAATACCCACCATATCATTGACATCATTTAATAATGTGAAGCTATGCAAGTCTATAAGGTTAAGATCTTGTTTAAAAATATCTGTATCGATAGTCCATAATGGTCTGAACGTAACCCATCTAGGCTTTAGTCGATCTTTTGGAATGTTAAATTCACATAGAACCACGGCATGACTACTCAAGTCACTTATATAGTCTACTTTTATGTAAGATAGCGGTGCGTTAGTACACACAACATCGATGAGAGTCTGACTACTTTCGGTAAAATGCGTTGGTACTTCAACATATTGTATAAGATTACAACAATTTAGAAAGTCAGAGAACATTTTAGTACTTGCGCTGTGTCCAATTAAATCCAATTAAACTGACCAATCAAAACAGTATAATCGTACCCTGCGGAGGAATCTAACGACTCACTCAGCGCATCCAGGAATAATTGTACACTAAGACGATAAGCAGATAAGGGATTTACCACTCATTTTAATACTTATCCATATTTGCTCCACCGTGGAATAGACAGCATGCTGAATAATTCGTGTTGTTAAATCCCGGCTCAAATAAAAATCTAACCCTCCACCGCGTGCACGGACTTCGGCAGGTCGGGAGATGTGTCGCAGTCGATAACCGCAGGCGCACGGCCTTCCTCACCCTCCCGAAGCCATGTTTCATTGATGACCATTATGTCAACTGAATGTCGCGCCATGGCAACCGAGAATTCATCGTGTTTGGTGCCAAGAGATGCAAGATTTAGTACACCAATTTTTAATTTATTTAACTTTAACATTTTTGCTAGGATTATCTATTTTTATTATAAAAATAATTAATTCAATATAATAACTGAACGAAAGCTGATTATGGTGCCATACAATATCGGCTAAAATTACATTTTTAAATGGCACAAGAAGGCTACTTAAAACGAATAACATAAAAAGTATAGATAAAAGACGGACATGGATGACTACCAACGAGACTATATTTTTACTTGGCAGGCTGTAGCACAGGTATGGGCAAGCATAAGACCAAAGAAATAACTTAAAACTCTGAAACAATAAAACAATAAAATAACATAAATTTATCTAAAATAATAAAACAATATAATAACTGAAATTTATCTAAAACAAAAAAAAACATTAAAATAACCTAAAATTATCTAAACAATATTTGTGCTTATTTCTAAAAGTCTAATATTCATATAAAAGGGAGTGAGTTTTTCTATTTCCATCTATTACTATTTAAACAATAAAGATAGTAATTAAATATAGTATATAATATAGTAATAAAATAAATCCAATAAACAATAGCTAAACTACTATTAAAGCGAAATATTAATAAACAGATTTATGCACTTCCAACGTATTACTCTCCAAAAGTTTTTACTATTTCAAGATCAGTGCGAATTCGATGACGAGATGTGTTCGAATCGCGACGTGCAAAAATGCATCCATCCCGCGTCTTTACATACCGCCAGCCCTTGAGCCGCCCTTCCTCCCGTGCCTTATAGAATAACTGCTTATTAGTAGGAGTAAGGCGCTCATTTACATAAAACCGGCTCGTCTCAACACCTATGTTTAGTCCAGCGGTATCGGCACCACGTTGCACGCGCGCCGCACGTATCACTTGGTCTTGAATCGCTCGTCGAATAAGTCGCACAACTAAAGGACGTGGTCTGGGCTTATTGACGCCGCTTTCGTCTTCGCGACGAATGCCTCCTACACGCTTCACGCTCACTACATCGCGTTCGTCCCGCTCAACGCCGATCTTTGTGGCTAGCAATGTACGAGTAACGACGTGCAGGGAATTTTCACCCTTAAGTTCTGCTACTCCAGATATTTCTACGTCAACGTCATCATCATCATCATTACAGCCCTTCACAAGTCCACTGCTGAACATAGGCCTTCCCCAAGGAATACCACAAAGTACGGTCCTGAGCCACCTGCATTCATCGACTTTCTGTATGTCTTACCAGGTCGTCACTCCATCTAGTGGGGGGACGCACTACACTTCGTCCGCCGGTACGAGGCCGCCACTTGAGAACCTTTTTTCCCCATCGGTTGTCGGTTCTTCGAGCTATATGGCCGACCCATTTTCACTTCAGCTTACTAATCCGTTGGGCTATCGCCATTTCTACGTCATTGAGTAATAAATCTTGATCACGTTCATTTAGGCGACACTTGAGTTCAGTTAATGTGTCTTGGAATGTGTCACTTTGGAGTCTGCTGGCTAAGCTTGCATGTCCGCTGCATGCTGTTCAAGATTTATTACCCTTTTTTCAATGTCACCGACCCTATTGTTGAGCTCATTTTCATTAGATTTAATTTTTGATATTTCTTGCCGAAATGACACTATCTCACGTGCAATAGTAATATGCTGCTCGCGTCTTAATTTTATTTCCCTTGCCAAGTTTATGTTATTATCAGCACCCGCCGTCAGTGTTGCCCAGTACTGCGTCGCCTAGCTCAGTATCTGTGACACCAGACCCAGAGCTAAGCAATCCAGGCGTAGTGCTCATTACTCCTTCACTTGCACTCTTCGTCTTGCATCCACGACATTGCCATTTATTGAATATACGGGCATCGTTTTTAAGATTAACGCATTGCACTTTCAATTATATGTAATGTAGTTTCAAGCACTTATATTAAGTTGTAATCACAACTCAAAAGCAATTCAAAGTCTAACAGCTGATTGTGATGTTATGATCAGCTGATACGCGGTCAGCTGATTTACACTTAAAATTTTATTTCTACCACTATAACATTGAACCACACACTGAATCACGCCATAATACTGAATTGTTTTATAATATACGTATTCACTCAAGTGAATCATTTAAAGGAGACAATTTCTTTTTGTATGGAGAATGGGCCCACTACAAGGGAATGCCCACCGTTCATAGACACTTCGACCATGGGTGCCCACACATAAAAGCATATAGAAATGATAATATGCAATTATTAGAATGAACTGGGTAAAATTGATTTAAAAAGTCCGGATTTTAAGATATAAAGGTTTTATTTTCACAAATACAGTTTTTAACAATAATTTACTGTAATACATATATATACATAATCAAGTTTTGATCAGATCTGTAACATATTTTATGATCTTATACATCATTTGTATCATAGACGATCAGTATGTCATCCAGAAATTGAGCAGGAGGCAAAATATTAGTCTGATGCATTGCCCAACCCAAATACCATATTACTGTCATAACATGGGCACAGCATCCTACCGTTCGACAGCCGACAATACAATTGCAACAATACTTTTAATTGCACTCCTACCAGAATCATTGCCACTAATTCAAATATATATAAAATATATTTTACGACTGATGTGTCGACTTGCAATTCTAGCCTAAGTAAAGAGCAGCTAGGACTCAAGTTTATTCCTTCCATAATGCTGCTCTGTGGTCATTACATACTGATCCGTAGCAACCATTAAATCTTATATGCTCACCATAATAGGAGCGTGTGCCACAAGCAATTAATATTAAGTCGCTGTAAGTTAAAACAGGAAATTCCCGTAAGATTTTCACAGTCTACATTTATGTTTCGAAAGTCTGCCCTAGCTCTATTTAGATTGTGTTCCCTAACATACTCAGATAAATCATTATTTGTCTTCATATTTTTATGAAATATTTCTAGTATTTGAGCTGCATCATCCCTGTTCCTTATTTTTTGTGTGGAATTTATTAATTAGAGCAGCAGCCACAGCAAAGTCTATCATCAAATGTGTAGAAGCCCTGTTAAAATAATTTTGGTGAAATAATTTAAATTCACTTTTAAAAATGCCATTCACCACCTCTACTACCCATCGACACATAGTCATGGCTCTGGACTTATTAGCATCTCTTGTCGTTAACTGAGATTCACCATCTGCTGGAGGACAAGGTACATGAACCTGATAACCACAACATTCTAAAAGGGGCAATAATCCTAAAGCCTCTATCTAGGATAAATACATCTCCAGATTCAAAATATTGCCTTAATGAACTGGATTCATCACCATTCATTATTTATAATACATCTGAGGTTGTTGTTGCAGGAAAGGGCCCAGAATATCTATGATGTAACCATTACTACACACAAAAAGGAAAGGCTTTATAGATTGCGATATTTATGTAATGAGTAAGTTTTTTCTGATACAAATAATTGGAACTCTTTTCTGTAAATATATGTACCATCGGCAATTATGACAGGCCTCTATCTTCTCCCCATAAAGTCCATTTGGAATAAGGAGATTTCCTTGAGCTATTTCTGCTCGGGATATATGATTTATGCCTACATTTATAGGAACAAAATCCTGATTTAATATTTCGCAGGGCCATATTCATAAGCCGCTCTAATGTGCTTCTTGGTACACATAATGCCGACAGGCATTCATCCACTATCTCCTGTTCTTAATTTCATCAAATATGCAGCAGCAGAGTCTGAACCCTATGTTTATTTGATAGTCTCGGAACTTCAGACAGAATTTGTTCATATTGTGCTTTTGATAAGCCTAGATAATAATGACAGTATGCTCAGGCATACTGTGAATATTTTCAAAGTCTATATGATGGTGCATATTATCTCAATAATGTAGCAAAATCTTCAATTTATGCTGCACTAAATGTTTTAATAGGATTATATATTGATTCTAAAAGTAAATCCCAAGAGTTGCTATTTAAATGGTAGTTACAGATTCTACATTCTGGAGGTACATAGTAATTGTAGTCGCAAAAGACGCACCCATATGCTGATGGAACAGTGAGTCGATTGGAATGTTACAACCAGGAAAAAACATTGATTTTGTGTTAGTGGTGCTCTTACATAATTAGGGGCAGTATACATATATGATCTAAGCTTTGTTGTTCTGGATGCACACATTACCAATACTAGATAAATCAGATGGTTCCCATTCTGCAGTTGAATGTGATACTGCTCTATCAGTTATTCGCCAGCAATTATGACACACCTGAGATGATGATGGCAACTGAAACAATATTAAACAAAAGAATGACGCCAGTAAACAAAATAAAAATAAAATAGATTGGTTTACTTAACTCAAATATAAATAAAATGTTTATCAAGTAAAACAATACTGCACAACGCAGACTTAATGCCTTATATAATTTAATAATTAGGACTGAGGGACTACCAGTAGTCCAAAACAATGAAAAGTCAACTGTCTCATTTCTCGGTAGTTGATAAAATGGGCAGTCAACCCCGCAACTACCTGGTGTTAGCTGGCTTATCTTATCACCATGGTATAAATAAACTAGAATGATTGTCAAATATAGCTTGTGCAGATGGAAAATAAAATAACTTGGGGTTGATATGCAAACAGAGTAAAAATATGTATCACTATCAGATATCAGTACCACACTTAATAAATTATAAACTGTTGAACACTTACCTCACGTGGTGCAATCTGATCGGCAATCTCATTCCTTATGAGTTCCTCACGTGGAGAATTGGACCCGAACAGTGTGTGATCTTATTCTCAAAGTGACTTGCCACAGCTGATGCATACATGTCCATGACTAACATTTGGTGCATTTTGCTGTTCACTAGTTGTATGTCGTATTTGATTCCAGGCTGCAGTCCAACACGGTGGCACACTACACTGTCACCGAAACTTGTACCTAATAAGAAGCCATAATTATTATATTGATATTATTTTAAGTCAACTCAGTTAAAAGCATTTCTGAGGAAGACACGACACATGGTGACATGGATCAACTATTTACCTGCTGTGGTCGAACCCATTGTTGTATAAGATGTCGCACTTCTGCAATTTCCAACAAATGTCTTCGTATTTTCGTGACATTTAAACCACAATTGACACAGCGTAAATGTCCTCTTGAATAAGTTACTGAGCTCTGGGAAGAACTCCCGTGTGAAAGCTGGGGTCATCGTTAACAGTGGATATCGAGTCCAAGTTCGTGCAGGGGTAGAGAAGTGAAGCGGGATCCATGTTCAGGCCGTGGTCAGTAGGGTGCGAAGAATTGTCGGAGTCCATTTAGAAAGCTAATTCGTTGCTTAGATAACAAATCCGCAAGAAAACAAACAAAATAACACAGACGCAAACGAATTCGATTTGTGACTATTTAGTTGTGATTTCACATGACACGACCTATCCGTCAGATTCGATGTTGCCACTTAACAGAGATAAATGGATAAATCGATATCGATCGATTTATAATTTCATTAAAAAGAATAATCTTTGAGGCGCTTTAAGTTCTGCACGCCTTTTAAAAAATGTTTTAAATGCTATTTTAA
The DNA here is from genome assembly GCA_029286625.1 of Parnassius orleans. Lineage (NCBI taxonomy): Eukaryota > Metazoa > Arthropoda > Insecta > Lepidoptera > Papilionidae > Parnassius > Parnassius orleans. Next base: position 268,619 of record JAGSMP010000086.1, on the reverse strand, counting down.
ATGTATGTTTAAGAACGGATAAGAATAACGGTTAAATTGTGCAGTAGCGTTTTTGTTATGTAAAGAATTCATGGTAAATCAACTAGCAATATTATAATAATTATCGAAAAATAATATTAGCATTATAATAATGTCACCAAAAAAATCGATCAAAAAAGGGAATCGATTTTCTACCGAGATATGTAATTGGCAACACTTTTTATTTTATCCCCAAACTAATGAATTACGGATTTACCTAATTTCATTTTTATCTTTTCGGTACTTTTTTTTTGTGCAAACATGTTGCAATCTTTTTTGGATAAATGAATACCGCGATTAATAACCATAAAAAAAGATGTATTTTTAACAAATGCAAATTATTGGGCGTCTCATGGCCAAAATTGGGCATTCCCTTTAGGGATACTTAATTAAATGTATGTCGATTTATTCCTTATAATCTATAGATTGCAAAATTAATATTAGTTTTATCGCATCTAAAGGAATTCAGAGAAATTAAAATATGAATATCACAATAACCTAAAAAGAAACTAAACGCTTTTTTTTTTAATCTGGCTTTACGGCTCTGGGTTCTAGCCTTCTGAGCCGAAACTAAAAGTTGTTTTCTATTAGTATTGTGAGTTAGAATAGTGTATAGAATAGAATAGGACAGCTAAATAATTAATAGCATAAAACAAAGTTGAAGGTACATTTAACATTTATAGGCTTTTAGACTGATGGAAAATCCTTTTAGTAGTTCCGGCAAAAATAGTACACTGACCAACATGGTGTGGAGGCTATTTTTACATGTATTGATTGATTAGTGAATATACATCACAAACACCATTACAGTAATTAAATAAATATGATTAAAGCCAAAATGAATAAAAGATAATATGTTCATTTATAATATTACCTTTACATGCTATATAGTAAGAAAGATGTTTTAATCTGGTTGTAAAAGGATAAAACACAAGTAAAATACCACTGTATTTATTACTGTAATCATTTCAAAAGTAGTCTATTAAAAGTGGAACAGACAGACAGGCGCGGTGTTAAGACTTTATTTTGATATATCTTTGTTAGTTAGTAAAGGTGCAGTGTGTAAACTTTGCTTTAAAATATATTAACTGATTAGTTATTATATCCCAAACACCATTAAAGCCAAAATGACTAGGTAATATCATGTTTATTTATGTTGATAAATATGAAGTGAGATGTTTTAAACTAGTTGTGTAAGGATTACAAAACACATGTATAATTTAATTGTATTTATTATTGTCAGTCATTATCATTCCAAAAGATTTTTCAAAATAACTTGATAATAACATGTCCATTTATGAAATTGTTAGGAATCATAAGGATATTTTATGTGATATAAGACTGTTGTCTTCAATATCCATATACTATTTTGTCCTGCTTACGAGCAGCTCTGCAAGATTTCAGCCTACAAGACATACACATTTATTCTAAGCAACCCACCTGAAAAAGTTAATGAATATTGAAATAAGCACACATGTACTTATTTATCTAATATCATTTGCAACCAGTAACACGGTTTAAGGTGCATGTGTGCGTCCAACAGTGAACTATTAAGGGGTGTTTAGCGAGTTTTACCTCTACAGCGATTGAGAAAATAAATAGCACGTAAGATGTTTTGAACTGGTCGTGTAAGGATAAAAAAAAACTCTGTATTGTCACTGTATTTGTTATTGTAAAATCATCACATTCTTAAAGCAGTATTAAAAGTGACACATGCCACCAGGTGCAGTGTCAGGACATTGTTATTAATTTGTATTGATTGAATAACATGTTTACATTCCAAGCACCATTAAAACCAAAATGACTGGATAGTAACATATCCGATTTTTACGATATTAACCACGAAAAATAAATAGCATGTAAGGTGTTTTGAACTATTTGTGTTAGGATAAAAAGAAACACTGTATTGTCACTGCATTTTTATTGTTTATTATTGTAAAATTATCATATTCTTAAAGCAGTCTATTATAAGTATCACAGGTCATGAGGTGCAGTGCCAGGACATTCTTTTAATATGTGTTCATTGATTAGCATGTTTACATCCAACTGCAATTAAAGCTAAAATGTAAAATTTCGAGTAGCAGTCTTGTACCGGTAAGCTCAGTGTGGGACGGCTACCCTCTAGTTGGAGTGACGACCTGGTAAGATATTCAAAAAGTCTATGGATGCAGGTGGCTCAGGACCGTGCTTTGTATAATTCCTTGGGGGAGGCCTATAGGCTGTAATGATGAAGAAGTTTTAAACTAGTTGTGTACGGATACGGCTCGACCGGGGTAGGACACGCTCTCACGGAAAACGCTACCAGCGTAATATAGTAGCTTAATGCTCCTGTGTTTCGTATGGTGAGTGTAGAGAACTGAGTCCTTTTACTGGAAACGAAGCACTCCATCTTAGTCCTCAGGGTGACAATGCATCTGCATTTTGATTCTTAAACGAGGATAAATGTAGATGTCTATGAGCCACAGCATCTACTTACCATCAGGTGGACCGTGCGCTCGTTTGTCACACTTATTCTATAAAAAAAACAAAAGGAAATTGTCAATTGAAAGAGATACGAAAAGGTACCAGAGCATCTATTCAACTTGCTCGGCGTTTATTTATAAATTAGGCGCTTTATTTATAATAAGGCATAGTAGAAACAGGTCAAGTAAGCAACAATAATTACAAGTTTTATTGATTATTATTCGTCATCATTACAACAATTTGCTGCTGAACATAGGTCTTCCTAAATTAAATATATAATGTAAAATATTGTATAGCCTTCCGTCAACTGCCATCGCGTTTCGTCCCGTATGGTGTCGTAAAAGTCGTAACAGAGTAAAATAAAGATACCAGAAGATGAGCAGCAACATCTCCTATAGAATATCACAAAAGCTTTGGTTGCCACAAGCGTAGCAACTGTGGCAAAACTACTAATATAATGATGCATATTTATATTACTATATAAATATGCATCATTACTACTTGTGTATAAATTATTCCAATCATTGTGAGGTTCACTTAAGTGGTATTCACAAATACGAGCGCACAGTGGCACATAAAATGAGTTATCAATCAGCAATCTCTTTAGGTTAGTAGTTGTTTTAGTTTAGGTATTAAGAATCTAGATAAATGATTACATAACTTAAAAATACAGTGTCGGGAAGTAGAAGCACGCTTATAACTAGCCACAGAATAGAATAGAATCATTTTATTCAATATAGATTAGAATACATAATACTTATTAAGTCATTTTTACTTTTACCACTGGTTCAAAAACAACCTCTGTCCTGGGAAGAATCAGCAAGAAACCCAGCGAGACTTTTTTTAAAAAGCACATTTTACAATATAATTTTTATACAATTGTTTTGAAAACATTTAGAAACAGCATGGTAGCGATCACCTCATTCCAGGGTTATTATCAGTCATTTACTCTCTAGTAGTATAATAACCCTTACTAGACAATTTTGCTTAAGAAATAATTTAAACCTTTTGATAGAAAAGGTCTGCATATTATAGTAATTGTTGATGCCGCTCTGGAAATGGCAGGAGTTACAGTTACAGGCATAAGGGGTGTTTGTTGGATGTTACCGATGTCTTCAATATTCATGAATTGTAATTCCATATCCTGTTATCATTTGTGTCTCCATACAGTTGTAGAAGCTCGGCCGACAAGATTGCAGACTCATTCTAAATGATCCACCTGAAAAGTGTTTTTTTTTCATCAACTAACCGAACAGACTATAGTTTTACAGTGTCTGCACCTAAATAATGATATTTATTAATATTTTACTTATTTCAATCTTTATTACTAATAAACAGTCTTAATGTCTCTTAAATTATATATAAATAGCATGTACTCGTTTCCTTCATAATACTTTTGTAGTACACCAGATTCCACTAAGGTAAAAAGAAATAAAAATACATTAAATCAGAAAGGTAAACAAGTGAAGTAGTTATTTTAGAATCATAACATTATTTGACTAAGTACAAGTTCCTAGAGGTTTTACATTTACACTAGTTTCATTTAAGGTAAAAATATTACTTGTGTATTAAGTACAAAGGCAGACAAATATGGGGTAAGGTAAGGAAGAAGTAGCAACTACAGAAAAAAACTGTGGTTATCGAATATCTCCCCTATAAGGCAATCTGTGGGGGAGGTCTATGTTCAGCAGTAGACTTTGATAGGCTGTAAAGTTAAAGATAACCTGGTGGTGAATAGCCAAATTGTTTGTAGTGCGAGGTGTGATACTACAAACATCAATCTGTGTGCAAAGCGATTATGCCAACTCCTCCGGGCAACCCTATTTTAGGCAGGGGATCACTTACAGGCTGTTAAAGTAAAGTAAGTACCTGGTGTGATGGTATCCACTGCAAAATAATATCTCTTTCTGCTGAGTTCTTAAAATGAGCTCTTAAAATTGAAGATCCACATGGAATGCAAATCTTCTAATGGAATGAGCAGTTTCAATATTTTCTTGCAATATTCTTAGGCAGTTACAACAAACTGCATCAAGTAGATGTAACTGAAAAAATTGGGATTGCAAATAAAAAATAAAGAAGTAAAAAAATATTAAATTCAGAAAGAATGTACATTACCTACAATCAACAAAATAACATAAAAATAATGTAAACAAAATTCTTGCTTCCCTGATGGAGTTTAAATATAATAAACATAAATAGTAGATGTATTTAATTAAATATTAACACTAATATGTATTCCTAATAACATCCATTTATTTTATGTTATCTATATCTATAATATTAAATTCAGAAGGAATGTGTGTACATTCCTTCTGAATTTAAGCAGCGCCTTCTATTAACAACTACCAATAAAAACTGTGGTTGCCGACTCGTCTACTAAGCATGGCAACTATAGCAAGTATCCTCCTTGAGGAAATCTGAGGAAGGTATATGTTCAGCAATGGGCTTTTGATAGGATGTAACGGTTGTGGATATAGTTACTCTGACAGACACTTTTAACATGATTTGTGTATATTTTGTGTGATTTTATTTTCTCTATTAATTAAATTAGATTTTACCAATAACATAACACTTCAATACTTTGACACTTTTAACATACTAATAAGAATTGTGTTTGTCATATGTTTTAGGTAATTCAACATAAATTATAGATTTTCCAAAATTCTAGTATTATACACTCACATATACTTTTAATTAAACTCGTCAGTTTTCATTTCGAATGTCATTGGCGAATTAAATACATAATGTGTAATATTGGCTAACCTATATAATATAATCCAACAGTAGTAGTAGTATAATATTTTGGACTAGAACTTCGAGAGTCACAAAAGAAGATATATTTCACATAAAAGTTTGAAACTTTAAATCAATTGTAGGTTTTGTACAGTTGAATTCTTCGCATTCCATAAGATAAGATACTCACCTCTTGAGAAATCCACAAATATAAAAGTTGGCGCACATCTGCTCCTGTCTCGGCTAGTTATTGTCTTCGCACAGTGCGTTGAAATCCACAAATATTATTTAATTGTTTTCAGTGTATGCTGATCTTCCAGATAAGTAAGTAAGTACAAAAACAGCAGCCTGACGAACTGTGCTGACGAATGTCAATGCCGTAAAGTAATACCCAATATTATGATAATATGGCCGTCGGTTTTTACCCAGCACGGAAGTCAAAGACAAAATAGCGTTTCGTTCCACGGTGTCTTTGAACCATGTTATATGATATAAGCTAACACTTTTAGAAATAGGATAAAAATCTCAGTGGTATCCCTTTTTAGTAATAAATATATAATATACAAATAAGTACAAATATAATATGTATATAATAAGTTATCTTGGTAAAAAATACATTTTTCTTTTAATAGAAACTGCAAAAATGATTCATTACACGCATTTTTCCCCATGTTACATTAACAGAACACGGAATATCAAAACCACTCATTTTTTTAGGTTTCTTGATTCCGTTTAAATATTCATAAAATGTATAGGCCATTTATTATAATAAATTGGTAACTTTTTTGTATGTAATACCATTAAGGGTCGTTAAAATTTCTAGTGGGCCCAAAACGACTGACCTTTTATCAATAAAAATAGCCGTATTTAAATAAAAAAAATAACTTTTTACATTAGAAGCGAAACATCTGACAGCCGACCGAGCTATCCTCCTATCCTTACTTCGTACTTAGGTACACTTTTCTGAACTTTCAGTTGTCATTCCTGGGGACAAAATGGAATGCCTCTTTACCAGTATAAAAGATGTCCGGTTATTTATACTCACCATGCTAAACACAGCAGCATTATAACAGCTATTTTACGCTGGTATTCTATGGGAGTGTGGTATTTCCTCGGTTGAACTGGCCTACTTGTGCTGCTAATATAGCTCAATAGGGGCTGTACCACAAAAGGTTACAGGTTTCCATGAGCATTTGTCCCTTTAATGTTACGATAATGGTGAGATATTTTTTAGCAAAAGAATACATCAACTTATTTACCTGTATTAACCGGGTATTGGCGGGTAAGAATATGCACTCCCCATTATCATCCCCTGGGTGTCGTAGGAGGCGACAGAGGGAAAAAATCCCCCATATAAGGCAATCTATGGGGAGGTTTATGTTCAGCAATGGACTTTTATAGACTGTAAACGATGGAATAGATTTATCTGTCTAATGGCTGGCTTACATTATCTTAGTGCTTTAGGAGAGTACAATAGTAGCCCTCTATGCAAGTGCCCGAAACGAAAATGAAAGCGATTCTATTTCATTATAGTATAATAATGAAAATCGATCATAGAATCGTACTAAAACAAGTACTAATCACTAAAACTACACTTTACACTATTCTACTAATGTTTTCTCCTAATAACCAAGATAATGGAAGCCGACCATTATTTCTTATTAATTATTTTAGTTAAAACTATGTTTTCAGTGTGTATGTTATATTTGCGCTGTGCTGTGGGAAACGCAAGAAGGGTAATCTGCTAATGAGTTACGCAACATAGAGTTTTTTTTTATTTGCTTTTCTCTTAGTAACTTGAATTGTAAATACCCACATCAAGAAAATCTAGGGATACCTTAATCCTAAATTATTTACAACTTTATAGTTTAAAATATTTTTAGTTTTCATAATAAGTTTATATAAAGATTGAAACCTCTTTCATTCTATTTTCAAAATTTAGAAATGTAAATAAAAAAAAACCAAAAGAAAAAACTAAATACGGCGGCAAAATTGTTAGTAATTCCTTCCGTCAAGGAAAATTAAAATTGTTTGGGATTAGATTGTTTTTCTTTTTTAATTTAATGTCCCGTGTGAGCTTAAAGAGTCATGTCACGTCGTCATTTGAGTCGAGATGAAATGTTACGAGCCGTGGACATGTCGGAAAATGGTGCTATTCAACGCGTCGTTGCTGAGGCCCTTTTTTTTACATGGGGAAATGCCTACGCATACCCACCTCGCGAGGGCAAGGACGGGTTATGTCGGACTCGCACCGACTAAAACCCCATGGTGTTCCACCTTCGCCGCATATTGGCAGGGCCACGGGAACGCTTTCGCACACATTCGCGGCCCCACCAGCGCTAGCCGCCCCATGGCAGCCCCTTCTCCTTCTTCTCCATGACGCCCCCGTTTCCGATGCGCGAAGGCCATGGGGCCAGGAACAACGAGCACTCAGAAGCAGTAGCCATCCTGACCCCAGCGGCGGATCTGGTCTCTGGCTCCGCCGCCAACCAAGATTCGGCTACGGAGGGTAGAGAGAGCGGCGTCTCGCAATACCGACACTCCTCTCCCCCCGCAACCCCACCACCACCGCATCAATTAACTGTGCGGCCCCCTCAGAGTCGCGGAGGATAGGGCGACTGACGCATAGCCATACCAACACTCCTCTTCCTCCGCGACTCCACCTCGGCTGCAGCGGTAGGGGGAGAGGACACCCCTCTCGCAGCAGCCCAACGACACACATCCGAAGTGGGCTCGCCAAGCCCACTCGGAGTGGCCACCTCGGGCCGGCCCTATGTCACGGGCCAGTCATATGGGTTCCTCTTTGTTCACCGCGGGTGACTAAGCCACGGCTACTAAGTCCCTCCACCACGAAAAGGCGGGAACCCGTTCGGGGGGGCGTTTCTGAGGCCCTACGTACCAGCCAAAACGTGATATTAAGGTTGTGGTCACGTTATCGCAATACTGGGGATGTGGCTGAACGGCACACGGGTAGATATCGTGTTTCTACACGAGACGAGATGGGTTTCTCCAAATAACCGCTAGAAGGCAACCAATATCACAGCGATGCAACTACTACAAAGGCTCCAGGAGAACCACCAGCTGCAGATAAGTGACTAAACCATGCGAAGAAGGTTGCATGAAGTTGGTCTTCATGCTCGAATACCGCTACGTGTTCCAGCACTGCGACGTGGCAATCGCGGTCGGCGGCTTTCGTGGGTTCGGGAGTATTTACCATGGAATCAGAACAATGGTCTTTGGTACTGTTCACCAATGAGTCCCGGTTTGGTTTTCATCCGGATTCACGAAAAACACGCGTTTGGAGAACTCCAGGGAGAGTTAGCCGTCTACGGCACCCTCAGGAGGTCCACTCATACCAAGGCGGGACAATCATGGTGTGGGCAGGAATTCGTCTTGGCGGATGAACCCTGCTCGCTTGGATCCAAGGCAGCATCACTGCACAATAATACCATGAGGAAGTAGTAGAGCCTGTTGTTGTCCCACACAGAATCCAAATGGGCCAGGAATTTCTACTCATGCACGATAATGCTTCTTTCCATACGGCGTGGCTGGTAAATGGCCGCTCTCCGAGACCACGATATTCAAGTTTTGGATTAGCCTGCACAGTCGCCCGACTTAAATCCTACCGAGCATGCCTGGGACATGTTACAGCGAAAAGCTTTGAGAGATTTCCCGCCAAATTTGATGACGGCACAACAATTTTACCAACAGTTGCAGAGAACATGGGACCTCATACCGCAGCAAGATATTGACAATTTAATTTTAAGTATGAACAATCGAATCGATGTGCAATTAATGTAAGAGGTAGCAACACTGATTATTAATAACTAGATTTTATAAGACTTTTTCAATTTTATTTAAAATTAATAGTTTTTAAGAAGAAATTAAGTTTTTTATCATACTAGTTTTGTACGGCGATTAAAAAATTAACATTTTTATTGAAAAAATAAAATAACGAAATGTATTTAATTATATAACGAGGCGATGTTGCGAATGGCTATGCTGTGTCAACCTTCTAAAGGAGGCCCCACTGACACGAGTGCTGCACACTCTAAATAAAGTAGCTCAGGATGTAGATTTATTCTGCTGTTCCTTGGGTGAATTCACAAAAGTGACATTATATGTATTATGTTATAATAGTAGATAAGTTGTGTTCTGTCCTTATTGAATTAGATAGTTTTATGTGCCTATGCTGTCGTATTAGGTCGCCTGTAAAGACAGAGGTAGAAATAAGTAAATAAATAAATAAAAAATAAATATATTTTTTTATTAAATACCTTAAATAACGTATCATTCTTCCATTTACTATATCAGAAAATTCTTCATAGATTTTTAGATATTTGATGAAATATAAAATATCCCTAGATTCTGTTGATATGTTGTATACAAAGTGTATTCATCAATAGGATTCTGAGTTGATTTCTGAGTTTTTTGCATGTCTGTTATTTCGATTACAAAAATTAGCTAGAACTGTTAACTATTCTCATATAATATTAAAAATATAATAAAATACCGTTCTTGGCCTGATAACGTACGGAGATATCTCCAAGCTCTTAATGAATTACAGATATTTATAATCCAAGGGTAGTGAATGTGAAATATCAGTACAGCTTGGTAGAAGCCTAAATTCAAATGTAAACTGTTAATTACGCTGTTGAAATACGTCTTAAATTTTGGAGTGAAAACTTCTTTAGAATCTACGTGATTTGAAACTCGATGAAACGAAAAAGTACACAAACATATACTCATACATCTATAGGATTTAGCCTGCGAGAGAATTAGTACGGGTACAGTGTTTCCGATTATCTCGGTCTCCTATTTGTGCGGTTTTTAATAAATATGTTTGATATAACTTTTAGTTTTAAAATAAACAATTTAAAAAATAACAATGTTATTAAATAAATAAAATTAACCATATTTAATAAAATTATCATTCCGTTCATAACAATCCACGATTTCATATCTTACACTTTTTTTAAATATTTAATTAGTCGTGTTTAGACCATCAAGCGTCTATTTTATATACCATCTTGAGAGTCAATCAATTTTTGTTCGCTAAAATGACTTTACCCATAGAATGTCGTAGATGGCGCTATTACAAAACAGTTATAATCGAAAGAAAATATTATTTTAATTAGTTACACTAAAATTGATATTCGGACTCTGTATAATATGTAATGTAATATAATATTATGTAGAATAACATATAAAATGTTAAATAATTTTAAACTTCTTAACAATATTATAAAAAATAAGCCCTAACATTATCCTACTCCTGATACTCTACATTCATCTCATTCTCTCGAAGTTTAGTTTTCTGAAGGTTTCACTTCTACCGCGTGTGAACTGCACACATGTAGTTTTATTATTCACATTTACGTGGTAGTATCCCCATGTGGCTATATATGGCTGCGGCACGAATGGTGTTGTCTCGACTGAGGTAGGACCATGCTCTCACAGAATACCAACGTAAACAGCAAATAATGCTGCTGTGCTTCGTATGATGAATGTAAAGAAACGGAGACCCTTTTTACTGGTAACGAGGTATTCCATATTAGTCCTCAGGGGTGACAACGTAGCTATGCATTTTGGTTCTTATTCAAAAATTGATGTAGATATAGTTGCCACAGCAACCGTTTACTGTGTAGATTGTGAGCTCGCTCGTCACACTTATTCTATTAAATAAATAAAAAATGAGAATCATAATATAAATAATGAATGTGACATGTGGCGGCGGGGTGAAGGAATCCTGTCATCAAATAGGGTCATAAAATGTGACTAAAGGAAATACCAAACAGACTTAATTACTTGCGTATGATGGCGATATTACTGTCTTGTTAACACCAGCTGTTAAATACCCACACTGGCAACAAGGAGCAGCGTCGTTGTTACATGACGTCTAGCACTGCAACCTCCAAGCCGCCTGTAAAAAAGTTATCTAAGTCCAGCTTAAGAGTATCCATTTCACTTTTCTCTCCTGACTGTTTTTACTTATGTTATAAGTGGTTATATTATGGAGGAAAGAGTTATAAAATACTAACTACAATTTATTTTATTTCCGCTTAAAGTGTTTTGGTCATGTCAAATTTTATCAAATTTATACTCGTAGATATGTTATGCTTTCTGCTGTGATAATTTTACCTCGCTTTTACATATCGAACACAATTTTTCACCTCCAGCTTAAAATAGAAGCATAGTACTGCTGTGATTCTTATGGCTCATGACGGGAATAGAGAATTTACTTTACCTAGTTTATACACATAAAAGTTCATTGATTGGATATAATTTGCGAATGGCGTTCTTAATCAGTAAATTCAGCTTGTTTTTTTTTGCTTCATCCATATAAATTAAATAAATAAAAATAAAATAAATAAGCACAGGCTACGTTCTTAAAGGTCACCTTGTCCCGAGTGAAGCATTACTAAATTACGTGACTTAATTAGTGAATGACGAGAGGCGCCTAGAAGTCTTTCAATGTAGGCAGTGCAGCCGCTCTAAGTAAAAGTATCTTTTTTATATATAATCAGCTTTGACCAGTTTAAAATTTTATTTTATTTTATTTATATGCAATTTAATATGTGTAAAAAGTAATTATATATTTTTGGAATTATTTTAAATAGATTCTTAGCTCTCGTACATAAGCGCTTTTGGCTGTAGTATCTCCGGAGCTAAATGTTCACTGTAAATTTCTCAGACATCAAAAATATTGGTGTATGGTATTTCAACCGGGGAAGGATCACGCTCTCACAGAATACCACCGCAAAATAGCAGATTAATGCTCCTGTGTTTCGTATGGTGATTGGTGATAGATCGCCGTATCCAGCTAGGTCTGGGTGTTTTTGGCAAGTTGCCTTAAATACTTAAAGGAGATTATATCGATCAACCTTAAACGGCAAGCATATGGACAATGTGTGTTCCCTATTATGGATTATGAGGCCGAGAGTTCGTTTACTAATTTTAGTCGTTCCATAATTGCCATGTTACGATAAGAAATATGGAAATACCTATTCTCGCTATTTCCTGAAATTTTCGGAAAAACGAAACTCATTGACATACCTAAAGAGATAGCTCGTAGGAATTGGGACTGGCATGGTTATTTTTAAGTTCAAGATAGGACAACGGATTGGATAAATGCTGCTCGGAGGTAAGTAACCAATGAAATTGAGAGATGACCTGAAAAAAAATTTGAAAAATGGAAAGTACCTATATGTAGGTGACCTATTGTCAGCATTGCGTGGCAAGAAAATAAATAGTTCTTCCTTTATTTTATACAGACCTTCACAAGTATAAGTGTATGAGCTTCCTGCATGTCTTACCAGATCATCTAGTAGGGATATAATAATCTTCCTTTACACAAACAAAAATGTTTGTTGCATTGCTTGGTAATATAAGTCAAATAAAGAAGAAAACCGTTTTTACAACATCCTCTATCGGATTATTATGATATACGGCTTGGTATAACACTTATTTAAAAACCTAAAACAATAGACTTTTGAGGTGTCAGTTTTGATTCTCCTAACAATAGCGATGTATTTTGATTGTAGACTATTTCTTTATATGAGTTAGAGTGACAATATTATCCTAGTAATTTGATGGTATTTATCATTATTTAGTGTTACCCAATTAAAAAAATCTTTCCTTAATTTGACGATCAAGCACACATTCCATCTCCTAGTAAATGGATGCTGTGGCCCATATAGACCTACATCTGTCCCCGATTTAGAATCAAAATGCAGATGTAATGCCTCTTTGCCAGTAAAAAGGCCTCCGGATCTCTACACTTACCATAAGAAATAGCGGAATTATTTGTATAAACGTATGCCTGAAATCGTAAATATGGGAAAAACACAACCTCGTCTTCACTTGATGACCATACTGTTACAAATAATGGCAATAGTGCCGCAAGTCGCGACTTCATAATTAAGAGAGCATAGTTACATCTTTTCTGAAATTCTTGTGTGCACTAAGTGCCGACTTAACTTGAAAACAAAACTTAGTATTCAATTAACAGTTTCATTGCTGCCGGCGGATTTCGAAGTTATTTTGTTGGCGTACTATGAAATTTTAAGGCGAATGCTTAACCCTGAGCTCTTTATGAAGTTATTTAAATTTACCTGTCTTATAACGACTCTGGTATTGTTGAATGTGGACGTATTCTAATGTACTTAATGTGGCACATCACTGACTTTAAATTTAATTTCCATTGTATTATCGACGGGATGAAAGCTTAGACACAATTACTTATCGTGCTGCCCCACATTCATCTTTTCAGTTAATTATATAAATTTAGTCAAAGTCTGAAATCCTAACTCTGCTATTAAAAAAGTTACTACGCACTTACAATTTTTCTGTTCAGTTTTATTGTTGTTTTTATCCTTAGTTAACAAAAATTTATTCGATTTATATAGCATATTTCTACAGTATTATTATTTAGTTGGAATATAAGTACGTAGTTTGACCATAATTTCTGTTGCACGATAGAATGCATAATATTACATTTCTTCGAAGAAACAGAGTAACAATAATATTTGTGTGTACATATTAATCGAAGTCTGAGCGAGTAATTAAAATTATAATTTTAATAAAAAGTAAAAGCCGACTTCAAAGTACTAAAAGAAATAATAATTTCCATGTAATAGCTTCTACATTCGGTGCTACGACTAACATAAGAGACACTAAGATAAGAAAGCTACTGTGTAATTATTTTATTATTTTTCCCTTTTGAGTGGACTATGGTATATCATAAGCTTATAATAAAAACTAAAATGTCTTTATTTTTTACCTTACCTTTTAAGTTGTCATAAAAAAATTATTCCTCTATTTTCTCCAAATTTATATGGAGCACAAACTATCGAATAAAAAAATATAATTTAAATCGGTTCACAATTAAAGAAGATATCGTGTAACATACCATTGGAATAGAAAAAAAAACAGTCGAATTGAGAACCTTCTCATTTTCGGAAGTCGGTAAGTAACAATTTTATTCAAAATGGCCGCCTTTACCTTTGATACTGGCCCTTTAGCTCTCTGGCCACGAACTATGTATTTGCTCACTATCTGCCATTTCATAGCTTAAGCTTCACGACTCCTTGTTAGGAAACCTCTACCAAACCATGACTGATGCAGGATGATGATCGTGTTGACCTTTTCCAAAAAGTTTAACACGAGCTGTGAGTTTTCATCTTTAAACAGCATATTTCTGAGTCTTCCACCAGCAAATAGGGATAGAAAGCGTTTTGATCAGTCTACTTCCTTAAGTTGCAAGGACTGATTTAGGGTGTTTATTGTGTATCGACGGTATCTGGCTTCAAGTCTTGTTTAATAATTTACGACAGGAACCTGTAGGAATATTCATTTCACTCGAGAATTTCTTTTCCTATTGAATTTTATCGAATTTTGGCTTTGATAGCGTTTACAATCCGTCCGATCCTAACAAAACGGGGTCACCCGATCCTATATAATGGTCTTCGACGAATTGTTGCTGTACTTATCGATAGTATGATACAAAAATACGGCTGATGCGAAGCTTTTAAAGCGTCTTAAAATGAGTATCGACTTATAACATTAGTACCCACTTTGTGTAAAGCAATTCGCAATTCCGTTTCCTTTAAAAGCCCTACTCCATAATGTTATTTAACAATCACGATAAAAATAATACGTGAAATAGCGGCGAAGCAGTCAAAGTTTCTAACGTAATAAAAACATTCCAAATTTGAATTCATGAAATATAACTTTTTAAATTGTAACAGAACTTATGACCGAACTAGCTAATGTTATTTAATATACGGTGGTAAGTACATAATATTTAATACTTAATGCTTAGCTATATAATTTTTATTTGAATAGTATGCTATGTTATTATTTCCTTATATATTTATTTATTTGTATTTTTACGTCAATTTTGTACGTATGTGCGCGTTCGTGCAATAAGTTGAGCATTGTTTTGTGTTGGTTTTTACGTCAATTAATATGTGCGCAGTTCTTCGTCTTGCTTTCTTTGTTGGTCTGAGGTATTTATATATATTATGTTTATAAATGACAAATGAACACGCAGTCAACTTATACTAAGCGGATGCTGTAAGTATATTTTCAGTATTCACCTTAATGTTTTATCGCTTAGAAAAAAAAAGATATATTGTTACTAGTATTCTGTAAGAGTATAAATCTTCTCTTGTAGAGTCGACCCATTCTCCATAATAGATAGCTGATAGATAGCTGCAGAATGACTCTATGGTTAAGCTGGATGACTAAGTAGAGAGCGTATAAGTGGCGCGCGTGTAGCAAGCAAATCTCAAAGTGAGAACCAGCTGCACGCTCTTCCCTCACTTTCCACTCTAAGGCTAAGGGTTAGACCAAAGCCTCAGAGGAGAGCGTACAGCGGGGCGAGTGGTGCAGTGATCGCTAATCTGGGTCTTGCAATGCAACAGCGTGTGCTTGTCATGACGCCACGCTGCTCGCTCCGCCATCGCTCTCTACCGAGGCCTTAACCTAAGGCCCAACGTTACTACATCCAATTAAGCGTCAAAACTACCTTTTCTTTGAAGTTTGATATTTAATTATGTAAAAAAATCCGTGCGACACATTTTATGAACTAAAAATGTTCCCGATAACCAGGTGACGTAACTGGTAAGAACGACGGAAACGGAAATGCTATTTCAATGTAATCTTCTAGTGAGATAAGCATTTTAATATAAGTTTTATTTCAGGTAAAACGTTTCTGTTTTCTTTAAAAAGTCCCGCATGTATCTTGCTGGTTCTTGTTAGGGTAGAGGTTTTTTCCCAAACTAATGGTAGAAGTAGAAAAGGGCCTTTCAACAAGTTTTTTTCGATCTATGTTGATTTAAAAATATTGTTAAATTATACGTCAATAGCATAGTATTTTCTTTATATTTTAAGTCTAGTATTTTATTTATATTTTAAAATTTCGGTATTTTGATAACGCCTAATTTGTGATTTGTTCATCGCCATCTCCCGTGAATACGACGTATTCATTGGTGGCGGTGATTTATTCACGCTTATACACCGTCTTACATGGTGTATTCTCACGAGGTGCCTATTAAAGATCAGACAGTAAGTTAGTTTATATATTATGTAACAAGCTGCGAGACATTTCATTAGTCCACAGGGGTGATAACGCAACTGTGGCCTTAATAGTGTGGTCATAGGTGTGAATTAGCATCAACGATCACTACCGTCAGGTAGACCACCGTTTGTTTATCAATTTAATTATTATAACAGTAATAAGATAAATTGGTCTATTATTTCCTTTCTTTTATTTGGTTGAAAGTTATACTGAACTGACAGTAGGTCAACTGTCAGTTAATGTGCAAACAACATAAAGTCAATTAGGAGGAAATTTGTAAACAGCGATTCGCCGAGTAGTAGTGGCGTAAGAAAATATATCACATCATGTGAATGTATTAAATACCCTTAGAGATCTCATAGCTTCCGACAAATGGCGGCATTTTGAGAACGCCACAAGTAAAATACCCAGACCGGCGGTGGGCATGAGTGAAGATGCGAGACGTCTAGTACTAAGATCATCAATACGCCTCCAAATGACGTGACGATTACGGCTAATTCTGCCTTCAGCAAGACAGGCTCATACCCAGCAGTGGACTTTGGGGACAATATCGTTTTTTTTCTAAGAGCCAACCTTATGTGCGCATTATGCACTCTGCTGATTGGTGAACGGGTTGCAAGTATTCGCATATCATATTACGAATCATAAAAAGTTGATGAAATAAAAACTTAATATTATGACGGATCTTCCACAGATATTTACAATCATATTAGGGAAATGTGAGATGTATTTGTATTTGAATTTTTCAATGTTGAGGTAAAATTTACTTAAGTATAGGATAAAATACAAATTTATTACATATGGTTATTGTTATAATTTATTTGATGGATTTCTTTTATCTTGATGATAACAGTACCAGAATACCAGCCCTTAGAATAAAATTATACAAAAACCTCTTAATACTTTTTACTTGGAAAGGGTTTTAGGAATTGAATAATATATTTTAAGCGATTTGTTATAATTTGATTTTCATGTTTAGTTTTTAATGCGGCTTAAAATCATTTTTAAAATAAGCAAATGAGGTATTATGTAGTAATAGGCACCAAGAAATTTACAAGAATAGCATGAAATACACGGCAGGATATTTTTTATAGATATTGAATACTTTTCATAAATGCGTTATTGGCCTGGTTTACTTGAAATATTTGTCTATACTGTATTAGGTATTACGTATCTGTAATGAGTATCACTTGGAATAAGTGTCTACAACTTAGCCTTCAGGGGTCACAACGCAATATTAGGATCTTTGTATTTTTAATATCTCGCTTAAAGCATAGAATGAGAAAACTTCCATAATCGAATTTTATTTCGGTGAACATAAAATTGTTTTTTCTTTATTAAGACATTTTGATGTCTATTAAAATACGAAGCAGTTGGAAGAGTATATTATGTTCTCAGGTTTCCTATTAATATTCCTTCCAACAGACGTGTCTATTCATTTGTGTAGATACCTCTTACATACCTCGCCGCCCCGGGAAATCTGGCGCCACAAGCTCTACTCCATTTTGTATTAAATTCTTGAGTAGCGTAATTAGTTACACAGAAAAAATCGAAGGTGTCGAAACCGTCACCTATTTAATCTTGATCACTGGTGCAGAAAAGAGGTCAATAGGGTTGTGATGCGTACAGTAAAAATATAATCGATATCAGGCGGTGCTAGTAGTGATCGAACTCGGATGGCGAACATAATTTGAAATTTAGGGCGTACACCCAACCTCTGAGTTACCACGTCTTTTTTGTCTGTTTATCTTTAATTTATTCAATATTTTTATTCTTTAATCACCTTAGAGCACTGGAGACCCTTTTTACTTGAAATGAGGTATTCCATGTTAGTCGTCAGGGGTGACAACGCATCTTCATTTTGGTTCTTAATCGAGGAAAAATGTAGATGTCTATGGGCTACAGCATCCACTTACCATCAGGTGGACTGTGTGCTCAATTGTTAACCATATTCTATAAAAAACAACCTTTACTGAGCGACTGCTTTGAAATCGATTTTTAAAATATGATTTAGGTATGAACTAAAAGCAAACTAAGGTAGCTCTTTCCTTTTGTAAGTTGTTGTCCTTAAGAATCGATTTTCATATATTATAAGCCCAGGGAACGAAAATTTATGGGGAGTAAAATCAAACGTTACGTCATGCGTTACGTTATGTATTCATGTTTCCATTATTACGTAATGTCGTGCGCAACTTATCTTGCGCAGCCCCCAGCACAGAGTACTCTCGGCTGTACTACTTTAAAATATAAACAAATAATCGTTCGTAAGGAGTAAACTCCAGTCGTGCGTCGGAGCTGACACACACTTTTTTTAATAACAATGAAACTTATAAAAGTTGAAAATCATTTTATTAACCAACTACGCGTACTAATCTATTGATATGTAATAGGGAACCAGTTGATGTAATTCTGAAGCTAATAAAAAAAACCAGTCTCGATACGTAAATTTTTTCGGGAATAATCGTGACCACATACTAAATCAACATCCGGACGTTCACGTAAAATTTTTTTCAAACACTTTTTTTTCCAAAGTAGCAATATAAAATGATTTTTTAGAAAATGCAAGATAGATTAATTAGAGTGTTTTCTTAATATACGGCTACTCATATTATCGTATAAATGCAATATGGTTATGATAGAGGCATTTTAAGAACACAAAATTGCTTGAACTTGACGTGTCGAGAGTAAAGCACTACCTAATAACGTTTCGCATTATGAGGCGTGCAAAAAAATCGGAATTTTAATCAAAGTGAGAGCAAACCGAATCGAAGCCACGCTCATTTTAAAAATAAGTATTACCTTAATATTTTTTAAAGAAAGAAATTTAACGGGTAGCTAGAGCATTCTGCAGGAATATATCGCTTAATCACACTATTACTATCACTACAACGTGCCATCTGAAGTCCACTGCTGAACATAGGCCTCCCCCATATATTGCTAAAAAGTAAATTCCTGAGCCACCTGCATCCATCGACTACCTGAATGTTTCATCAGATCGTCACTCGATCTAGCAGTGGGTCGCCCAGCACTACGCCTGTTAGTACGATGCTGCCACTCGATAATCTTTCTTCTCCTTCGGTTGTAAATTATTCGAGCTATATGGCCGGGCCTTTGCCACTTCAGCCTACTGATCCGCAATACCATGTCAGTTACATTTATTCTTCTGCGAATATCATCATCACGGAAATATTCACTACTGCTTTTCTTTCGCATTGAATCTTTGTTAGTAATGTTTATAATATTTGTAATATTAATTTTTTAAACGACACTACGGATTACTTAAACACCGAGAGTGGTTAGTGGAGAGTTATAAATACATGAGGTTTCTTGCACTGCAAACTTTAGTATAAGGCGGGAACAATAATTCGTTTGCCGTGTGTCCTGTTGTGGCAACAATGGCAAAATTCCAATTATGAGGCAATCTATGGGGAGGCCTATGTTCAGCAGTGGACTTTTATAGGCTGTAATAAATGGATAGATGAATCCTACATATTAATCTAGCAGTGGAGGTAAAGCGGCTGTTATTTTTCGTATTGATTCGTATAAATTTTTGACAACTCGCAGTAATATGTGTCTGTGATCATTGTATGAAACCGTCGTTGTTAAGCGCAAATAAATAAAAATAAATACAAATATAATTAACAGTAAAGTACTAAATTGCCCGTCGATTGTACTTTTAGATATTTTGTATTTTATTTTTTTCTTTTATTTCGTGTTTTGGTGTGTGCAATTAAGAATTATTTATCTATCTATCTATCCATAATAATGAAATCATATAATATAGCATCCACTTAGGTACCATCAGATGCTCGTTTGTCAACCTTATTATTAAAAAATAACAATTGTTTTTCACTATAAAAATTGTTACTTAGTTTATAAAAATTTTATGTTAAAGTAGTCTACAAAAAATCATCTAAATTTAGCATAAAATATAACCACTAAAAATAAAATGTTTACCTTGTATATAATGCCAACAAGTTAAACGTTAATTAATGTATATTAAAATTTGCCAAATTATAGATTTAAAGAATGTCAAAAATTAAATTAAATCAGTTGAAGAACATTGTACATTTCTATAGCTATGGTTTAAGGAATTGCTAGGAAACTTAACATCCAACTCTTTTATTTCCAAAACCGACAAACTCAATCGTAGTTTCTACTCAACTTAGCCGCTTTTTTACATTTATGTTCTTTGTGAGATTTAATTTACATGTAAATACTGGTTCTTTTACCTTTCACAACGGAATACCACATCTCAACGGCTTGAGAACATATAGCACCTATTAATCAAATTAAACGTTGTATCAATAAATAAAGGTCAGTTATGTATATCCCTAATCCAATTTTTTGGACGGCATCAAATAAGGGTTAATTGTTAACCTTTATCTTACATTTTAAACCAAATCAAACATTTATTTACGAAAATAATAATTGGATTATTGTTATTAAAACAATAGTTAATTATTCAGTTTGTGCTTAAACTGAGGTCCCTCTTACCATAGAGAATGCTACTAGATAAAACTACTGGTTTATTTTCATTTCAATAATTATACCTATTACAGGTATGCAGTATTTAATTTACATTAAATATTACAAAATTAAACTATAAAGTGAAAGCCGACTTTAAATGCAATTTCGTAAATGTATTAAGAGGTCAATGTTAATAAGAAAATATAATTTCCTGTCAGTCGTGTTTCCCCATCCACATTATGCTATGGATGTGTTCAAATAAACTAGTCTAGCTGTTTCAACGCTGGTTAGATTTCTAACTTTTTTTACAGCATACGCTGCAGAACTAATTCTGCATGCTAATTAAATACGAGGGTGGATTGAAAAGTACTCAGCCTAACCAGAAAATAAACACATACTAAATCAGTAATTTTTATTTTTCTACATAATCACCATCAAGTTCAATTACACTTTCACCTCCTTCCAAGCATTTAGACCGTTGAAAAAAATGATTCTTCCTTAGAGTCAAAATATGCGTCTACAGCTGCTTTGACCTCGTCGTTTGTCGAAAATCTTTGACCTCCCAAGTGCTTTTTAGGTTAGGAACAGAAAGAAGTCTGATGGTGCCAGATCAGGTGAATACGGCGGATGCGGTAACAGTTCAAAGCCACAGTTGTGAATTTCAGCCATTGACTGTACTGACGTGTGAACACGGGCGTTATCTTGATGAAACAGGACTTTTCTTCTGAGCATTCCTCGACGTTTTTCTTTTATTTCCTCTCGTAAACGACGTAATGGTGGCAGTAGTAATCAGGTTTATAGTCTGACCCCTTTCAAGATAATCAATCATAATCACACCTTTCGAGTCCCAGAATACTGAAGTATCACCTTATTTGCCGACAAAATCGACTTAGCCTTTTAGGGGTGGTGAACCAGGTCTTCTCCACTGTTTTGATTGTTGTTTTGTTTCCGGTGTACAGTAATGAACCCATGTTTCGTCCATTGTAACAAAACGATTAAAAATCATCTGCATCGGCTTCAAATAACTCAAACAGTCGCGTGAAATAGTCAATCGCGTCCTTTTTGTTCAACTGAAAGCAGTCGCGGAACCCACCTCGCAGACACCTTTGTGGAAACCCAACTCGTTGACAATGATGTTTGAGTTCGTTCATAAGAGATGCCTATAATCTCGGCTATCTCTAATTTTTAATCTGCGGTCTCCATTATTAAATCAAGTACTTTTTTAATATTTTCGTCAGTAGTTGACGTCGAAGGCCTTCCAGACCGGGGTTCATCTTTCACACTCTCTACCACGCTTAAATTCTGCTATCCATTTTGACGGATGAATATGGCAGAGCACAATCGCCTAATGTACTGACCATGTCATCATGGATGGCTTTTGATGATAGCCCTTCTTATGGAGGTACTTAATGACGGCACGCTGCTCGATTTGCTCCATTGAAAATGTCCGATTACTTTGTTAATAAATTTATAAAATCACAACTAATTATCGCACACGTTTCGAACTTCACACAATGAACTAGTCTGAACTGAACTAAATAATGTGGGTAGATTTGATTTTTAGAATTGAATGGATCTGTGTTAGGCCGAGTATTTTCAATCCACCCTCGTATATAGTCCCATTGAAGCTTTGTATCTAGAGTGATTCCATGTAAAATGATGGTATAAACATGACTCAACTCTTTCCTATTTAAAATTACATTAGTATTTATATGTCAGACATTTGAAGTTACGAATTTCATGAATTTAGTTTTAGTGCCATTCTAATGCAAACAGTTAACATTAAACCAATTTACGAAATGACAATATTTTTGCTTCTTTATTTCATATTTAATTTCATTTAAACATTATTTCATCAAAATATTAAAGTTGGAAAAATTTACTTTGCCAATATCCGCTCAATAAAATTAAATAATGTGTTTTACCTAGTTTGAAGAGCACCTCCCGCCCTGTCTCAATTGCGTGCACTATCCCCGTCACCACTACTCCCAGCACGACTACTCCTACCACCAATACACTAGGAAAGACACACCACCGACGACAATACGACACGTGTTTTGCCTCTACACGAAGCATCTTCAGGTGTAGTAGACTGTAGACTGGTGGCTGACCGCTAAGTGAGCGGCGACCCAAAAACAGCTACCATTTTTAAGACTCGCCGACGCAACCGCTCCCCACTTAAGTAGTGAGCGACCGCGTCATGCGATAAAACATGCGACCAATCACCACCTGACGTATGCAGCCGCCTGCTATTAAATTAATAACAAGCCGCTGGGAAACGCCCGCCTACCCTCCAACCACGCAACCAATCGCTGATCACCATGAAGGTGACGAATGACCATATTGCGAGGCTGTCCGTTATTGGAGAGCAGGTTAAAAGATGTTTAAGAGAGGTGAGTTAGAAACATTTGTTTGTTCATTCAGCAGTGCAATATTACTATTTTTATTTTTTAATATCTCCAACTGTTCCAGCACACATAGTCGCAGCCCTTTATTACAAGTATGTAAGACTTTAAAGGAGTGGTCGTTGGTTAGGATATGTCCAGTGTCCAAGAGATGTTTAGCGAAATGGGCTTTATCGGGATTGCAATTCCTGTACGCGGCTAAATGCTCTTGTAACGTGTCTCGAAGTTGCGACCAGTCTGAGCCACGTAAACGGCGTGGTATTCGTCACAAACAAGCTTATAAACACCCGACTTTTGACGAATATCTAACTTATCTTTATTATTACAGATATTCCTAAGAGAATTGTTTGTTTTGAACGCAACGTACACGTCGCTCTGTCGAAGAGTATTAGCTATTTTTTCAGATATGGAGCCTAAGTAGGTCAAACTGCTCACATATCGACGAATAATTTGAGGTTGAACCGCGTACAGATAATTGCAAACGGCATGATTTTCTTTCTTTTTAATTAAATTGTTAATGAGATTTTTTGAAATACCATTAGAGACCGCAATTTGATAAATTACGTTAAGCTCTTTTAAACAATAATGAAAATTTTATTATATAAAATATTAAAAACTATAATAAAAAAAACTAAAACTAGTAATTTAATTATCAAACAGTCCTACTCCACGCGGTATCGTGCCAAGAACGCTGGCTGCGTTTCCCCGCTGAATGCCTATACTTAGCCTTTGAGCGAGAAAAGAGCCAGCCCTCTTATCACCAGCAGCAACAACCAGCCGCGGATGGAGTTCCTTTAAGAACTTCACCGCACGTGGACCCCACGGACCGATAGTCTCTACAGCAAATGGCACAAATATGTAGTCATCTTTCAGAGACTCATATTTGCGCCACTTACTCAGTTCAGCTGCCTCTGATGCCACCCCGGCTCTGAACGAGGTACCCCTGAGATGAGAGGCCGCCAAAGTGTCTACGCAAGTAGCATCCCACACTAAGGCTTTACCTCTCTGCCAAGGGACCAGTGTCATACCGTCGGGTCTCCTGCCGAATCTAAATATTTGTCTCTAAATATTCCACAAGGCTCCAAAATCGAGGGAACATTTATAGAGACAAGAGCCCTTCGGATGACATCGTTCAAAGAACCGTGCCGTGAAAACCTACCAGCACTTTTCTCACAAGAAAGTCCGTGAAGCCCAAACTTGTCGACGCTGCTACCACAGGGGCACTGATGGGGTTGACAAATCGCCGCTCCTAGTCGGATTCCTACAGCGATGCGCAAGCTTTCCCCATCAAGTAATGTGCCGAGATTACTTGATGGTAAAGCATGTAACCAGTGACTAGATTCCTTAGTCGAAACAGCTAGAAGGCGTGCCTTATCTTGGTCACTATGGAAATTATGAAACAAATCTTTCTGCACCCTCTGTACCAACGGAATATCCCACTGTTTTTGTTGGTTAACTTCCAGTGGAACATTTTCGCCGGGACAGAGCGTTTGCCATGTCTGCCCTGCCTCCGTAGCAAAGCACAGGTCTACTTTATTATTTAAAATTATGTTACATAAATTACTGACACTATGCACGGAAGCAAGGAAAGCAGGCAATGCAACGCTAGAAATATTTCTCACACCAATACCACCAAATTTTATAGGTAAAGTAGCTTGAGTCCAGGCTGTTGTATTTAAAGTTAAATTTAGAATTTTTTCTATAGCTATTTTAAGATTATTATCAATATCTCTTAAAATATCCAAACATTTCCAGACTGGACTCGAGCGGAGTAAGTATGTAAATCTAGCTACAAGGAGACAATATTTTAAGATAGTAAGCGCAATGTGGGGGCTGAATTTATACAATTTATCAACGTGGTTTAAAAACTAATCAAATTTTGTTTTTAAAACAGGTTTAATACTATCGAAAAACAACGGGGCACCTAGCAGGTATAGTGATTGAATTTTGAATTAAAGTGTCTCTGTGAGAAGTAGATAAATTATTGGAAAAAAATAATAATTTTCTATACTTAATGACACAGTAAACAAACGATTAATATAACAATAAAAAGCGGCTAATTTACGTTGCCAGGGATGACACGATGACGCGGGGATGACCATGTCGGTATGAGTTGGCTTTCGGTAAATTTGGAAAACATGCAACGACTCTTTTCTAGTTATTGTTACGTCGAGGAAATTAAGGGAACAATCTTGTTCCAATTCAAGCATAAATTTAATTTTATCGTGGACTCTATTTATTTTATTAAGGAAAACATCCAGTTGTCTCCTTATGCCAGTCCAGCAAATAATTATGTCGTCTACATATGTATAATAGTACAAGATATTTTGATTGACAACTATATGTTGTTTTTCGAAATTATCCATGAAAATGTCCGTCATAAGAAGACTTACAGGGGGAGAGATCTGCGAGTATACGCAAACAGTCAGGGGATGGGACATTTGTGAAAAGACTATCAACGTCTAAAGACAACAACAGGGATTTAGGGGGAATACGAATATCTTTAATTTTGGAAACGAGATCTAAACTATTTTTAAGGCTGTAAGTTAGTGTAGTAATGTTATTCAAGGAGATGACTTTGAGTTATTGGAGTCTGACCCAACCAAAAAGTTTACTTCGGATATTAAAGTATGTATACAACAGTCATCATATGTTTTTCCCGATCACAATCTCATTAAAAATTTAATTAAAAAGAAAGAAAAGCATGCCGTTCGCAATTATCTGTATGCGGTTCAACCTTAAATTGTTCGTCGATATGTGAGCAGTTTGACCTAATTAGGCTCCATATCTGAAAAAATAGCTAATACTCTTCGACAGAGCGGCGTGTACGTTGCGTTCAAAGCAAACAATTCTCTTAGGAATATCTGTAATAATAAAGATAAGTTAGATATTCGTCAAAAGTCGGGTGTTTATAAGCTTGTTTGTGACGAATACCACGCCGTTTACGTGGCTCAGACTGGTCGCAACTTCGAGACACGTTACAAAGAGCATTTAGCCGCGTACAGGAATTGCAATCCCGATAAAGCCCATTTCGCTAAACATCTCTTGGACACTGGACATAACCTAACCAACGACCACTCCTTTAAAGTCTTACATACTTGTAATAAAGGGCTGCGACTATGTGTGCTGGAACAGTTGGAGATATTAAAAAATAAAAATAGTAATGTTGCACTGCTGAATGAACAAACAAATGTTTCTAACTCACCTCTCTTAAACATCTTTTAACCTGCTCTCCAATAACGGACAGCCTCGCAATATGGCCGTTCGTCACCTTCACGGTGATCAGCTATTTGTTGCGTGGTTGGAGGGTAGGCGGGCGTTTCGCAGCGGCTTGTTATTAATTTAATAGCAGGCGGCTGCGTACGTCAGGTGGTGATTGGTCGCATGTTTTATCGCATGACGCGGTCACTTACTACTTAATTGGGGAGCGGTTGTGTCGGCGAGTCTTAAATAGCAGCTGTTTTTGGCTCGCCGCTCATTTAGCGGTCAGCCACCGTAGAGTCTACACCTGAAGATGCCTCGTGTAGAGGCGAAACACGTGTCGTATTGTCGTCGGTGGTGTGTCTTCCCTAGTGTAGTGGTGGTGGGAGTAGTGGTGATGGGGATAGTGCACGCAATTGAGGGAGGGCGGGAGGTGTTCTTCAAACTAGGTAAGACACATCATTTTATTTTATTGAGCGGATATTGGCAAAGTAATTTTTTCCAAATTTAATATAATGGGTTTCCGCCAAGTAACGCCTGATTCTATTGATTAATTATTTCATCTTTCTAAATAATTGTTAGTAAAAATAAGTACATTTTATGGAACAGAAAAATTCAAAGCAATATTATTAAAAATTTCGCAACGTCCATTAATGTAGAGATCGGGATAGTTATAGTTCAAACAATAGGCCCGTATTAATTGGATACTTTACACAATGAGTTCCTATAATTTCACAGTGCTATCTTATGCTATATCATAGTTTTAATAAATGTTGCTTATTCGTGGACTAATTACTTAGTAACATGATAGTGGGATTATTTTTTATATGTACGGGAAATACTACAAATTCGACTTTAAACTACAATTTAACCGTGTAGTGGCGGTATAAAAATATTCACTACACCATATCATTTTTTTGATGATAGAGTTTTCACCATCACCATTACAGCCTATATGAAGTCTACTTATGAAGATAGGCCTTTTCTAGGGATTGTCCTATAGGGGGAATATACTACGCCGTTGAAAACCGCAGTTTTTCATCATATTGGGTTGTTGTCCGGAAGATGCTGCTGCCCATCTCTGTTTCAGTTTCCTGTTTTGCCAAGTGGCAACAATGATGAAAACTGCGGTTTTCAACGGCGTAGTATATTCCCCCTATAGGACAATCCCTAGAAAAGGCCTATGTTCATAAGTAGACTTAATATAGGCTGTAATGGTGATGGTGAAAACTCTATCATCAAAAAAAATCAATCAAAACATTTGTATGGATGAATGACTATAAACTGTAAGTGTAGTGAACAACTGAGATCACAGGCGTATAATTAACAGTATGTATAATAGGATTGTATATGCATTGTGTAAAGCCGCCTCTGAGAGTCATACCATTGTTAAACTGAGAAGAAAACAACCGGTGATTGGATGGAACAAGCATGTGCGTGACGCTCACGGGGTAGCCCGGTGTAAATTTATGGAATGGGTACTCTGGGGTAAACCAAGAGAAAGACGTGTTTGGGAGGAGATGCGGGAGAGTCGTAGAATGTTTAAATCACGCTTAAAGTGATGCCAAAATAATAGGGAGCAGATAAAGATGGATATCCTCGCTTCTCACCATTCGAAGCATGACTTTCGTAACTTTTGGAAAACTACGAGTAAGCTAAATAATAAGCCGGGCTTACCTGTGAGCGTCATACGGGGTGAGTGAACCAAAATGTATTGCGGACTTATATAAGGATCACTTTATGGTGAAATCACAGTTGGGAACATCACGACCATTCAGTTTAGAGGGGTAGCATGGGCTGAAGATAAGTACCAGATTCACAGTGAAGGATTTTCGGGGAGTTATAAAATCAATGTCTAGTGGAAAGTCTCCTGGTCATGACAGCCTGAGCATTGAGCATCTAAAGCATGCCGGGGTCCACCTGCCCAGAGTTCTTGCCATGTTATATACATTTTGTATAGGACATGCGCACTTACCAGCAGAGATGATGAGGACTGTGGTGGTATCAATTGTGAGGAGTAAAACTGGTGACCTAAGCGACACGAGCAACTACAGGCCAATCTCTCTAGCCACAGTGCTTGCTAAGGTTCTTGACGGTTTGCTTAATACACAGCTTGACCGGTATATAAACACTCATGACAATCAATTTGGTTTTAACCCGAGACTGTCTACTGAGTCAGCTATCTTGTGTTTAAAGCAAACTGTCAAGTATTACTCCGAAAGGGGCACACCTATTTATGCCTGTTCACTCGACCTCTCGAAGGCGTTCGACCTGGTTAGTTATGACATGTTATGGCAAAAATTAAAGAACATCTCAATGCCTCTCGAACTGATAGAAATCTTGAAGTACTAGTATTTTAACTAGGTCAACGTCGTTCGATGGTCGGGTGCTCTGTCGGAGCCGTACAGATTGGAGTGCAGGGTGAGGCAGGGGGGCTGACCTCGCCAAAGCTCTTCAACCTGTACGTAAACGCACTGATAGAGGAGCTCAGCAGCACCCGTGTCGGCTGCCATATTGACGGTATTTGTGTCAATAATATTAGTTACGCGGACGACATGGTGCTGCTGAGTGTCTCGGAGTGTGGTCTGTCCAGGTTGATGGGAATCTGCGAGCGTTACGTGCTGGATCACGGGTTGCTCTATAACGCAAAGAAGAGTGAATGCATGGTCTTTCGGGCCAGGGGGCGGGGCTACCCGGAGACCGTTCCACCTATTAGACTGAACAGTGTCGAGTTAAAAAGAGTCGAACAGTTTAAATATCTTGGGCATATCGTGACCCCTGACCTGAGGGACGATGCGGACATCGATAGGGAGCGGAGGGCGTTGTCTGTGAGGGCCAATATGATCGCCCGTAGGTTTGATCTTTGCTCGGGGGCCGTCAAAATAACTCTTTTCAGAGCATTTTGTTCGTCCCCTGTACACGGCCAGCCTGTGGGTGTCATATACCCAGAAGCAGTACAACGCACTCTGTGTGCAATATAATAATGCGTTAAGGGTGCTGTTGGGGCTGCCCGGGCACCGCAGCGCGTCAGGGATGTTCGCCGACGCCCGTGTCGACTGTTTCTACACGACGATGCGAAAGCGGTGCACATCTCTGGGGCGCAGGCTCCGGACCACCTCCAACACCATCTTGAGCGTATTTGCGAACAGGTTTGATTGTCAGTACATTAATCATTGTTATATGATTAATGTGAGGACAAACAAATAAATGACTCAGAGGAAGGCATATTATTGATTTTTATATTTAATGATGTTAATTTGCTTTTAATGGTTTTAATCTGGTTTTTTAATAATTTTAATTTAATATAATTCAATTTTATTTTAATTTAATTCATATGTAATTCAAAATTTAAATTTCATTTCAAATGTACTACTGTAGCTATGATCTGATGGATTGAAATAAATGATTATTATTATTATTATAATAAATTGAATAAAAATAATTTTAAGAATTCCACGGGGTTCACGGCGGTACTACGGGTGCACATGGATACTGCAAAGCACACGAAAACTATAATGTGCTTAAATAAAAGTTTAAATAAAACGCGATAAAATCCGTTTGATAAGTTTGAGTCAATGTAAACATAAACAAACTCTCACGTCTGTAGCCCAGACTGGGTCGGTAAACTTCTGTCTAGGGTGTCCCTTGCCTACTCTGCCACTCACTTCATAAATTTGCTTTATCAATCTTTCCTCGTTCATTCTTTTTACGTGGCCAAATCACCAAAGCATTTGTTTCTTAATCTTAGTCACAACATTTTCTTGCACATCGCACTTTACTCTTATTCCACAATTTCTCACTCTATCATTCAGAGTCTCAATTTTCTTACCTCGAATTTCTCACCCTATCATTTTGAACGTGGTAGAGCCAGAGCTATATTATAGTTATGGCGCAAATGGCGATATGCGCGTTCCATCTTAGCCGCCAGGGGTGACGACGCATCTGTATTTTGATTTTTAGAATAGAAAAATAAAAAGAATAATCTTTATCGACTAAATAAAGATACAGGTAATACTTGATGAAAATCATGTATACTTTTACCACTGGTTTGGCAATAAGTCTGTCTTGAAAGAATTAGTATAACAACACAGTGAGACTTTTTATTATTAATAATATCCAGTATATATGATAGATACAATTATAATTACCCCTTTTATATAGATTTGGTTTCATATTAATAAATTTAAATATTTTTCAAAGACAGAACTTCTATATTTTCTGAGACTTTGTTATTATAAGTATTTAGAATAATGCAAACTCTACATTGTTTAAGAGTCACTCAAGGCTAGAACATCAATCTTACCCCGAATTATTTTACATATCATGACGAGTTGCTGCTACGCAAAAAAAGGTTAAATTTTGTTATATAAATACAGATAGCACCCAATAATCGCCGCGCCTAGAAGTACCTATATAAAAATAACTTTTGTACCTTTTTAAAAGATTTCGAGATACTAACGTCTCAAAAGCCCTACTGAATATTCAACATATCAATGCTACATTACATAACTCTCTAGTAATTCTAAGAAAAAACTCCAAACGCTGTTTAATTCTTTAGCTTACGTTATTATGTGTGATTGTTCGGTGAAATATACCCCCTAAGAAATTTCACCTTAGCCTTCACTTCTATTATAGTTTTTTTATCATTAATATACTAGTACAACATAAAGGCAACCGAGCTTTGTCCAGATTTCGAAAAAAATATTTTATCCGGGTTGACACAAACATATTTAGATAAACTAGGAAAGTAAAATTTATTTCAATACAAATTTTATCCAAATTCCAAATCGTTGCAGCCGTTTCCGATAAACCAGTTACATATAAGGTATATGCATATATATGCAAGAATTGCGCGCTTAGAGTATACAATATAAAGTATAAGTGTGTGCGTAACATACAGAAGTGCGTTAAAGTTAATTTCATTTGAAGTAAATCACGCTGAAGACCTTAATATTGAAGAACCAACAGCCGATGTAGAAAGAAGTTCTCGGGTAGTAGTCTCATACCGGTTAGTGTAGAGTATGGCGAGCTACAAATAGATGGTGCTCATTATTTGGGCTTTGAGTGTGGTCTATGTCCAGCAGTGGACTGGCCAGGGGCTGTAATGATAATGACTTGACGCTGAACAAGGATCATAAGTCATAAAAACAAGATAACCGAGTATCCGTTGGAAATATCTAGTTAATTATCTTGTTATTTATATTGTGTTATAATATTTATTGACTATAAGCCAATATAAGTAAGTGGTAATGCCATCCTAAATGGTGAAGCTTTAGTTTAATATTTAAACGCGATACAGGTTTAAAAAAGTAATAAAAACTGACGGTTAAACACAAATTCCTAAAAAAATAAAAATTCTCGTTAAAAAGCTTTGATATTCCACCAAAATTCTTTCTGCAAAAAGAATCAACTTATTAAACTATACTTTTACCTTCAAACGTCGGTAACGCTAAACGTGCAGTATAAGTTAAACGTGCAGTAATTTGAAAACATCCTTTAAAATAACGGTTAAGAGTTTCAAGGTTAATACAGTATTCTGATTTACATATTCCTGCAATTGAGCTTTAACGCATAAACACAACCATTTTGCAAAAATGTTTTAAATTTTTTTCGTCCCTTGTGTATAATATGCACACATATAACAGTGCAGCCCATTTTCCATACAATATTATCTTGCACGTTCTAACTTAATGCGCCCCTAATGTGCAAGCGAAGCATCCATATGGCGAAATATTTTTAAGCTCAAAAGAAGTGAATGCTATACCCAATACTGGCTCCTATCCTCCGCGGCCCTGGCGAGACTGCACCGCGGATACGGTGATGGTCTGGCCGCGGGAGGCGAGGAGTGTCACTTTACTTACCCTCCACGGCCAAAACTTGGTTGGTTGTAAAGCTGTAGATGAGTTCCCTCGCTGGTTTAAGAAATATGGTACATCGAAGTGCTCGATTTGGCCATATGGTCTCCTCGAAACGAACTGTACGTCCGTTACGCAGGTGGATGGAGGCCGTATAGGAAAGAATTAAGGCAAATGTTTTGGCGCGTCTAATCTGAGGAAGTAAAGAAGAGGAGTTATACTCGGAGTGAGGTTGGATGATGATGGGACCTCAGATGGGTGCAAAATTGTTCCCGTGACCCTAACATTATTCAGGTGAGATTGTGCACCATGTGATTTTAATAAGTGCGAATCTCACAAAACCTTAGCATGCCCTCGCGCGATGAGAATTCCCCAGAAAGTGTGGGCTTTTTTTAACGCCCGCACAATTATCCTTTGGGTCTTAGATAGTGCTAAGAGAAGCCAACATTAGTGAAACCACATAAAAATTATTGAAATGACAATGATGTCCTTCTGACTGATTTTGTTCACGCCAACCTTTCAAGTGGTTTCAGTCAACAGCGTGGAAAATATAATATAATATATAGGCCTATTATATTGCTTATATTATATTGCTATTATATTGCTTTCAATAGTTTATATTATCTAATCTACTATGTAAATCATTTTATTAAAAGCTACTCTTCATAATTACTAACTACAGAAAATAATTAACATAACTTTACAAGTTTAGTACCTAGACCGTTCCCGTTACAGTCATTGATATATATGTACTACGCACTAGATTTTGCATTCCGAACATTCGCTATGTTTAACTGAACTGTACTGCAATCCGTACACCTTACTTTAGTGTCATTTACTGTGGCTTCAATATTCATGCAGTGTGGAGCGGCGATAATAATACGAAATTTCAAATTAAAGTTTAAACCTTACGTAAATAACAATTCAGTAGTCAAGTAAGTAAAATTTTTTGTTGTTCAAGTGAATAAATAGGTAATAATATCGTAATATTTTACTATCTACCGCGCATGCGCGAAGACATAGAGTAGCGCACATTTTATGTTTGGAATAACTTCTCTAGTACGTAGTACATATAACTCAATGGTTACAGTATAGTTAACAGCCTACAGTTAAGCCCATAGATTGTCGCATAGTGGGGGAATTGGCAACCGCAGTTTTTTATTATTTTGAGTTGTTGTCAGGAGATTGCCGGTGCCATCTCTGGTTCCATTTTCCCTCTGTCACCTCTAACAACACCCATGGGATGATTTAGGGTAGTAGATATTCTTCACCGCCACTACATAGTATAAGTTTAATATACTACTAGGGTATAATATTTAATATCTGGTTGTAGTTCAACATGTAATATGACGTTTAACTGCGGCGATACGAGGTGCGGGTTCAATTACCGCATAGAATAACTGATGTTATAGCTTAAATATATGTGAATGGAGATTTTCCATGTTCACTCTGTGTTTGTAAAAAACCTATACCTACGATTAAAAATAAATAATATTCAGAGCCTTTTGTTGTACATTTGTTGTATGTACGTGTTTATAGTTATGTTTTTCCATGTGCAATCTATTTAAGTAAAAAACCTACACGATAACAAAAAATGTAATATGAAGAACCTTTTATTTAAATATAAAAGGTTGATGAATATAATTATGTACATATATATGTGTTAAAACGAGGTAAGTCATTACGAGACTAAAAAGCTGAGACAGGAATTCGCGACGACACAGATAAATTGTCGAATAGATGTCAAGTTTCGATTGTGAGACGCGCTAAATGACTGAAGTAAAACGCTTTGGAGATGGCTGAATAACCCAATCAGTCTCAACGACATTTTCAGTTCTGTAACTTTATCAGTTTTTTTTCTAAGTTAACGAGGATTGACTTTTGTAATCTTTTTTTAACCCCTAATTTTCCTTTGGCCGATTACATAGGCTTATATACTAGGCTTGCCAATCGTCCCTCGAGAGCGAAAGAGTTCTGAGGTATATCAGTCAAAAAGATTTATCGCGATTTCATAATCGCTGTTCAGCCGAGTTCGATACGTTGGTTGAGCTCTTGATCCAAATAGGACATTTTGTTCCAGGTATACACTCGTCAACAATTCCAAGCAAAGTATTCCAACAACTACCGGTATAAGTGTAACATGGGCGCGACCTATCCGTTGGGAAATACTATTGAAGTCGTTGAGCATATGCTAATGCTCTCCAAATATTCTGTCTTAATGATTATAGGAAGTCATGTTAATAAAAATTATTTCCAGTACAGTAGCTTGGAAATGTCTTCTCATTAGAACCCGGACATTTAAACTCATTAGAACTTTTCACTGCTACATTCAGCAGTGAAAAGTTTCGGGTATATTACATAACCATTACTTACACTTCTCTGCAGTTGCATTGGTTTCGTACTCTATTTTTGTACTCGGATAGATAACGCAGCGTTACGATATAAACATTTCAGCACAAATATATTTAACTTTGATCGTGTAGATAGTTTTCACGGGCTTACCATTAATATCGTCAACCATATTGGATGCTCCAAGGCACTGGAAATAACTTTCATATCGAACTCAGAGCCATCGGGATTTTGGATTAGGCCACAAGACGATTCTTTAGACTGTGAAGTTCTGTGAAATTTTGAAGTAGTTCTATAGTAGTATAATATACCTACCTGTTTGTCGATATTGACAATTCATTAATTGTTTTATTACAAAATTGTGGTAAATGAAAGATTATAACGTAGTATAGACGAATATTTCTAACATTTTCTCAAAATATGTAAGGTGTATCATAAATATTAAGATATTTTTTACTAAAATATACACCCAAAATCACCTTAGCCAACTAACCAATTTTTCATAAATTAAATGAGTTTAGTTAGTGCTGCCAGATGCCACTTGCCACCATGGAGTATCTCTAGTTTGTCTAATTAATTGTAGAGGTCTTTCCTTGTACCTAGTTTTGTTCAAAGTCTCTCATTCTGTTCATCACACTGTGTAATGACGGCTTGACGGCTCCGTGACGCAGTGGCTTAACATTAAGAGACACGGGTTTGAATCCCGCACGCAACAAGTATTTGTATAGCCTAAAATAATTATTCCGGGTCTGGATGTTTGTACTTGTGCAATTTATGTATGTAACTGCCTCCACGATACGGAAAAAACTCCTAGTGTGGGGGTAAAGTTTAAGAAAAAAAAGTACTTTTGGAGATGTAAATGTACGGCTCTTGAGATATTGTCATCAATCACCTTGTGCCTAAGTCGGTGCGTAAGCCAAGGTCATTCGTACTTTTAGCGAATACTGTTTCATTATTCTAAGTATAAGGTACGCAATCCTCGTCGACATACTTCCAATCTTCACAACGTTGCTAACAAAAGGCTTTTGGACGATAAATCCGACACCTTCCGGGATTGATGGTCAATGACCCTCCCGGTGATATAATGAATAAGCCTGAAATAACTAGTTTCTCTAACTTTTAATCTTAAGATCTTTCACCTCAGGTATTATAAAAGTCATTAATAAACTTCAATCTCCGTGTTAATTTCCGGGACGAGGCTTAGTCGTAAATTGCTTTCCGCGTCACTTCAAATCCCTTTTAATTACCACTAGCTTTATTCATAAAATATTTTGTATTCTAAAGAAATAATACTCCTTAAAATATTAAATTTATTATCATTATTTATTTTCAAAAAACTATGTTAAACATTACATATAGTAATAGATAAGGCCTGCCTGTGTTCAGCAGTGGGACGTAATGATGAAGATGATGATGAAAAAAATTGGCCCGAGGCTAATTTTATTTAAAATTCTAGTTTTCCAGGTATCCAGGCATCTAATGACATTATTCACAGTCGACGAAAGGCGTTATTATCATTTATTTTTAGCAATCAATACTGGTACGTGGTAAACAAAATAGAATAGAAATGAGAAATCGGTATATTTTCAACAACGTAGCAAGTCTTATATAAGTAATGTGCCTGCACTACTGTATTCCGTTCTGAAGAGTATAGAGAGCTAGTAGTACAGGTTGTAAAGTATCTTAGTCCTCAGAGGTGACAACACATATGTAGCCTTCTCTATTTGAAGTTAGCTGCATGTATCTATAGACTCCAGTAACCACTTACCATCACCGTGGACTGTAAGTTCGTTTGCCACTTCCGTTTGTAAAGAAAACCCTACCCCTAAACAATACTCCCCAGAGAGTGCTGATTCCGACTGGAGTAAATTTAAAAAAGCGCCTACTTGTCGTCTAAGATTGAGAAAAGTTAGATATCGATATCTCAATATTGTTTTAACATTAAATAGTTAACGGAGGCAATTCAATGTAAAAGCCGTGCTTTTACTTTCGTAAATTTACATACATTTGAATTTTTTTTGCTTCTGAATATATAAAGTAGGTAATGTCAAACATGATACACCATATTTTACACATTGTGTATTCAATAATAATAGGTCGGGGAAAAAGTTTCTTCGTATTTTGTTTGTATAAAATTGAAGAAAAATCTCTTTGGTTGTACTGTGTGTATCTGGCTGGTTTTAATATCAATAAATACATAGACTTAGAATATACTGGCGTACGTATATTCTAAGTCTATGAATAAATATAGGACATTAAGAAAATGAAACATAAAAAGTAAAAAACAATTACTCGCCATTTTTCAATTATTTTTCTGTCGTCCAAAATGAGTTTTATTACAAAAAAGGGAAAAATGCGACTCAAGCCGCGAAAAAAAATTGTGACGTTTATGGACCTAATGCAGTGTCAGTAGGAATAGCACAAAGTTGGTTCAAGTTCAGTCCGGGAATTTTGATGTCAAAGATGAAGCTCGCTCTGTTCGCCCTCATACGGATAAAGTCGATGGCATTTTTGAAAAAGGTGGATCAATATCGCCATATAAGTAGTACGATATAGCCGAGGAGTTGAGCATTGACTACAAAACACTTTTGACCCATTTGAAAAAGTCTGGCTATACAAAAAAGTTTGATATGTAGGTGCAATACGAGCTCACTGAAAGAAACCTAATGAACCGTGTACTCATTTGCGATTCTCTATTGAAACGTAATGAAACCGAACCATTTTTGAAAAGATTGATCACTGGTGATGAAAAATAGATCAACTACTACGAGAACGTGCGACAAAAATCATGGTCAAAGGATAGTAAAGCTCCACAGACTGTAGCAAAACCCGAATTAACACGCAATAAGGTGATGATGTGTGTATGGTGTGATTGAAAGGGCATCGCTTATTATGGGCTTTTACCGCCAGGCAAAACCATCGTATCGGATCTCTACTGCCAACAACTAATGAGACTGAAGCAAGAAATTGAGAAAAAACGGCCACAATTGATCAACAGAAAAGGAGTGGTCTTTCATCATCATAACGCCAGACCAGAGACATCTTTGGCCACTCAGCAAAAATTGAGAGAGCTTGGTTGGGAAGTGTTAATGAATCAACCATATAGTTTTGACCTTGCACCCTCAGATTTCCAACTGTTTCGGTCTCTTCAGAATTCTTTGGGTAGTGTTAGGTTAACATCAAGAGAGGACTGTCAAAACTACTTGTCGTATTGTTTTGATCAAAAATCCCTAGATGGGTTGAGTTTAGAATCAAGTCGCCTGAATTTGAGGAGTCTGTTACTGTGGGGTGGTCAAAGAGGCTTGTCTCAAGCGCCCCCATGCAATTTTAGGTGCCGAAGCTGCGTCGAAATATTTAAAATCACTAATTAATACCTGAAACGGAACTTAAATTACTCTAAATACTTACTTTTTTAAGTTTCTTAAGTTGACATTGACAGTGACAGTTATAATCGACTTCGCGACTCGCGTCATAAGCGTCATTCCGTTTAAAAAAAAAGATAAATACAATAATCCAGAGAATTTTGGTGATGCGATAGTGGAGTACTTGTGGAGGCGGAACATTATGAAATATAATAAAGATCCATTTTTGGAAAAAAGTTTACATTTTGGTGTTTTTCATTTGGTGAAAGAGCGAGCGAAGCGAGCTTGGGACTTGGGGCACCCCGACTTGGACAGGTTAGGTTAGAAGGGGATGGCGGGGTCGAGTGAGCGAGCGAAGCGAGCGAACAGTCCCCTGCATCCCCTTCGTGGTTATTTTTTTTAAACCATCCAGAAATAGGAATAAAATTTTAAATCTTCAACATTTAATAAAAAAAATCTGGCACGTCCTGCGGGGAAAAAAGTTGGAGGGCGAATCTACCCCTCCCCCACCCCTTTCCCCACGCCCCCCAACCCCCTATTAAGGCGACTTGATTCTAAACCTTAACCCCCTAGATTTCTATAGCAATGGAATTATATTACTACCTACAAGATGGCAACAAGTTATCGAACAAAATGGCACATATATATTATAATTAAATGTAATTAAACTTTGAAGAAAAATGTCTTGAATTTGTATATAAAACTTACTTACGAAGAAACTTTTTCCCCGACCTATTACATTGTGGCAGCCCATTTGTGAGGACTGTATTAGGATGTATTCAGATCAGATGAGCCAGCTGACTTTTTTGTATCATATATTTATTTTGTTACAATTAAATTATTGAATATATTTTGTTTTTATTTTGATTATTTTGTTTCATACCTATTATAAAATATAGCTTAGAGGTTATTTTTTATAGAATAAGGGTAACAAACGAGCAAACTGATGGTAATTGGATGCTGTGGTCCATAGACGCTTACATCTATCCTTAATTAAGAATCAAAGTATATAAAGCCCTAAGGACTGAGATAGAAAGCCTCGTTACCAGCAAGCAGTGGTTTCCGGTTCTCAACTTACCATACGAAACACAGGAGCAATGTTCTGCTGTTTCACACTGGAATTCTGTGAGAGTGTGATATTTACCTGGTCAAGCCGACCAATTCCTGCCGCAACCGTTATATATCTGTAGCGTGGCATTACTACGTCGAAAACAAATTAATTTTAAATCAATATGTTTACTAAAAGATGTAAGTCATTTCTTTTATTCCATCGATCCTACCACTACAATCTATACAATACAACCTAACAATCCAGTGCTGAACAGTGGCAGTAGAGTTGACAACCGCAGTTTTTTTATATTTTGAGTGGTTATCAGAAAAATGCTGCTGCTCATCTTCTGTTATAGCTTCGCTCCGTCACCTCCTACTACACCCACGGGACGATATAGGTTAGGGGATATTCTTACACTACACGGTTTTAATTTATTATTTATATTAAATTAGCAGTCCTTTTTTAAACAACCTTTTTTAAAAGAGCCTCCTCCTTTTTAAAAGGCCGGCAACGCATCTGCAATTCCCCTGGTGTTGCAGTTGTTCATGGGTGGCGGTAGTCACTTACCATCAGGTGAGCCGCATTCTCGTTTGCCCACTCTCCTATAAAAAAAAATGCATCAAAATTTAATAGTTTTAGACAATAATTTCTTTTAAGAATCTTCTTTTCTTTTTACATGCCTTCAAGAGTCAATAGTGCACCAACTGGCATTAACTATAAATGACTAATTTGCTTCTCGACAGGCAGTTTGTTGTACGCAACACTTATACCCTCGCACTAATAATGCTGCTTCCACTCGCCATGCTGTGGTTTCCAGTTCATTATTTTCGAACTTATATTCTGCTATTTATCGGTCATTAATTAACATGGAGTTTTCCGTTCAATTAGCCTGTTAACCACGAACAGGCTGGATCTGCAACTGGATTTTTTTTTAACATTCTAATGCCCTTACATATTATATACGTATTATATAATCGTTGGTGCTCGTTTTAGTGAGCGAATATATTTTTTTAATGTTTTGTCGAGATGATCGTTTATAAAGATTTATAATTTATGGACTAAAAATTACTCATATACATTATGTGTTGGTGCCAAAAAAAAATATAAAAAATCTGGATTCAATCGGCAAAATCTAGGCGCTGTGGTCGAGTTGTTAATAAATTTTATATTCACACTGCAAAAAGTCCGGTGTAAGTTAATAGTAAGTAGTAAGAGCCAACTAGAGAAAGCCGAACAACGTCTGCCTGGCCAGCTAGTTCATTATAAAATCAAACTTCAAAACTACAAACTACGCATAAAATATAAGCTCATACTATAATATAGGCAACTTCTTAATATATAAGAACACTAAAACGTCATCATGCGATGGTAAAAAAATTATTATTCGGACGTTACATGTCTCTGTTACTTCTTGACGACTCACACTGTACGATAACCCGTCCCAGTGGTTACAAATCAATTACTTTGTCTGCCCACTAAGTCATGGAGTCTTTTATTTCAATGTTCTTAAATTGCTATCGTGGAATGCTTATCGTTAACAGTGTATGAATAATTCTTATATTTCACTAACCGAGGCACCAAAGCCACTAATAATTCAATGTTACAGACAGTCAGCGATTAAGTGATATTTTCCTACCATATGATGTGTGAATATAGTGATTTTGTATATTGGAGATATTTTTTATATTGAATTACAAACACTATGACACGAGTTAAAACAAACTACACAAACAATCACTAGCCAAACGTAATCTCGAACTTAAACTCATAATTGATACTTAGCTGTGAGGTTTCTCACAGAAAATAGAAATAGTTTGGTTCTGCTCTAACGTTTGTCCATGCTTTGACGGTGGAGGAAAATCGGGAGATCTCCCATCGGGCAAGGTGTTCAGCTTGGGGAGATATTAAAACTCCATGTGGTAGTACGGAGCTTGTTCTATGTCTTATACAGAACGTTGGGAAACTTCGACAGCGTGATTTTAGGCTTTGGTGCGTTTGCTTTATTGTAGCGCGTTGACAGCGCTGCCACATCACCCTTCCAATCTTACCAGAGACTGGGGGTGGAATCTATGTTGTTAACGAAGGTGCAAGTTTCAGGAGTTAAGTTTCCTTGTAGTCAGCGGTGAGCTGAGAAGCACAGAGAGTGATTTGAAGAAGACTAGAGTCATAAGTCTCTCTCTCACTCTGAGCCTTATGACTCTCTACTCTTCTGTGCCAAACACTGTATCGCAAAAAGTAACTTTGAGAAACCGATTATTAAACAGTTAATCACTCAAATAACTTTATTATAGGTACGTGGTATATAGGTGGACTTAATTCCCCCGGCATTTTCTACGAGTCTACCTTGGGGTGATGCAGATGTAGAATGGACTACGTGTAAGAAAAACTATTTGATTTGAATTTGAGATTTGAATATATTGATTTAACAATACAAAATGAAAATAAATATTTAAGCGCATACATATAGCACATATGTATATCATATACTCCTTAAATTTTATATCACAAAGAACACAAAGAACTTAAAATAAATGTGAAAAAGTATGCTTATCTAAACCAAAAATAGTATTTTTTTATTATATGAGATATATTATTCACCTGATGGTAAGTGACTATTGCCGCCCTTGAACAACTGTAACAACGGGGGAATTGCAGATGCGTTCACAGTTATATTCACAGTCGACGAAAGGCGTTATTATCATTTATTTTTAGCAATCAATACTGGTACGAGGTAAACAAAATACTATTTAAGATGAGAAATCGGTATATTTTCCACAAGGTAGCAAGTGTTATATAAGTAATGTGCCTGCACTACTGTATTCCGTTCTGAAGAGTATAGAGAGCCAGTAGTACAGGTTGTAAAGTATCTAAGTCCTCAGAGGTGACAACGCATATGTAGCCTTCTCTATTTGAAGTTAGCTGCATGTATCTAATTACTCCAGTAACCACTTACCATCACCGTGAACTGTAAGTTCGTTTGCCACTTCAGTTTGTAAAGAAAACCCTACCCCTAAACAATACTCCCCAGAGAGTGCTGTTTCCGATTGGAGTAAATTTAAAAATGGGGAGATCTCCCATCGGGCAAGGTGTTCAGCTTGGGGAGGTATTAAAACTCCATGTGGTAGTACGGAGCTTGTTCTATGTCTTATACAGAACGTTGGGAAACTTCGATAGCGTGATTTTAAGCTTTGGTGCGTTTGCTTTATTGTAGCGCGTTGACAGCGCTGCCACATCACCCTTCCAATCTTACGAGAGACTGGGGGTGGAATCTATGTTGTTAACGAAGGTGCAAGTTTCAGGAGTTAAGTTTCCTTGTAGTCAGCGGTGAGCTGAGAAGCACAGAGAGTGATTTGAAGAAGACTAGAGTCATAAGTCTCTCTCTCACTCTGAGCCTTATGACTCTCTACTCTTCTGTGCCAAACACTGTATCGCAAAAAGTAACTTTGAGAAACCAATTATTAAACAGTTAATCACTCAAATAACTTTATTATAGGTACGTGGTATATAGGTGGACTTAATTCCACCGGCATTTTCTACGAGTCTACCTTGGGGTGATGCAGATGTAGAATGGACTACGTGTAAGAAAAACTATTTGATTTGAATTTGAAATTTGAATATATTGATTTAACAATACAAAATGAAAATAAATATTTAAGCGCATACATATAGCACATACATATGTATATCATATACTCCTTAAATTTTATATCACAAAGAACTTAAAATAAATGTGAAGAAGTATGCTTATCTAAACCAAAAATAGTATTTTTTTATTATATGAGATATATTATTCACCTGATGGTAAGTGACTATTGCCGCCCTTGAACAACTGTAACAACGGGGGAATTGCAGATGCGTTGCCAGCCTTTTAAAAAGAGTAGGTATAATATGTACGTATGTACATTAGAACATATTAAATCAAATGTAAATATTCGTATAAATATACACAAACATATCGGTGTATATAAAATATGTATATCGGTTTGGTAATAAATTTATCTTTTTTAGGAAAAATAGTTAACTTTGTTATAATATTGCCAGAGATCAATAAGTACCACACTCGTGAAAAGGTAGAGTTTGTTCATTAGGGTAGTTTCATACTTACGTATTCGTTATATTTTCATATAAATAAATTCAATAAGGTGAAAGCTCTTATTTCATTTCATCTCGGACCGAGAAACATTTCATAACTTTTTATTTAATTGCGTTTATTTAAAGAGAGAAAAATACCTATTAGGTCTTTCTT
Organism: Parnassius orleans; assembly: GCA_029286625.1. Classification (NCBI taxonomy): domain Eukaryota; kingdom Metazoa; phylum Arthropoda; class Insecta; order Lepidoptera; family Papilionidae; genus Parnassius; species Parnassius orleans. Next base: position 225,383 of record JAGSMP010000086.1, on the reverse strand, counting down.
TACCTGTGAACTTTTGATGGGCTGTAATGATGATGATGACGATGATAAAAAAAAGAGAGAGATAAATGAATGATTAAAAATGTACGAAAAGTTTAGTTTTCAGCCTACTTCAAAAAAGGAGGATGTTCTCAATTCGGATGTTTATTTTTTTATGTATTTTCGGGCAAAACTTTGCATGGACAGATTTGAAAAATTCTTATTTTTGTTCGAAATTGTCCTAGTATGCGTCTATGAGCCACAGCATCCACTTACCATCAGGTGGACTGTGTGGTAATTTGTCACCCTTATTCTATAAAAAATAGCCCTGCTACAGCGTTTTGTGGTTGCAGCACGAATGGATCTGCTCGACCGAGGAAGAACAATGCTTACTTAGAATTGCTGCTGTGTACTTTGATGATGGTGAGTAACGAGTTTCGGAGACCCTTTTTACCTGTAACGTAAATTAAGCACTTAAGCGAGTACGTAAATTATGCTCTTTAGTTAGTTTCAGAATATTGTGCAATTAATAAGCCAAAGAAAATTTTGTCACTAACATCGCCATTGCCAAATATTCTATGGAATAAGTTCCTGTTACGATCTAAGTTATTGTGAGCATATTAGTTGTAGACACCTCTGTATTTATAATTTGTATTTCATTCATTTATTACAACCCACTATCGTCTCTTAAAACACTGTTCACAAGTTACAAGTACAAGTTAAAAAATGGTGTAGCGGATATAGTTCGAGTTTACGTTTGGCTAGCTATACGACAATGCTGTTTTTAGATAAGAATAAGTGGGATGCTGTGGCCCATAGACATATCTACCCTCGATTAGGAAACAGCATGCAAATGCGATGCCAATCCTGATTACTTAAATGGAATGTCTCGTTTCTAGTTAAAATGAACTCCGATTCTCTACACTCACCATGAGAAACACAGCAGAATTAAGCTGCTATTTCACGCTGGTATTCTGTATCATTGTTAATACAGGCTTTTGTAAGTCCACTGCTGAACCTAGGCCTTCTCCATAGATTTCCACAAAGTAAGGTCCTGCGCCACCTGCATTCATCGAAATGTTAATATTATTATTACTATTGCTTACTACTAATTTGTACTAAGTAGCCAAAATTTGTCGCGAAAAACAAGCTGCCTTTTTTCATTAAAGCGACTTAGTTGTTACTAAGAAGACGATATGGGGTAGTATATATCCTTACACGACCACTACACGGTAACTCCTACTTTTATAAAATAATATATGCCTTGTAAGCAACTAATACCTACTTATTTTATTATATGGTAATAACTGACAGCCGTTTAGGTTCTATAAAAAAAGTGGAATTACGTCCAACTAGGGGCAGGACATCATTTTTTATTATAATTATCTTAAAAAAATTCCTCTCGAGTATAACTTACTTTAGGAAAATACGAACGAGATCAAAATGGTTCCGATACGCATAATCACAGCCCTAAATTAAATAAAAATAAAAATAAATACAAATACAAATATAATTAACAGTAAAGTACTAAATTGCCCGTCCATTGTACTTTTAGATATTTTGCATTTTCTTTTTTTTCTTTTATTTCGTGTTTTGGTGTGTGCAATAAAGAATTATTTATCTATCTATCTATTCATATTATCAAACCATTTATCACCTCTTTTTTCGTGTTTTACTGTGTGCAATTAAGAATTATTTATCTATCTATCTATCCATAATAATGAAATCATATAATATAGCATCCACTTAGGTACCATCAGATGCTCGTTTGTCAACCTTATTATTAAAAAATAACAATTTTTTTTCACTATAAAAATTGTTACTTAGTTTATAAATTTTTTATGTTAAATTAATATAATCTACAAAAAATCATCTAAATTTAGCATAAAATATAACAACTAAAAATAAAATGTTTACCTTGTATATAATGCCAACAAGTTAAACGTTAATTATTGTATATTAAAATTTGCCAAATTATAGATTTAAACAATGTCAAAAATAAAATTAAATCAGTTGAAGAACATTGTACATTTCTATAGCTATGGTTTAAGGAACTGCTAGGAATCTTAACATCCAACTCTTTTATTTCCAAAACAGACAAACTCAATCGTAGTTTCTACTCAACTAAGCCGCTTTTATACATTTATGTTCTTCGTGAGATTTAATTTACATGTAAATAAAATAAATTCTTTTACCTTTCACAACGGAATACAGCACCACATCTCTACGGCTTGAGAACATATAGCACCTATTAATCAAATTAAGTGTTGTATCACTAAATAAAGGTCAGGTATGTATATCCCTGATCAAATTTTATGGACGGCATCAAGTAAGAGTTAGTTGTTAACTTTTATCTTACATTTTAAACCATATCGAACATTTATTTACGAAAACAATATGATGAATGCCACGCGGTTTACGTAGGTCAGACTAGTCGCAACTTCGAGACACGTAACAAAGAGCATTTAGCCGCGTACAGGAATTGCAATCCCGATAAATCCCATTTCGCTAAACATCTCTTGGACACTGGACACAACCTAACCAACGACCACTCCTTTAAAGTCTTACATACTTGTAATAAAGGGCTGTGTTACATACTTGTAAAAAAATAAATTTCATTTCAAATGTACTACTGTAGCTATGATCTGATGGATTGAAATAAATGATTATTATTATTATAATAAATTGAATAAAAATAATTTTAAGAATTTCACGGGGTTCACGGAGGTACTACGGGTGCACATGGATACTGCAAAGCACACGAAAACTATAATGTGCTTAAATAAAAGTTAAAATAAAACGCGATAAAATCCGTTTGATAAGTTTGATTCAAAGTAAACATAAACAAACTCTCACGTTTGTAGCCCAGATTGGGTCGGTAAACTTCTGTCTAAGGTGTCCCTTGCCTACTCTGCCACTCACTTCATAAATTTGCTTTATCAATCTTTCCTCGTTCATCCTTTTTTTACGTGGCCAAATTACCAAAGCATTTGTTTCTTAATCCTAGTCACAACATTTTCTTGCAAACCGCACTTTACTCTTATTCCACAATTTCTCACATTCAGAGTCTCAATTTTCTCACCTCGAATTTCTCACCCTATCATTTTGAACGTGGTAGAGCCAGAGCTATATTATAGTTATAGCGCGAATGGCGATGTGCGCGTTCCATCTTAGCCGCCAGGGGTGACGACGCATCTGTATTTTGATTTTTACAATAGAAAAATAAAAAGAATAATCTTTATCGACTAAATAAAGATACAAGTAATACTTGATGAAAATCATGTATACTTTTACCACTGTTTTGGCAATAAGTCTCTGTCTTGAAAGAATCAGTATAACAACACAGTGAGACTTTTTATTATTTATAGTATCTATATATATGTGGTACAATTATAATTACTCTTTTTATATAGATTTGGTTTCATATTAATAAATTTAAATATTTTTCACAGACAGAACTTCTATATTTTCTGAGACTTTGTTATTATAAGTATTTAGAATGCAAACTCTACATTGTTAAAGAGTCACTCAAGGCTAGAACATCAATCTTACCCCGAATTATTTTACATATCATGACGAGTTGCTGCTACGCAAAAAAAGGTTAAATTTTGTTATATAAATACAGATGCACCCAATAAGCGCCGCGCCTAGAAGTACCTATATAAAAATAACTTTTGTACCTTTTTAAAAGATTTCGAGACACGAACGTCTCCAAAGCCCTACTGAATATTCAACATATCAATGCTACATTACATAACTCTCTAGTGATTCTAAGAACAAACTCCAAACGCTATTTAATTCTTTAGCTTACGTTATTATGTGTGATCGTTCGATCAAATATAGCCCCTAAGAAATTTCACCTCAGCCTTCACTACTATTATAGTTTTTTTATTATTAATATACTAGTACAACATAACGGCAACCGAGCTTTGTCCAGATTTCGAAAAAAATATTTTATCCGGGATGACACAAACATATTTATATAAACTAGGAAAGTAAAATTTATTACAATACAAATTTTATCCAAATTCCAAATCGTTGCAGCCGTTTCCGAGAAACCAGTTACATATAAGGTATATGCATATATATGCAAGAATTGCGCGCTTAGAATATACAATATAAAGTATTAGTGTGTGCGTAACATACAGAAGTGCGTTAAAGTTAAATTCATTTGAAGTAAATCACGCTGAAGACCTTAACGAATATCGACGAACCAACAGCCGATGTAGAAAAAAGTTCTCGGGTAGGAGTCTCATACCTGTTAGTGTAGCGTATGGCGAGCTACAACTAGTTGGTGCTCATTATTTGGGCTTTGAGTGTGGTCTATGTCCAGCTGTGGACTGGCCAGGGGCTGTAATGATAATGACTTGACGCTGAACCAGGATCATCCGTCATAAAAACAAGATAACCGAGTATCCGTTGGAAATATCTAGTTAATTATCTTGTTATTTATGTTGTGTTATAATATTTATTGACTATAAGCCAGTGCTTGACTACAAAACTACCAGATAGTAAGTGGTAATGCCATCCTAAATGGTGAAGCTGCATTTTAATATTTAAACGCGATACGGAGTTAAAAAATAATACAAACTGACGGTAAAAACAAATTCCTAAAAAAATTAAAATTCTCGTTAAAAAGCTTTGATATTCCACCAAAATTCTTTCTGCAAAAAGAATCAACTCATTAAAATTCAAACGTCGCTGACGCTAAAAGTTTAAAGTTAATGGTGCAGTAGTTTGAAAACATCCTTTAAAATAACCGCTAAGAGTTTCAAGGTTAATACAGTATTCTGATTTACATATTCCTGCAATTGAGGTTTAACGCATAAACAACCATTTTGCAAAAATGTTTTAAATTTTTTTCGTCCCTTGTGTATAATATGCACACATATAACAGTGCAGCCCATTTTCCATACAATATTATCTTACACGTTCTAAATTAATGCGCCCCTAATGTGCAAGCGAAGCATCCATCTGACGAAATATTTTTAAGCTCAAAAGAAGTGAATGCTATACCCTATCCTGGCCCCTATCCTCTGCGGCCCTGGCGAGACTGCACCGCGGATACGGTGATGGTCTGGCCACGGGAGGCGAGGAGTGTCACTTTACTTACCCTCCACGGCCAAAACTTGGTTGGTTGTAAAGCTGTAGACGAGTTCCCCCGCTGATTTAAGAAATATGGTACATCGAAGTGCTCGATTTGGCCATATGGTCTCCTCGAAACAAACTTTGCGTCCGTTACGCAGGTGAATGGAGGCCGTATAGGAAAGAATTAAGGCAAATGTTTTGGCGCGTCTAAACTGAGGAAGTAAAGAAGAGGAGTTATACTCGGAGCGGAGTTGGCTGACGCTGGTGGGGCCGTAGATGGGTGCAAAATTGTTCCCGTGACCCTCACATTATTCAGGTGAGATTGCGCATCATGGGATTTTAATAAGTGCGAATCTCACAAAAACTTAGCTTGCCCTCGCGCGACTAGAATGCGCACACATTTCCCCAGAAAGTGTGGGCTTTTTTTAACGCCCGCACAATTATCCTTTGGGTCTTAGATAGTGCTAAGAGCAGCCAACATTATTGAAACCACATTAAAATTATTGAAATGACAATGATGTCCTTCTGACTGATTTTGATCACGCCAACCTTTCAAGTGGTTTCAGTCAACAGCGTGGAAAATATAATATAATATATAGGCCTATTATATTGCTTATATTATATTGCTATTATATTGCTTTCAATAGCTTATATTATCTATCTAGTATTTAAATCATTTTATTAAAAGCTACTCTTCATAATTACTAACTACAGAAAGTAATTACAATAACTTTACAAGTTTTGTACCTAGACCGTTCCCGTTACAGTATAATTAACAGCCTACAATTAAGCCCATAGATTGTCGCATAGTGGGGGAATTGGCAACCGCAGTTTTTTATTATTTTGAGTTGTTGTCAGGAGATTGCCGGTGCCATCTCTGGTTCCATTTTCCCTCTGTCACCTCTAACAACACCCATGGGATGATATAGGGTAGTAGATATTCTTCACCGCCACTACATAGTATAAGTTTAATATACTACTAGGGTATAATATTTAATATCTGGTTGTAGTTCAACATGTAATATGACGTTTAACTGCGGCGCTACAGGGTGCGGGTTCAATTGTCGCATAGAGTAACTGATGTTATAGCTTAAATATATGTGAATGGAGATTTTCCATGTTCACTCTGTGTTTGTAAAAAACCTATGCCTACGATTAAAAATAAATAATATTCAGAGCCTTTTGTTGTACATATGTTGTATGTACGTGTTTATAAATGTTTTCCAAGTGCAATCTATTCAAGTAAAAAATCTACACGATAACAAAAAATGTAATATGCAGAACCTTTTATTTAAATATAAAAGGTTGATGAATATATGTACATATATATGTGTTGAAACGAGGTAAGTCATTACGAGACTAAAAAGCTGAGACAGGAATTCGCGACGACACAGATAAATTGTCGAATAGATGTCAAGTTTCGATTGTGAGACGCGCTAAATGACTGAAGTAAAACGCTTTGGAGATGGCTGAGTAACCCAATTAGTCTCAACGACATTTTCAGTTTTGCAACTTTATCAGTTGTCAACGAGGATTGACTTTTGTAATCTTTTTTTAACCCCTAATTTTCCTTTCGCCGATTACATAGGCTTATATACTAGGCTTGTCAATCGTCCCTCGAGAGCGAAAGAGTTCTGAGGTATATCAGTCAAAAAGATTTATCGCGATTTCATAATCGCTGCTCAGCCGAGTTGGATACGTTGGTCGAGCTCTTGATCCAAATTGAACATTTTGTTCCAGGTACACACTCGTCAACAATTCTAAGCAGAGTATTCCAACACCTACCGGTATAAGTGTAACATGGGCGCGACCTATCCGTTGGGAAATACTATTGAAGTCGTTGAGCATAGTGCTAATGTTCTCCAAATATTCTGTCTTAATGATTATAGGAAGTCTATTCATGTTAATAAAAAAAAATATTTCCAGTACAGTAGCTTGAAAACGTCTTCTCATTAGAACCCGAAACTTTTCACTGCTACATTCAGCAGTGAAAAGTTTCGGGTATATTACATAACCATTATTTACACTTCTCTGCAGTTGCATTGGTTTCGTACTCTAGTTTTGTACTCGGATGAGTAACGCAGCGTTACGATATAAACATTTCAGCACAAATATATTTAACTTTGATCGCGTAGATAGTTTTCACGGGCTTACCATTAATATCGGCAAACATATTGGATTCTCCAAGGCACTGGACATAACTTTCTAATTCGAACTCAGAGCCATCGGGATTTTGGGTTAGGCCACAAGTCGATTCTTTAGACTGTGAAGTTCTGTGAAATTTTGTAGTAATTCTGAAGATTTAGTCAGATGGAGTCTCTCTAGTTTGTCTAATTAATTGTAGAGGTCTTTCCTTGTACCTAGTTTTGTTTAAAGTCTCTCATTCTGTTCATCACACTGTGTAATGACGGCTTGACGGCTCCGTGACGCAGTGGCTTAGCATTAAGAGCCACGGGTTCGAATCCCGCACGCAACAAGTATTTGTATAGCCTAAAAATAATTATTCCGGGTCTGGATGTTTGTACTTGTGCAATTTATGTATGTAACTGCCTCCACGATACGGAAAAAACTCCTAGTGTGGGGGTAAAGTTTAAGAAAAAAAAGTACTTTTGGAGATATAAATGTACGGCTCTTGAGATATAGTCATCAATCACCTTGTGCCTAAGTTGGTGCATAAGCCAAGGTCATTCATACCTTTAGCGAATACTGTTTCATTATTCTAAGTATAAGGTACGAAATCCTCGTCGACATACTTCCAATCTTCACAACGTTGCTAACAAAAGGCTTTTGGACGATAAATCCGACACCTTCTTGGGATAGATAGTCAATGGCCCTCCCGGTGATATAATGAATAAGCCTGAAATAACTAGTTTCTCTAACTTTTAATCTTAAGATCTTTCACCTCAGGTATTATAAAAGTCATTAATAAACTTCAATCTCCGTGTTAATTTCCGGGACGAGGCTTAGTCGTAAATTGCTTTCCGCGTCACTTCAAATCCCTTTTAATTACCACTAGCTTTATTCATCAAATATTTTGTATTCCAAGGAAATAATACTTCTAAAAATATTAAACTTATTATCATTATTTATTTTCAAAAAACTACGTTAAACATTACAGATAGTAATAGATAAGGCCTGCCTGTGTTCAGCAGTGGGACGTAATGATGAAGATGATGATGAAAAAAATTGGCCCGAGGCTAATTTTATTTAAAATTCTAGTTTTCCGGTATCCAAGCATCTAATGACATTATTCACAGTCGACGAAAGGCGTTATTATTTATTTTTAGCAATCAATACTGGTACGTGGTAAACAAAATAGAATAGAAATGAGAAATCGGTATATTTTCAACAACGTAGCAAGTCTTATATAGTAATGTGCCTGCACTACTGTATTCCGTTCTGAAGAGTATAGAGAGCTAGTAGTACAGGTTGTAAAGTATCTTAGTCCTCAGAGGTGACAACACATATGTAGCCTTCTTTTGAAGTTAGCTGCATGTATCTATAGACTCCAGTAACCACTTACCATCACTGGACTGTAAGTTCGTTTGCCACCTGTTTGTAAAGAAAACCCTACCCCTAAACAATACTCCCCAGAGAGTGCTGATTCCGACTGGAGTAAATTTAAAAAAGCGCCTACTTGTCGTCTAAGATTGAGAAAAGTTAGATATCGATATCTCAATATTGTTTTAACATTAAATAGTTAACGGAGGCAATTCAATGTAAAAGCCGTGCTTTTACTTTCGTAAATTTACATACATTTGAATTTTTTTTGCTTCTGAATATATAAAGTAGGTAATGTCAAACATGATACACCATATTTTACACATTGTGTATTCAATAATAATAGGTCGGGGAAAAAGTTTCTTCGTATTTTGTTTGTATAAAATTGAAGAAAATCTCTTTGGTTGTACTGTGTATCTGGCTGGTTTTAATATCAATAAATACATAGACTTAGAATATACTGGCGTACGTATATTCTAAGTCTATGAATAAATATAGGACATTAAGAAAATGAAACATAAAAAGTAAAAAACAATTTCTCGCCATTTTTCAATTATTTTTCTGTCCGCCAAAATGAGTTTTCTTACAAAAAAAGGGAAAAATACGACTCAAACCGCGAAAAAAGTTGTGACGTTTATGGACCTAATGCAGTGTCAGTAGGAGTAGCACAAAGTTGGTTCAAGTTCAGTCCGGGAATTTTGATGTCAAAGATAAAGCTCGCTCTGTTCGCCCTCATACGGATAAAGTCAGAGGCATTTTTGAAAAAGGTGGATCAATATCGGCATGTAAGTAGTACGATATAGCCGAGGAGTTGATGATTGACTACAAAACACTTTTGACCCTTTTAAAAAAGTCTGGCTATACAAAAAAGCTCGATATGTGGGTGCAATACGAGCTCACTGAAAGAAACCTAATGAACCGTGTACTCATATTTGCGATTCTCTATTGAAACGTAATGAAACCGAACCATTTTTGAAAAGATTGATCACTGGTGATGAAAAGTAGATCACCTACTACAAGAACGTGCGAAAAAGATCATGGTCAAAGGATAGTCAAGCTCCACAGAGTGTAGCGAAACCCGAATTAACACGAATTAAGGTGATGCTGTGTGTATGGTGGGATTGGAAGGGCATCGCTTATTATGGACTTTTACCGCCGGGCAAAACCATCGTATCGGATCTCTACTGCCAACAAATAATGAGACTGAAGCAAGAAATTGAGAAAAAACGGCCGGAATTGATCAACAGAAAAGGAGTAGTCTTTCATCATCATAACGCCAGACCAGAGACATATTTGGCCACTCAGCAAAAATTGAGAGAGCTTGGTTGGGAAGTGTTAATGCATCCAGCATATAGTTTTGACCTTGCACCCTCAGATTTACAACTGTTTCGGTCTCTTCAGAATTCTTTGGGTATTGTTAGGTCAACATCAAGAGAGGACTGTCAAAACTACTTGTCGTATTGTTTTGATCAAAAATCCCTAGATGGGTTGGGTTTAGAATCAAGTCGCCTGAATTTGAGGAGTCTGTTACTGTGGGGGTCAAGGAGGCTTGTCTCAAGCGCCCCCATGCAATTTTAGGTGCCGAAGCTGCGTCGAAATATTTAAAATCATTTTCTAATAATATTCATAAATCACTAATTAATACCTGAAACGGAACTTAAATTACTCTAAATTCTTACTTTTTAAGTTTCTTAAGTTGACATTGACAGTGACAGTTATACTCGACTTCGCGACTCGCGTCATAAGCGTCATTCCGTTTTTAAAACAAGATCAGGGTGATGCAACTTTGTATGAAAGCTCAAAAATCTGCACACAATCATGATTTTGGCAATGTTCTAGTTGGGCTTGTAAAAATAAAGCGAGAAAAAAATATCGCTGTTTCTTTCCTTCATGTTGTTTTAGATTGCCATTTTAAAATTTTATACAAAATAAATTAGATACAAAAATTCATATTATATCGGAAGAAACTAAAAATTTTAATTCTGTGTTAAACTTTTTTTTGGTTTGCTCTTAAAGTATAATTACATACATATTACTCTGAGATTAGCACAATTAATTTACCTATTAATTGATTAAAATTAAATTATTAAATATTAGCAGAATTCTATCAAAAGAAGCCATGAATTAATAGAAGAAAAAAAATGACATTTGTTTGACAACATCTTTCATATTGAAAATATTTTCTGAAATTTATTCTAATTTATTTCATAGGTTTAGATTTTAATATTTATTATTGATTTTTGCTTAAATTCAGTTATTATGGGCTCAGAACACTTCATTTTCGTTTGTACGCGAATACGTAATATCGTGAATATACAGTAAAGATTTTTTGTGAAATGTTAACTCTGTATAAGATACTGACTATAAATGAATATAATAGTTCAAAATTTTATGCACGATGTGTGATCATCATCGAAAGTAAGTTAAGTGTTGTGCAAATAAAAAGCACAAAATCATCTGATCACTTTCTGCAGGTTTCCTATAATAGGAAAAGAAAAACTTATGACAATATTGTGGTAAGTCTATAAACATTTTGAATTTATTGACCGTTATTTGTAGGGATTATTACTATATTGACTCGAATTGTATCTGTTTCAGATCACGTATTTCGGCTGAGTTAAGTTTTCACCATGAGCATTTTGCTGATTTAAATTTACGTTAATGTTCTGTGAAGAATAACTCTCTGACAATAACATGTGTTATATATCAGTAACAAGCGTGGAAATATTATGTGCAAAAGCAATAAATCACATCAATAATAATATATAGTTTATCAAACAATCTGTCTTCCAGAAAATAAAATTACATAACTATACTTATTTATAGTTTTATTTTATCCCACATACTAATCTAAAGTATATTCGAGTAATTTTGGTGCAACCTCTCAAATGTGTGGGAATTTACCCCATAGGTTTGTGAGGCTTCAGCCAAAATTACTCGAATATGCTTTAAATAATAAGTTCAAAGTTACAGAATACAAAGGTTTGAAATTCCCGCTAAAAAAGTTTTATATGGGCGCACACCGTAGCGCTTTTAGTGTACACTCGTAAAGACGTGTTTCCGTTTTTTAGTATGAAGTTGGCGTTCTTCTCTTGGTAGAGAGTAATTGTGTTCTGTGAACAAGATAAATACAATTATCCAGAGAATTTTGGTGATGCGATAGTGGAGTACTTGTGGAGGCGGAACATTATGAAATATAATAAAGATCTATTTTTGGAAATGGTGGAAGTAATAAAATACGTTTACTTATTAAGTTAATTATAAAAGTTTACATTTTGGTGTTTTTCATTTGGTGAAAGAGCAAGCGAAGCGAGCTTGGGATTTGGGGCACCTCGACTTGGACAGGTTAGGTTAGAAGGGGATGGCGAGGTTGAGTGAGCGAGCGAAGCGAGCAAACAGACCCCTGCATCCCCTTCGTGATTATTTTTTTTTAAACCATCCAGAAATAAGAATAAAATTTTTAATCTTCAACATTTAATTAAAAAAAATTGGCACGTCCGGCGGGGAAAAAAGGTGGAGGGCGAATCTAACCCTCCCCCCACCCCTTCCCCTCCCCAACTCCCTATTAAGGCGACTTGATTCTAAACCTTAACCCCCTAAATTTCTACAGCAACGGAATTATGTTACTACCTACAAGATGGCAACAAGTTATCGAACAAAATGGCACATATATATTATAATTAAATGTAATTAAACTTTGAAGAAAAATGTCTTGAATTTGTATATAACTCTTACTTACGAAGAAACTTTTTCCCCGACCTATTACGTTGTGGCAGCCCATTTGTGAGGACTATATTAGGATGTATTCAGATCAGATGAGCCAGCTGACTTTTTTGTATTATATATTTATTTTGTTACAATTAAATTACTGAATATATTTTGTTTTTATTTTGATTATTTTGTTTAATACCTATTATAAAATATAGCTTAGAGATTATTTTTTATAGAATAATGGTAACAAACGAGGAAACTGATGGTAATTGGATGCTGTGGTCCATAGACGCGTACATCTATCCTTAATTAAGAATCAAAGTATATAAAGCCCTTAGGACTGAGATAGAAAGCCTCGTTACCAGCAAACAGTGGTTTCCAGTTCTCAACTTACCATACGAAACACAGGAGCAATGTTCTGCTGTTTCACATTGGAATTCTGTGAGAGTGTGATATTTACCTGGTCAAGCCGACCAATTCCTGCCGCACCCATATATCTGTAGCGTGGCATTACTAAGTCGAAAAAAATTTAATTTTAAATCAATACGTTTACTAAACGATGTAAGTCATTTATTTTATTCCATCGATCCTACCATTACAACCTATAACAGTCCAGTGCTGAACAGTGGCAGTAGGGTTGACAACCGCAGTTTTTTTATATTTTGAGTAGTTATCAGAAAAATGCTGCTGCCCATGTTCTGTTACAGTTTCGCTCTGTCACCTCCTACTACACCCACGGGACGATATATGGTAGTGGATGTTCTTACACCACACGGTTTTAATTTATTATTTATATTAAATTAGCAGTCCTTTTTTAAACAACATTTTTTAAAAGAGCCTCCTCCTATTTAAAAGGCCGGCAACGCATCTGCAATTCCCCTGGTGTTACAATTGTTCATGGGCGGCGGTGGTCACTTATCATCAGGTGAGCCACATTCTCGTTTGCCTATTCTCCTTTAAAAAAAATGCATCAAAATTGAATAATTTTAGAAAATAATTTATTTTAAGAATCTTATTTTCATTTTACATGCCTTCAAGAGTCAATAGTGCACCAACTGGCATTAACTATAAATGACTAATTTGCTTCTCGACAGGCAGTTTGTTGAACGCAACACTAATACCCTCGTACTAATAATGCTGCCCCCACTCGCCATGCTGTGGTTTCCAGTTCATTATTTTCGAACTTATATTCTGCTATTTATCGGTCATTAATTAACAAGGAGTTTTCCGTTCAATTAGCCTGTTGACTGTTGACCTTACATATATACGTATTATATAATCGTTGGTGAGCCTTTTAGTAAGTGAATATATTTTTTAAATGTTTTGTCGAGATGATGGTTTATAAAGATTTATAATTTATGGACTAAAAATTACTCATATACATTATGTGTTGATGCCAAAAAAGAATATAAAAAATCTGGATTCAATTGGCAAAATCTGGGCGCTGTGGTCGAGTTGTTAATAAATTTTATATTCACACTGCAAAAAGTCCAGTGTAAGTTAATAGTAAGTAGTAAGAACCAACTGGAGAAAGCCGAACAACGTCTGCCTGGCCAGCTAGTTCATTATAAAATCAAACTTCAAGCAGAGCAAACTACGCATAAAATATAAGCTCATACTATAATATAGGCAACTTCATAATATATAAGAACACTAAAACGTCATCATGCGATGGTAAAAAATTTATTATTCGGACGTTACATGTCTCTGTTACTTCTTGACGACTCACACTGCACGATAACCCGTCCCAGTGGTTACAAAACAATTACTTTGTCTGCCCATTAAGTCATGGAGTCTTTTATTTCAATGTTAACAGTGTATAATAATTCTTATATTTCACTAACCGAGGCACCAAAGCCACTAATAGTGCAATGTTACATTGACTATCAGCGAATTAGTGATATTTTCCTACCATATGATGTGTGAATATAGTGATTTATATATTGGAGATATTTTTTTATATTGAATTACAAACACAATGACACGAGTTAAAACAAATTACACAAACAATCACTGGCCAAACGTAATCTCGAACTTAAACTGATAATTGATACTTAGCTGTGAGGTTTTTATTTCACAGAATATATAAATAGTTTGGTTCTGCTCTAACGTCTGTCTATGCTTTGACGGTGGAGGAAAATGGGGAGATCTCGCATCGGGCAAGGTGTTCAGCTTGGGGAGGTATTAAAACTCCATGTGGTAGTACGGAGCTTGTTCTATGTCTTATACAGAACGTTAGGAAACTTCGATAGCGTGATTTTAGGCTTTGGTGCGTTTGCTTTATTGTAGCGCGTTGACAGCGCTGCCACATCACCCTTCCAATCTTACCAGAGACTGGGGGTGGAATTTATGTTGTTAAAGAAGGTGCAAGTTTCAGGAGTTAAGTTTCCTTGTAGTCAGCGGTGAGCTGAGAAGCACAGAGAGTGATTTGAAGAAGACTAGAGTCATAAGTCTCTCTCTCACTCTGAGCCTTATGACTCTCTACTCTTCTGTGCCAAACACTGTATCGCAAAAAGTAACTTTGAGAAACCAATTATTAAACAGTTAATCACTCAAATAACTTTATTATTGGTACGTGGTATATAGGTGGACTTAATTCCCCCGAAATTTTCTACGAGTCTACTCTGGGGTGATGCAGATGTAGTGTAGTGTAGTGTAGTGGACCACGTGTAAGAAAAAATAGTTGATTTAACAATACAAAATGAAAATAAATATTTAAGCGCATACATATAGCACATACATATGTATATTATATACTAATATTATATCACAAAGAATACAAAGAACTTAAAATAAATGTGAAGAAGTATGTTTATCTAAACCAAAAAAAGGATTTTTTATTATATGAGAGATATTATTCACCTTATGGTAAGTGACTATTGCCGCCCTTGAACAACTGTAACACCAGGGGAATTGCAGATGCGTTGCCAACCTTTTAAAAAGAGTAGGTATAATATGTACGTATGTACATTAGAACATATTAAATCAAACGTAAATATTCGTATAAATATACACAAACATATCGGTGTATATAAAATATGTATATCGGTTTGGTAATAAATTTATCTTTTTTACGAAAAATAGTTAACTTTGTTATAATATTGCCAGAGATCAATAAGTACCACACTCGTGAAAAGGTAGAGTTTGTTCATTAGGGTAGTTTCATATTAACGTATTCGTTATATTTTCATATAAATAAATTCAATAAGGTGAAGGCTCTTATTTCATTTCATCTCGGACCGAGAAACATTTCATAACTTTTTATTTAATTGCGTTTATTTAAAGAGAGAAAAATGCCTATGAGGTTTTTCTTTACCTGTGGACTTTTGATGGGCTGTAATGATGACGATGACGATGATAATAAAAAGAGAGAGATAAATGAATGATTAAAAATGTACGAAAAGTTTAGTTTTCAGGCAACTTCAAAAAAGGAGGAGGTTCTAAATTCGGTTGTTTATTTTTTTTATGTATGTTCGGGCATAACTTTGCATGGACGGATTTGAAAGATTCTTATTTTTATTCGAAATTGTCCTAGTAGGCGTCTATGAGCCACAGCATCCACTTACCATCAGGTGGACTGTGTGGTCGTTTGTCATCCTTATTCTATAAAAAAGAGCCCTGCTACAGCGTTTTGTGGTTGCAGCACGAATAGATCTGCTCGACCGAGGAAGAACAATGCTTACTTAGAATTGCTGCTGTGTACATTGATGATGGTGAGTAACGAGTTTCGGAGACCCTTTTTACCTGTAACGTAAATTAAGCACTTAAGCGAGTACGTAAATTATGCTCTTTAGTTAGTTTCAGAATATTGTGCAATTAATAAGCCAAAGAAAATTTTGTCACTAACATCGCCATTGCCAAATATTTTATGGAATAAGTTCCTGTTAAGATCTAAGTTAGTGCGAGCATATTAGTTGTAGGCATCTCTGTATTTATAATTTGTATTTCATTAATTTATTACAACCCACTATCGTCTCTTACAACACTGTTTACAAGTTACAAGTACAAGTTAAAAAATGGTGTAGCGGATATAGTTCGAGTTTACGTTTGGCTAGCTATACGGCAATGCTGTTTTTAGATAAGAATAAGTGGGATGTAATATGAAATGTTAGAATTTTACATTTCATAAAATATCATCAAAAGATATTGTAAAATATTTTAAAACTATTGATGTTAAGAAAACTGCGGATCTGTGGGGCATTTCCGTTAAAGTTATTGCGTCTATAATCGATATAATCGCGCCTCAACTAGCTATTATTTTTAATACTAGTATCGAATATGGTGTGTTTCCTGATTTGATGAAGCATAGTAAAGTAATACCTTTATTTAAATCTGGTAGTACATTAGACCCCGCCAATTTTAGACCCATTTCTGTACTGCTAACACTAGTAAAATTTTTGAAAAATTATTCTTGATCAAATGTTATTTTTTTTAATGTTAATAATTTACTTCATAAAAATCAATTGGTTTCACAAGGGTCGCTCGACAACTGATGCTAGTGTTGAGCTGATTAAATATATTTTCAATGCATGGGAGAATTCACAGGATGCTTTGGGTATATTCTGTGACCTATCCAAAGCCTTCGATTGTGTTCACCATGAAACATTAATCAGGAAACTACAACACTACGGTGTAAGAAGTAATGCCCTTAAATTAATTGTTTCATATTTAAGTAACAGAACTCAAAAAGTTGTCATTAATAGTATGAGCTCTTCCGGGTCGATAGTACAAATGGGCGTGCCTCAAGGCTCAGTTCTCGGCCCCTTTCTGTTTCTTGTATATATTAATGACTTACCTTACATAGTAGTGATAACCATAATATAGTATTATTTGCTGATGATACTTCATTAATTTTCAAATTAAAACGACAATTATTAAAATATGACGAACTAAATAATGCTATATCTAAATTAGTAAATTGGTTTAATGTTAATAACTTGCATTTAAATAGCAATAAAACGAAATGTATGAAGTTCATGACTCAAATGTCAGACAATTAAATACTAATGTAATTTTAAATGGGAAGAACTGAGTCTTGTCGATACCACCATTTTTCTTGAATAACACTAGACGCGAAGCTTCAATGGAGCCCCATATATCAAAGTTAGCAAGCAGACTTAGTTCTGCAGCATATGCTGTAAAAAGATTAGAAATCTTACCAGTGTGGAAACGGCTAGACTTGTTTACTTTAGCTATTTCCATAGCATAATGTCGTATGGTATTTTATGGGGACACGCAACTGACACTGAAATTATATTTGTTTTACAGAAGAGGGCCATAAGAGCAATCTATGATTTAAAACCCAAGGAGTCGCTCAGACAAAAATTTAAGGAAATTAATATATTAACTTTGGCCTCTCAATACATTTATGAAAATGTAATGTACGTACACAAAAATAAAAGTAGTTATACAAAAATAAGTGATGTTCATTCTGTAAATACTAGGAACAAACACAAGCTAGTAGTACCAGTTACTCGACTCCACCGAGTCAGTAATTCATTCTTGGGGCGATGTATACGCTTACAACAAAATCCCAGAAAATATACAAAATTCGACCTGCTCAAAATTCAAAAACTTTATTAAACATAGTTTGTATAAAAGGGTTATTATAATGTTAAGGAATTTATGGATGATAATAACCCTGGGAATGAGGTGTTCGCTGCCAGGCTGTTTCTAATTTGTTTTGTGTGGTTAATTGTGTAATATACATGATTGTAAGCTGTTATTTAAAAAAGTCCTGCTGGGTTTCTTGCTGGTTCTTCCCAGGACAGAGGTTTTTTTCGAACCAGTGGTAATTAGACAAAAGAGTGACTTTCAATAAGTATTATTTATAATCTATATTGAAAAAAAAGTTTCTGTTTCTGTTTCTGTTTCTGATGCTGTGGCCCATAGACATATCTACCCTCGATTAGGAAACAGCATGCAAATGCGATGCCAATCCTGATTACTTAAATGGAATGTCTCGTTTCTAGTTAAAATGAACTCCGATTCTCTACACTCACCATGAGAAACACAGCAGAATTAAGCTGCTATTTCACGCTGGTATTCTGTATCATTGTTACTACAGGCTTTTGTAAGTCCACTGCTGAATCTAGGCCTTCCATAGATTTCCACAAAGTAAGGTCCTGCGCCACCTGCATTCATCGAAATGTTAATATTATTCTTTTTGCTTACTACTAATTTGAACTAAGTAGCCAAAATTTGTCGCGAAAAACAATCTGCCTTTTTTCATTAAAGCGACTTAGTTGTTACTAAGAAGACGATATGGGGTAGTAGATATCCTTACACGACCACTACACGGTAACCCCTACTTTTATAAAATAATAGATGACTCTTAAGCAACTAATACCTACTTATTTTATTATATGGTAATAACTGACAGCCGTTTAGGTTCTATAAAGTGGAATTACGTCCAACTAGGGCAGGACATCATTTTTATTATAATTATCTTAAAAAATTCCTCTCAGTATAACTTACTTTAGGAAAATACGAACGAGATCAAAATGGTTCCGATACGCATAATCACAGCCCTAAATTAAATAAAATAAAAATAAATACTAATACAAATATAATTAACAGTAAAGTACTAAATTGCCCGTTCATTGTACTTTTAGATATTTTGTATTTTAGTTTTTTATTTTATTTCGTGTTTTGATGTGTGCAATAAAGAATTATTTATCTATCTATCTATCCATATTATCAAATCATTTATCACCTCTTATTTCGTGTTTTACTGTGTGCAATTAACAATTATTTATCTATCTATCTATCCATAATAATGAAATCATTTAATATAGCATCCACTTAGGGTACCATCAGATGCTCGTTTGTCACCCTTATTATTAAAAAGTAACAATTTTTTTCACTATAAAAATTGTTAGTTAGTTTATAAAAAAATTATGTTAAAGTACTACAAAAATTCATCTAAATTTAGAATAAAATAGAACAACTAAAAATAAAATGTTTACCTTGTATACAATGCCAACAAGTTAAACGTTAATTATTGTATATTAAAATTTGCCAAATTATAGATTTAAAGAATGTCAAAAATAAAATTAAATCAGTTGAAGAACATTGTACATTTCTATAGCTATGGTTTAAGGAACTGCTAGGAAACTTAATATCCAACTCTTTTATTTCCAAAACCGACAAACTCAATCGTAGTTTCTACTCAACTAAGCCGCTTTTATACATTTATGTTCTTCGTGAGATTTAATTTACATGTAAATAAAATAAATTCTTTTACCTTTCACAACGGAATACAGCACCACATCTCTACGGCTTGAGAACATATAGCACCTATTAATCAAATTAAGTGTTGTATCACTAAATAAAGGTCAGGTATGTATATCCCTAATCCAATTTTATGGACGGCATCAAGTAAGACGTGTTTGGGAGGAGATGCGGGAGAGTCGTAGAATGTTTAAATCACGCTTAAAGTGGTGCCAAAATAATAGGGAGCAGATAAAGATGGATATTCTTGCTTCTCACTATTCGAAGCATGACTTTCGTAACTTTTGGAAAACTACGAGTAAGCTAAATAATAAGCCGGGCTTACCCGTGAGCGTAATACGGGGCGAGTGAACCAAAATGTATTGCGGACTTATATAAGGATCACTTTATGGTGAAATCACAGTTGGGAACATCACGACCATTCAGTCTAGATGGGTCGCATGGGCTGAAGATAAGTACCAGATTCACAGCGAAGGATGTTCGGGGAGTTATAAAATCGATGTCAAGTGGAAAGTCTCCTGATCATGACAGCCTGAGCATTGAGCATCTAAAGCATGCCGGGGTCCACCTGCCCAGAGTTCTTGCCATGTTATATACATTTTGTATAGGACATGCGCACTTACCAGCAGAGATGATGAGGACATTGGTGGTACCAATTGTGAGGAGTAAAACTGGTGACCTAAGCGACACGAGCAACTACAATCTCTCTAGCCACAGTGCTTGCTAAGGTTCTTGACAGTTTGCTTAATACACAGCTTGACCGGTATGTAAACACTCGTGACAATCAATTTGGTTTTAACCCGAGACTGTCTACTGAGTCAGCTATCTTGTGTTTAAAGCAAACTGTCAAGTATTACCCGAAAGGGCACACCTATTTATGCCTGTTCACTGACCTCGAAGGCGTTCGACCTGGTTAGTTATGACATGTTATGGCAAAATTAAAGAACATCTCAATGCCTCCGAACTGATAGAAATCTTGAAGTACTAGTATTTTAACTAGGTCAACGTCGTTCGATGGTCGGGTGCTCTGTCGGAGCCGTACAGGTTGGAGTGCAGGGTGAGGCAGGGGGGCTGACCTCGCCAAAGCTCTTCAACCTGTACGTGAACGCACTGATAGAGGAGCTCAGCAGCACCCGTGTCGGCTGCCATATTGACGGTATTTGTGTCAATAATATTAGTTATGCGGACGACATGGTGCTGCTGAGTGCCTCGGAGTGTGGTATGTCCAGGTTGACGGGAATCTGCGAGCGTTACGTGCTGGATCACGGGTTGCTCTATAACGCAAAGAAGAGTGAATGCATGGTCTTTCGGGCCAGGGGGCGGGGCTACCCGGAGACCGTTCCACCTATTAGACTGAACAGTGTTGAGTTAAAAAGAGTCGAACAGTTTAAATATCTCGGGCATATCGTGACCCCTGACCTGAGGGACAATGCGGACATCGATAGGGAGCGGAGGGCGTTGTCTGTGAGGGCCAATATGATCGCCCGCAGGTTTGCTCTTTGCTCAGGCGCCGTCAAAATAACTCTTTCCAGAGCATTTTGTACGTCCCTGTACACGGCCAGCCTGTGGGTGTCATATACCCAGAAGCAGTACAACGCACTCTGTGTGCAATATAATAATGCGTTCAGGGTGCTGTTGGGGCTGCCCGGGTACCGCAGCGATGTTCGCCGACGCCCGTGTCGACTGTTTCTACACGATGATGCGAAAGCGGTGCACATCACTGGGGCGCAGGCTCCGGACCACCTCCAACACCATCTTGAGCGTATTTGCGAACAGGTGTAAGGACAAACAAACAAATGACTCAGAGGAAGGCATATTATTGATTTTTATATTTAATGATGTTAATTTGCTTTTAATGGTTTTAATCTGGTTTTTTAATAATTTTAATTTAATATAATTCAATTTTATTTTAATTTAATTTATATGTAATTCAAAATTTAAATTTCATTACAAATGTACTACTGTAACTATGATCTGATGGATTGAAATAAATGATTATTATTATATGGCTCACGGCGGTACTACAGGTGCACATGGATACTGCAAAGCACACGAAAACTATAATGTGATTAAATATAAGTTAAAATAAAACGCGATAAAATCCGTTTGATAAGTTTGATTCAAAGTAAACATAAACAAACTCTCACGTTTGTAGCCCAGATTGGGTCGGTAAACTTCTGTCTAAGGTGTCCCTTGCCTACTCTGCCACTCACTTCATAAATTTGCTTTATCAATCTTTCCTCGTTCATCCTTTTTACGTGGCCAAATCACCAAAGCATTTGTTTCTTAATCCTAGTCACAACATTTTCTTGCAAACCGCACTTTACTCTTATTCCACAATTTGTCACTCTATCATTCGGAGTCTCAATTTTATCACCTCGAATTTCTCACCCTATCATTTTGAACGTGGTAGAGCCAGAGCTATATTATAGTTATAGCGCAAATGGCGATGTGTTTCATCTTAGCCGCCAGGGGTGACGACGCATCTGTATTTTGATTTTTAGAATAGAAAAATAAAAAGAATAATCTTTATCGACTAAATAAAGATACAGGTAATACTTGATGAAAATCATGTATACTTTTACCACTAGTTTGGCAATAAGTCTGTCTTGAAAGAATCAGTATAACAACACAGTGAGACTTTTTATTATTAATAATATCCAGTATATATGGTACAATTATAATTACCCTCCTTATATAGATTTCATATTAATAAATTTAAATATTTTTCAAAGACAGAACTTCTATATTTTCTGAGACTTTGTTATTATAAGTATTTAGAATGCAAACTCTACATTGTTAAAGAGTCACTCAAGGCTAGAACATCAATCTTACCCCGAATTATTTTACATATTATGACGAGTTGCTGCTACGCAAAAAAAGGTTAAACTTTGTTATATAAATACAGATAGCACCCAATAATCGCCGCGCCTAGAAGTACCTATATAAAAATAACTTTTGTACCTTTTTAAAAGATTTCGAGACACGAACGTCTCAAAAGCCCTACTGAATATTCAACATATCAATGCTACATTACATAACTCTCTAGTAATTCTAAGAAAAACTCCAAACGCTGTCTAATTCTTTAGCTTACGTTATTATGTGTGATCGTTCGATCAAATACAGCCCCTAAGAAATTTCACCTCAGCCTTCACTACTATTATAGTTTTTTTTTATTAATATACTAGTACAACATAACGGCAACCGAGCTTTGTCCAGATTTCGAAAAAAATATTTTATCCGGGATGACACAAACATATTTATATAAACTAGGAAAGTAAAATTTATTACAATACAAATTTTATCCAAATTCCAAATCGTTGCAGCCGTTTCCGAGAAACCAGTTACATATAAGGTATATGCATATATATGCAAGAATTGCGCGCTTAGAGTATACAATATAAAGTATTAGTGTGTGCGTAACATACAGAAGTGCGTTAAAGTTAAATTCATTTGAAGTAAATCACGCTGAAGACCTTAACGAATATCGACGAACCAACAGCCTATGTAGAAAAAAGTTCTCGGGTAGGAGTCTCATACCTGTTAGTGTAGCGTATGGCGAGCTACAACTAGTTGGTGCTCATTATTTGGGCTTTGAGTGTGGGCTATGTCCAGCTGTGGACTGGCCAGGGGCTGTAATGATAATGACTTGACGCTGAACCAGGATCATCCGTCATAAAAACAAGATAACCGAGTATCCGTGGGAAATATCTAGTTAATTATCTTGTTATTTATTTTGTGTTATAATATTTATTGACTGTAAGTCACTATAAGCCAGTACTACAAAACTACCAGATAGTAAGTGGTAATGCCATCCTAAATGGTGAAGCTTTATTTTAATATTAAATCGCGATACAGGTTTAAAAAATAATACAAACTGACGGTTAAACACAAATTCCTAAAAAAAAAAATTCTCGTTAAAAAGCTTTGATATTCCATCAAAATTCTTTCTGCAAAAAGAATGAACTCATTAAACTATACTTTTACCTTCAAACGTCGCTGACGCTAAAAGTTTAAAGTTAAACGTGCAGTAGTTTGAAAACATCCTTTAAAATAACGGTTAAGAGTTTCAAGGTTAATACAGTATTCTGATTTACATATTCCTGCAATTGAGCTTTAACGCATAAACACAACCATTTTGCAAAAATGTTTTTAAATTTTTTTCGTCCCTTGTATATAATATGCACACATATAACAGTGCAGCCCATTTTCCATAGAATATTATCTTACACGTTCTAACTTAATGCGCCCCTAATGTGCAAGCGAAGCATCCATCTGGCGAAATATTTTTAAGCTCAAAAGAAGTGAATGCTATACCCTATCCTGGCCCCTATCCTCTGCGGCCCTGGCGAGACTGCACCGCGGATACGGTGATGGTCTGGCCGCGGGAGGCGAAGAGTGTCACTCTACTTACCCTCCACGGCCAAAACTTGGTTGATTGTAAAGCTGTAGACGAGTTCCCTCGCTGGTTTAAGAAATATGGTACATCGAAGTGCTAGATTTGGCCACATGGTCTCCTCGAAACGACCTGGGCGTCCATTACGCAGGTGGATGGAGGCCGTATAGGAAAGAATTAAGGCAAATGTTTTGGCGCGTCTAATCCGAGGAAGTAAAGAAGAGGAGTTATACTCGGAGTGGGGTAGGATGACGCTGGTGGGGCCACAGATGGGTGCAAAGTTGTTCCCGTGAACCTGACATTATTCAGATGAGATTGCGCACCATGGGATTTTAATAAGTGCGAATCTCACAAAACCTTACCTTGCCTTCGCGCGACGAGAATGCGCAGACATTTACCCAGAAAGGGTGGGCTTTTTTTAACGCCCGCACAATTATCCTTTGGGTCTTAGACAGTGCTAAGAGCAGCCAACATTATTGAAACCACATTAAAATTATTGAAATAACAATGATGTCCTTCTGACTGATTTTGATCACTCCAACCTTTCAAGTGGTTTCAGTCAACAGCGTGCAAAATATAATATAATATATAGGCCTATTATATTGCTTATATTATATTGCTATTATATTGCTTTCAATAGTTTATATTATCTATCTACTATGTAAATAATTTTATTAAAAGCTACTCTTCATAATTACTAACTACAGAAAATAATTACCATAACTTTACAAGTTTAGTACCTAGACCGTTCCCGTTACAGTATAGTTAACAGCCTACAGTTAAGCCCATAGATTGTCGCATAGTGGGGGAATTGGCAACCGCAGTTTTTTATTATTTTGAGTTGTTCGCAGGAGATTGCCGGTGCCATCTCTGGTTCCATTTTCCCTCTGTCACCTCTAACAACACCCATGGGATGATTTAGGGTAGTAGATATTCTTCACCGCCACTACATAGTATAAGTTTGATATACTACTAGGGTATAATATTTAATATCTGGTTGTAGTTCAACATGTAATATGACGTTTAACTGCGGCGCTACGGGGTGCGGGTTCAATTGCCGCATAGAGTAACTGATGTTATAGCTTAAATATATGTGAATGGAGATTTTCCATGTTCACTCTGTGTTTGTAAAAAAACTATACCTACGATTAAAAATAAATAATATTCAGAGCCTTTTGTTGTACATTTGTTGTATGTACGTGTTTATAAATGTTTTTCCAAGTGCAATCTATTTAAGTAAAAAATCTACACGATAACAAAAAATGTAATATGCAGAACCTTTTATTTAAATATAAAAGGTTGATGAATATATGTACATATATATGTGTTGAAACGAAGTAAGTCATTACGAGACTAAAAAGCTGAGACAGGAATTCGCGACGACACAGATAAATTGTCGAATAGATGTCAAGTTTCGATTGTGAGACGCGCTAAATGACTGAAATAAAACGCTTTGGAGATGGCTGAGTAACCCACTTAGTCTCAACGACATTTTCAGTTTTGCAAATTTATCAGTTTTTTTCTAAGTCAACCAGGATTGACTTTGTAATCTTTATTAACCCTAATTTTCCTTTGGCCG
This sequence comes from Parnassius orleans, assembly GCA_029286625.1. Taxonomy (NCBI): domain Eukaryota; kingdom Metazoa; phylum Arthropoda; class Insecta; order Lepidoptera; family Papilionidae; genus Parnassius; species Parnassius orleans. Next base: position 199,899 of record JAGSMP010000086.1, on the reverse strand, counting down.
ATTACATAGGCTTATATACTAGGCTTGTCAATCGTCCCTCGAGAGCGAAAGAGTTCTGAGGTATATCAGTCAAAAAGATTTATCGCGATTTCATAATCGCTGTTCAGCCGAGTTCGATACGTTGGTCGAGCTCTTGATCCAAATTGAACATTTTGTTCCAGGTACACACTCGTCAACAATTCTAAGCAGAGTATTCCAACACCTACCGGTATAAGTGTAACATGGGCGCGACCTATCCGTTGGGAAATACTATTGAAGTCGTTGAGCATAGTGCTAATGTTCTCCAAATATTCTGTCTTAATGATTACAGAAAGTTTATTCATGTTAATAAAAAAATATTTCCATTACAGTAGCTTGAAAACGTCTTATCATTAGAACTCGAAGCTTTTCACTGCTGCATTCAGCAGTGAAAAGTTTCGGGTATATTACATAACCATTGCTTACACTTCTCTGCAGTTGCATTTGTTTCGTACTCTAGTTTTGTACTCGGATAGATAACGCAGCGTTACGATATAAACATTTCAGCACAAATATATTTAACTTTGATCGCGTAGATAGTTTTCACGAGCTTACCATTAATATCGCCAACCATATTGGATTCGCCAAGGCACTGGAAATAACTTTCTAATTCGAACTCAGAGCCATCGGGATTTTGGGTTAGGCCACAAGACCATTCTTTAGACTGTGAAGTTCTGTGAAATTTTGAAGTAGTTCTGAAGATTTAGTTAGATGGAGTCTCTCTAGTTTGTCTAATTAATTTTAGAGGTCTTTTCTTGTATCTAGTTTTGTTTTAAGGTCTCTCATTCTGTTCATCACACTGTGTAATGACGGCTTGACGGCTCCGTGACGCAGTGGCTTAGCATTAAAAGCCACGGGTTCAAATCCCGCATGGAACAAGTATTTGTATAGCCTAAAAATAATTATTCCGGGTCTGGATGTTTGTACTTGTGCAATTTATGTATGTAACTACCTCCACGATACGGAAAAACTTCCTTGTGTGGGGGTAAAGTTTAAGAAAAAAAAGTACTTTTGGAGATGTAAAGGTACGGCTCTAGAGATATCGTCATCAATCACCTTGTGCCTAAGTTGGTGCGTAAGCCAAGGTCATTCATACCTTTAGCGAATACTGTTTCATTATTCTAAGTATAAGGTACGCAATCCTCGTCGACATACTACCAATCTTCACAACATTGCTAACAAAAGGCTTTTGGACGATAAATCCGACACCTTCTTGGGATAGATGGTAAATGGCCCTCCCGGTGATATAATGAATAAACCTGAAATAACTAGTTTTTCTATCTTTTAATCTTAAGATCTTTCACCTCAGGTATTATAAAAGTCATTAATAAACTTCAATCTCCGTGTTAATTTCCGGGACGAGGCTTAGTCGTAAATTGCTTTCCGCGTCACTTCAAATCCCTTTTAATTACCACTAGCTTTATTCATAAAATACTTTGTATTCTATAGAAATAATACTTCTAAAAATATTAAACTTATTATCATTATTTATTTTCAAAAAACTACGTTAAACATTACAGAAGTAATAGATAAGGCCTGCCTGTGTTCAGCAGTGGGACGTAATGATGATGATGATGACGAAAAAAATTGGCCCGAGGCTAATTTTATTTAAAATTCTAGTTTTCCAGATATCCAGGCATCTAATGACATTATTCACAGTCGACGAAAGGCGTTATTATCATTTATTTTTAGCAATCAATACTGGTACGAGGTAAACAAAATACTATTTAAGATGAGAAATCGGTATATTTTCCACAACGCAGCAAGTCTTATATAAGTAATGTGCCTGCACTACTGTATTCCGTTCTGAAGAGTATAGAGAGCTAGTAGTACAGGTTGTAAAGTATCTTAGTCCTTAGAGGTGACAACGCATATGTAGCCTTCTCTATTTGAAGTTAGCTGCATGTATCTATAGACTCCAGTAACCACTTACCATCACCGTGGACTGTAAGTTCGTTTGCCACTTCAGTTTGTAAAGAAAACCCTACCCCTAAACAATACTCCCCAGAGAGTGCTGATTCCGACTGGAGTAAATTTAAATAAGCGCCTACTTGTCGTCAAAGATTGAGAAAAGTTAGATATCTCAATATTGTTTTAACATTAAATAGTTAACGGAGGCAATTCAATGTAAAAGCCGTGCTTTTACTTTCGTAAATTTTCATACATTCGATTTTTTTTTGCTTCTGAATATATAAAGTAGGTAATGTCAAACATGATACATCATATTTCACACATTTTGTATTCCATAATAATAGGTCGGGGAAAAAGTTTCTTCGTATTTTGTTTGTATAAAATTGAAGAAAAATCTCTTTGGTTGTACTGTTTGTATCTGGCTGGTTTTAATATCAATAAATATATAGACTTAGAATATACTGGCGTACGTATATTCCATAGACTTAGAATATACTTACGCTAGTATATTCTAAGTCTATGGTATATTCTAAGTCTATGAATAAATATAGGACATTAAGAAAATGAAAAATAAAAAGTAAAAAACAATTTCTCCCATTTTTCAATTATTTTTCTGGCCGCCAAAATGAGTTTTATTACAAAAAAGGGAAAAATGCGACTCAAGCCGCGAAAAAAAATTGTGACGTTTATGGACCTAATGCAGTGTCAGTAGGAGTAACACTAAGTTGGTTCAAGTTCAGTCCGGGAATTTTGATGTCAAAGATGAAGCTCGCTCTGTTCGCCCTCATACGGATAAAGTCCATGGCATTTTTGAAAAAGGTAGATCAATATGGGCATATAAGTAGTAGGGTATAGCCGAGGAGTTGAGGATTGACTACAAAACACTTTTGACCCATTTGAAAAAGTCTGGCTATACAAAAAAGCTCGATATGTAGGTGCAATACGAGCTCACTGAAAGAAACCTAATGAACCGTGTACTCATTTGCGATTCTCTATTGAAACGTAATGAAACCGAACCATTTTTGAAAAGATTGATCACTGGTGATGAAAAGTAGATCACCTACTACAAGAACGTGCAAAAAGAAACATGGTCAAAGGATAGTAAAGCTCCACAGACTGTAGCGAAACCCGAATTAACACGCAATAAGGTGATGCTGTGTGTATGGTGGGGTTGGAAGAGCATCGCTTATTATGGGCTTTTACCGCCGGGCAAAAACATCGTATCGGATCTCTACCGCCATCAACTAATGAGACTGAAGCAAGAAATTGAGAAAAAACGGCCGGAATTTATCAACAGAAAAGGAGTGGTCTTTCATCATCATAACGCCAGACCAGAGACATCTTTGGCCACTCAGCAAAAATTGAGAGAGCTTGGTTGGGAAGTGTTAATGCATCCACCATATAGTTTTGACCTTGCACCCTCAGATTTCCAACTGTTTCGGTCTCTTCAGAACTCTTTGGGTAGTGTTAGGTTAACATCAAGAGAGGACTGTCAAAACTACTTGTATTGTTTTGATCAAATATCCCTAGATGGTTTGAGTTTAGAATCAAATCGCCTGAATTTGAGGAGTCTGTTACTGTGGGGGGTCAAGGAGGCTTGTCTCAATCGCAATTTTAGGTGCCGAAGCTGCGTCGAAATATTTAAAATCATTTTCTAATAATATTCATAAATCACTAATTAATACCTGAAACGGAACTTAAATTACTCTAAATTCTTACTTTTTTAAGTTTCTTAAGTTGACATTGACAGTGACAGTTATACTCGACTTCGCGACTCGCGTTATAAGCGTCATTCCGTTTTTAAAAAAGATAAATACAATAATCCAGAGAATTTTGGTGATACGATAGTGGAGTCACAAGTACTCCAGAACATTATGAAATATAATAAAGATCCATTTTTGGAAACGGTGGAAGTAATAAAATATGTTTACTTATTAAGTTAATTATAAAAGTTTACATTTTGGTGTTTTTCATTTGGTGAAAGAGCCAATAGAATAGAATAGAATAGAATATTTTTTTTATTCAATATAGATTACATGTGTAATTCTTATTGAAAGTCATTTTTTACTTTTTCATTTTTTTTGTCATTTTGTCATTTTTTTTTACTCTGTGGAGTCGAGAAACTGGTATCACTAGCTTGTGTTTGTTCCTAGTGTTTACAGAATGTATATCACATTTTTTACTAAAACTACCTTTGTTTTTGTGAACATACATTAAATTTTCGTAAATATACTGAGAGGCCAAAGTTATTATTTCTTTAAATTTGTCTCTAAGAGACTCTCTCGGTTTTCGGTTGTAAATAGCTTTAATGGCCTCTTCTGTAAAACAAAATAGTTTTAATCAGTTGCATTTCCCATAGCAAAATCCCATAAGACATTATGCTATGGAAATAACTGAAATAAACTAATCTAGCTGTCTCGACACTAGTGAGACCTCTAATCTTTTTTACAGCATAAGCTGCAGAACTTAGTCTGCTTGCTAGTTTGGATATATGGGGGCCCCACTGAAGCTGTGCGTCGAAAGTGATGTCAAGAAAAACAGTGGATTCAACAGGGCTCAGTTCTTCCCCATTTAAAAACACATTGGTACCCAGATTTTTAACATTCGTTGTCGTAAATTTAATACATTTAGTTTTATTTCCGTTTAACTAAATACGTTAAACCAATGCACTAATTTTGATATAGCATTATTCACTTCGTCACATTTAAATGATTGACGTTTAAGTTTAAAGATTTTGGGATGGACTTGGGATTTGGGGCACCCCGACTTGGACAGGTTAGGTTAGAAGGGGATGGCGGGGTCGAGTGAGCGAGCGAAGCGAGCGAACAGACCCCTGCCATGCCCTTCCCCGTGGTTATTTTTTTTAAACCATCCAGAAATAGGAATAAATTTTTAATCTTCAACATTTAATTTAAAAAAATTGGCACGTCCAGCGGGGAAAAAAGGTGGAGGGCGAATTTACCCCTCCCACACCCCTTTCCCCACGCCCCCCAACACCCTATTAAGGCGACTTGATTTTAAACCTTAACCCCCTAGATTTCTATAGCAACGGAATTATGTTACTACCTACAAGATGGCAACAAGTTATCGAACAAAATGGCACATATGTATATTATAATGAAATGTAATTAAACTTTGAAGAAAAATGTCTTGAATTTGTATATAAAACTTACTTACGAAGAAACTTTTTCCCCGACCTATTACGTTGTGGCAGCCCATTTGTGAGGATTGTATTAGGATGTATTCAGATCAGATGAGCCAGCTGACTTTTTTGTATTATATATTTATTTTGTTACAATTAAATTACTGAATATATTTTGTTTTTATTTTGATTATTTTATTTAATACCTATAATAAAATATAGCTTAGAGATTATTTTTTATAGAATAAGGGTAACAAACGAGCAAACTGATGGTAATTGCATGCTGTGGTCCATAGACGCTTACATCTATCCTTAATTAAGAATCAAAGTATATAAAGCCCTAAGGCCTGAGATAGAAAGCCTCGTTACCAGCAAGCAGTGGTTTCCGGTTCTCAACTTACCATACGAAACACAGGTAATGTTCTGCTGTTTCACACTGGAATTCTGTGAGAGTGTGATATTTACCTGGTCAAGCCGACCAATTCCTGCCGCAACCGTTATAGATCTGTAGCATGGTATTACTACGTCGAAAAAAAATTTAATTTTAAATCAATACGTTTACTAAACGATGTAAGTCATTTATTTTATTCCATCGATCCTACCACTACAACCTATAACAGTCCAGTGCTGTACAGTGGCAGTAGGGTTGACAACCGCAGTTTTTTTATATTTTGAGTAGTTATCAGAAAAATGCTGCTGCCCATGTTCTGTTATAGTTTCGCTCTGTCACCTCCTACTACATATATTCTGCTATACATCGGTCATTAATTAACAAGATGTTTTCCGTTCAATTAGCCTGTTGACCACGAACAGGCCGGATCTGCAACTGGAATTTTTTTTACATTCTAATGCCTTTACATATATACGTATTATATAATCGTTGGTGCGCCTTTTAGTGAGTGAATATATTTTTTTAATGTTTTGTCGAGATGATGGTTTATAAAGATATATAATTTAAGGACTAAAAATTACTCATATACATTATGTGTTGGTGCCAAAAAAGAATATAAAAAATCTGGATTCAATTGGCAAAATCTGGGCGCTGTGGTCGAGTTGTTATTTTTTTATTCACACTGCAAAAAGTCCAGTGTAAGTTAATAGTAAGTAGTAAGAACCAACTGGAGAAAGCCGAACAACGTCTGCCTGGCCAGCTAGTTCATTATAAAATCAAACTTCAAAACTACAAACTACGCATAAAATATAAGCTCATACTATAATATAGGCAACTTCTTAATATATAAGAACACTAAAACGTCATCATGCGATGGTAAAAAATTTATTATTCGGACGTTACATGTCTCTGTTACTTCTTGACGACTCACACTGCACGATAACCCATCCCAGTGGTTACAAAACAATTACTTTGTCTGCCCATTAAGTCATGTAGTCATTTATTTCAATGTTCTTAAATCGCTAACGTGGAATGCTTATCGTTAACAGTGTATGAATAATTCTTATATTTCACTAACCGAGGCACCAAAGCCACTAATAGTGCAATGTTACATTGACAGTCAGCGAATTAGTGATATTTTCCTACCATATGATGTGTGAATATAGTGATTTTGTATATTGGAGATATTTTTTATATTGAATTACAAACACTATGACACGAGTTAAAATAAACTACACAAAATATTACTAGCCAAACGTAATCTCGAACTTAAACTGATAATTGATACTTAGCCGTGAAGTTTTTATCTCACAGAAAATAGAAATAGTTTGGTTCTGCTCTAACGTTTGTCTATGCTTTGACGGTGGATAAAAATAGGGAGATCTCCCATCGGGCAGCTTGGGGAGGTATTAAAACTCCATGTGGTAGTACGGAGCTTGTTCTATGTCTTATACAGAACGTTGGGAAACTTCGATAGCGTGATTTTAGGCTTTGGTGCGTTTGCTTTGTTGTAGCGCGTTGACACCGCTGCCACATCACCCTTCCAATCTTACCAGAGACTGGGGGTGGAATATATGTTGTTAACGAAGTTGCAAGTTTCAGGAGTCAAGTTTCCTAGAAGTCAGCGGTGAGCTGAGAAGCACAGAGAGTGATTTGAAGAAGACTAAAGTCATAAGTCTCTCTCTCACTCTGAGCCTTATGACTCTCTACTCTTCTGTGCCAAACACTGTATTGCAAAAAGTAACTTGGAGAAACCAATTATTAAACAGTTAATCACTCAAATAACTTTATTATTGGTACGTGGTATATAGGTGGACTTAATTCCCCCGGCATTTTATACGAGTTTACCCTGGGGTGATGTAGATGTAGAATGGACTACGTGTAAGAAAAAATAGTTGATTTAACAATACAAAATGAAAATAAATATTTAAGCGCATACACATAGCACATACATATGTATATCAAATACTCCTTAAATTTTATATCACAAAGAACACAAAGAACTTAAAATAAATGTGAAGAAGTATGCTTATCTAAACCAAAAATAGTATTTTTTTATTATATGAGAGATATTATTCACCTGATGGTAAGTGACTATTGATTAAACAACTGTAACACCAGGGGAATTGCAGATGCGTTGCCAGTCTTCTAAAAAGAGTAGGTATAATATGTACGTATGTACATTAGAACATATTAAATCAAACGTAAATATTCGTATAAATATACACAAACATATCGGTGTATATAAAATATGTATATCGGTTTGGTAATAAATTTATCTTTTTTAGGAAAAATAGTTAACTTTGTTATAATATTGCCAGAGATCAATAAGTACCACACTCGTGAAAAGGTAGAGTTTGTTCATTAGGGTAGTTTCATACTTACGTATTCGTTATATTTTCATATAAATAAATTCAATAAGGTGAAAGCTCTTATTTCATTTCATCTCGGACCGAGAAACATTTCATAACTTTTTATTTAATTGCGTTTATTTAAAGAGAGAAAAATGCCTATGAGGTCTTTCTTTACCTGTGGACTTTTGATGGGCTGTAGTGATGATGATGACGATGATAATAAAAAGAAAAAGTTTAGTTTTCAGCCAACTTAAAAAAGGAGGAGGTTCTCAATTCGGATGTTTATTTTTTTATGTATGTTCGGGCATAACTTTGCATGGACGGATTTGAAAAATTCTTATTTTTGTTCGAAATTGTCCTAGTATGCGTCTATGAGCCACAGCATCCACTTACCATCAGGTGGACTGTGTGGTCGTTTGTCATCCTTATTCTATAAAAAAGAGCCATGCTACAGCGTTTTGTGGTTGCAGCACGAATGGATCTGCTCGATCGAGGAAGAACAATGCTTACTTAGAATTGCTGCTGTGTACTTTGATGATGGTGAGTAACGAGTTTCGGAGACCCTTTTTACCTGTAACGTAAATTAAGCACTTAAGCGAGTACGTGAATTATGCTCTTTAGTTAGTTTCGGAATATTGTGCAATTAATAAGCCAAAGAAAATTTTGTCACTAACATCGCCATCGCCAAATATTTTATGGAATAAGTTCCTGTTAAGATTTAAGTTATTGCGAGCGTATTAGTTGTAGGCACCTCTGTATTTATAATTTGTATTTCATTCATTTATTACAACCCACTATCGTCTCTTACAACACTGTACACAAGTTACAAGTACAAGTTAAAAAATGGTGTAGCGGATATGATTCGAGTTTACGTTTGGCTAGCTATACGACAATGCTGTTTTTAGATAAGAATAAGTGGGATGCTGTGGCCCATAGACATATCTACCCTCGATTAAGAAACAACATGCAAATGCGATGTAAATCCTGATTACTTAAATGGAATGTCTCGTTTCTAGTTAAAATGAACTCCCATTCTCTACACTCACCATGAGAAACACAGCAGAATTAAGCTGCTATTTCACGCTGGTATTCTGTATCATTGTTACTACAGGCTTTTGTAAGTCCACTGCTGAACCTGGGCCTTCTCCATAGATTTCCACAAAGTAAGGTCCTGCACCACCTGCATTCATCGAAATGTTAATATTATTATTACTATTGCTTACTAATTTGTACCAAGTAGCCAAAATTTGTCACGAAAAACAAGCTGCCTTTTTTCATTAAAGCGACTTAGTTGTTACTAAGAAGACGATATGGGGTAGTAGATATCCTTACAAGACCACTACACGGTAACCCCTACTTTTATAAAATAACTAGCTGTTACCCGCGGCTTCGCCCGCATGGTCACTGGGAAATGAACTATCCATTGCTTTTTGAATTGAAAGAAAACTGAGTTTTATAGATTTGTCAGAGATGCAGCCATTAAAAGGAAACTGAGCAAAATTGATTCGTCAGCCTATTTAAATGTTTTGAAACGCAGCGTATAGAAAGCATGAAAATAGCCTGTTTATTCCAAATGGAAATGGGATATTTTTAATTAAAGGAAACTGAGCATAATTATCCGTCAGGATGCAGACTTTGAAAAGAAACTGAGCTAAATTGATTCGTCAGAGATGCAGTTTTCTGAATTGAAAGGAAACTGAGCCAAATAAAAGATCCGTCAGAGATGCAGCCTTTGAGTTGAAAGGAAACTGAGCTTAATAGGTCCGTCAGAGGTGCAGCATTTGGAATTGAAAAGAAACTGAGCTAAATAGGAAATTTTGAATTGAAAGGGAAGATCTGGGAATTCTGATTAATTGATTGTGGGAATTTTGGAAAAAACTAACTGAACACTATTTTAAGACGCTACTGTACACAATGTTATATGTTTTTCCATTCGGGGAAAGAATGTGGAGATTCTGGGCATTTGACACACGCGAACATGCTACATACAGCTGACCATGAGAGAAGCACGGTTTTTCTAAGTTGACCCCCGCTACCTCTAACGTGAGCTCAATAGGGAACTGCAACCTTTTGAATTGAAAAGGAAGATCTGTGGGAATTATAGGGATCCGTGGTATAATAACATTTTCACCATTTCCTACGCTTGTCAAAATTGTAGCACCGATTATGTTCCGTCCAAGATGTGTCACACGCAGCCTTGTCCCGTTACATAACCAAGGAGCATCTAAATTTCGCATTAGCATGACTGAGACGCCTAATTTTAATTGAAGCTTATGTGAGGGCACACCTGACAACTCTAGAGAATTTAGAAACTCTACGGGATATGAAGTGCTCTGTTCTGTGTCCATAACTGTGTCTACTGACAAATACTCTGTTATTTCTCCTGCTACTTCGCTTAATATATCTGAATTTATTTTGTTAACGCTCTCATTTTTTGGTGTAAGAATCGCCCTTTCACATAACCATTTGTCTTCATGCATGTTGTTCGTTAAATCTGAATAAACGCTCGCAATTAATTCGGAATGACTATGTACTAAATTACAAAAATCTCTCGTCAATTTAACGCAGCCCTCAACATCCGTTTCCAACCGCCCATCGCAAATTTTTAATAGTGTGTCAGCATAGTCTCCAGCATTGATATCATTATACAAATGCACTCTCATATTCGTAGTAAAACTGAATTTTGTCACCTTGTTCCATAAAATAGACGACTTGAGGCATGCTTTAATTTCATCTGCAGTTGTGCCCTTTGAATGACAGGTAAAGTTTGGCGAAAGTCACCAGCCAGTAAAACCACCATTCCTCCCATTACATCGGTATTGCTGCAAATCCTGGAGCGTTCGATTCAGTGCTTCTACAGATTTTTATGCGACATTGTACTTTCGTCCCACACTAAAAGTTTGCATTGTCGTAGCATTATACCTCGTGCACTATTTTGCTAAAGTTGCAGATCGGCGATTCTTCCTGGGCTAGATTTAGAGGAGTTTTAAAACAGAATGTAGTGCGGCCCCGCTTAGCAGCGTGGCGGCTATACCGGAGGAAGCTACGGCCACAGAAATGTTTTATCTTTCCGTACTTGCGCTCATAATAAATTTAACAAAATGTCTTCCCAGTTCCTCCAGGGGCATCTAAAAGAAAAGTGCACCATTTCCAGATTCAATTTGTCATAATACTTTGTCAAAACTCGTTTTTGTTCGGGAAGCAAGGGTACAATTGGCTACTTGCTACTGCAAAGCTGGTATATCGTAGTTTGTTTCACGTATAATTTCATCACTGAGTTCATTTTCGGTTGTTCGCTGAGGGCTTATCATTCCAAAGTCGCTAAATTTTTTGCCTACCATTGCCATTACTTTATCTTCAATTTTTCCAAGTGCTTCATTATAAATGTGTTCATTGTATGTCATGTTCGCGTGTGTCTGCTGTAACCTTCGCAAAATATCTTCCGCCATGTACTGTTTATATTTGTCCCACAATTTATGTGCATTAGATAGCCCGCAAGATGATATGAGAGTTGCATAAAGATCCCTAATTTTGGCTGGTGACTGGCACTGCACAGCTTCCTCCATGGTTTCATCCCAGTGATTATCGTTTTCTAAAAGATGCAGAGCTTCACATGCTTCTCTACAAGTTGCGCATTCCTGACCGTTGACAGTTTTAAGGTCTTTATATCCTGTAGGACCCCGAACATGGTGCAGCAGCAATCGTAAACAGAAACATTCAAAATTAGTTACATGGACGGTATACACACGACCAAGGGCATCTGATGACTTTACACCATACAACAACAATATACAAGGGGTCGGTTTGACAAAGTTGAAAGAAGGCTGTTAGTGTAGTTTTTGGCGGTGATGCAATTCTTTCTTGGAAATTTCTTTCGGTGAAATATACACGCTCTCCATTTTCTAAGTGCACAGCAAGGTGAGTAACTGTTGGGTGCCTTTCGTGTAAAGGGAAACCAAGGAGACGCCACGCTGCCTCGTTACTGCTGACATAACGCCCTGCTTGAGAGGTCTGTACTTCATTAACGGGATTTGCCTCACCTTCACTCCTGAGATTAAATATTGCTTGGTCGCTTCCTTTATTTATGTACTTACAGATATACTTGATTTCGCGGACAGAGCTACATGCTTCTACATTAATGTGGGCATTAAACATTTTACATAGAATGGGCGAATACGGGACAATCCAGCTGTTATCTAAGGTTTCGAACGCTCCAGAGCGAGATTTGATTGTAACTTTCCTGCCACCATCTTCGGGAGCTCTGCGTCTGTATAAAGGGCAGCCATTGTCATTGTGCACTGTTTCTTTTAATAGCTGTTTAGGGAATTTCTTTGTACATTTTCCTTCTTTCATACATGGCGATATTGAATTTCGTGCTCCACATGGACCGTGAATCATATTTCGGACGATGGTATCATACAATTCTTTATCTTGCTCAGGATCCGGAATCTCGGCGCTTATTATGTCGTCTATTTGGCTGGGCCGCAACTTCTCTTTAAGCCATATTAGAATGTGGGCATGCGGTAATCCTCTTTTGCCATTCAATTGAATACATGAAGCACTGCACCTCCGAAAATTTTCCTTTGTTAATTACATACATTAATTTTTGTACTATTAATCTAAATACTCTAGCAACTAAATCGTGTCTGTCAGTACTTTTTTGGCCCGGCATTAGCTCCTCGGTTATTTCTTTCCATGTGGGATTGCAAGTAAAAGTAACAAAAAGATCAGGTCTTCCGTAAGTTCGTACATAGGCGAATGCGTCTTGTGTGTACTCATGTAGGTAGCGGGACTGTTAACGAATGATGAGGGCAGAATTACCATTTTACCTAAATCTCTGGGGTTTACATTGGCGTTGCTAGAAACTGCATCTTGTAAATGTATATAATTCTCAACGCGCAGCTTTTTTGATTTAAAGATATATAACGGAGACGTTCACTTTCTACCTTCACATACATGTCTACCAAAATTGATGAAATAATTGTCTACACCGGGCTAAGTGGTTAAAATCATTTTCTCGCAACATCATATGATACGCATAAAATCCATACATGATACTTTTTGTTCGAGTAGGCCTTTGTGACCGGGTTAATGAGTGGAATTTGAAAATGATAACCTCTTGTCCTTTGCAATAAATCAATGGGTATTGCAGAGCGTCATAAAACTTGTGTGTATCGGCTACCCGTTGCAACGTATCATCACGTGCTCGCAAGACAATGTCTCGTGAAGAAAATTGATCACCACTAATTACGGCTGCTATTTCGTTTATCAAAGGTGCATTGTAGCGCCTTTCATGCTCTCCTCGAGGGTTCGATCTGCGTGAATGACGACTTTATAATCCTCTTCAGGTAGGTTTTCTAAAGCAGTTTTAAATGTTTTGACTAAAATGTTACGTTCATGCAAGAATCTTTGAATTTTGAACACTGTGTCTCTCTCAACTCCCTGGATAAATTGGCAGCGACGGTCTACCTCAATTTCTTCGTCACCCATAAAATATACTTGTAAAAATTTATGCTGTTCGTTTTCAGTTGGAAAAAGTGAACCTATTCTATGATAAATTTGCCCTTGCACCGTAAATGTATGCGAAAATCCCGGCATTATTATTTCCCGGTCAACTCCGAAGGACATCATTTGAAAGCATGAGTTATATTTCTGGATCCTGTTTAAAAAGCGCCGTGACTCATTAGCATCATATAAAAAGAGAGTTTTCAAATGTTCTTCTGGTTCCCCAAGTAAAGGAAGAGACACTTTGCCATTGGAACAGCACATGCCTGCGGTCTCATCTTTCCATTTTAAAGCGCTGCAAAGTTGACACGCCTTGTCCATCAGTCCGATAACAACTAACCTGAGATTTTTATAATCAATCAACGGATCATAATTGAATGCTGCGTCATTAAAAACCGACCAATTGTTTCTTTGAAAATTTTGTCGACGTTCAGCTTGGAGCTGTGCATTTGCATCTCTTCGCGCCTGTGTCTGTTCTGGTGTTTCAGATGCCCTTATGCTCAATGAGTCTGTGTTGAGTTTCATCAGGTGTTTCCGCGGCTCTTAAGGCGGCCTGACGTTCCGCTTGTTCGAATAGCCTTTGCTGACTTTGAGCTCTTAAAGTAGATTGACGCTCTGCCTGTTCAAGACGCCTTTGCTGACTTTGATCAGGTGTTTCAGTAGCTCTTAAAATAGCTTGACGCTCTGCCTGTTCAAGACGCCTTGCTGACTTTGAGCAGGTGTTTCAGTAGCTCTTAAAGTAGCTTGACGCTCTGCCTGTTCAAGACGCCTTTGCTGACGTTGAGAAGGTGTCTCAGATGCTCTAAAGCAGCCTGACGCTCTGTCTGTTCAAGACGCCTTTGCTGACGTTGAGAAGGTGTCTCAGATGCTCTAAAGCAGCCTGACGCTCTGCTTGTTCTTGCCTTCTCAGTTCAGCATCTTCTAAAGATTCTAGCGATCGAGCTAATCTTTTCGCTTGTCTTTGAGAAGATACTTGAAAGGCTGGACTTACGTTTGCGAGGCATTATGAAGTAAGAAAAAACCTATTTATAAAAAAACGTTAAAATACCTAAAAGGAATTAAACTTCCTTTTAAATATTTTTTTTAAAAGCAAATCCAAAATATCTAAAAGGAATAAATATTCCTTTTAAATATTTTTTAAATCAAAACAACAAAACCAATTCAAGACACAACACGAATCCGAAAACGATAGCCAAAAAAATCGAATCAACTTAAACCAAATCACAAAACAAATCGCAGAAAACCTAAATCGAAAGCAGTAGTCAATATAAATATAACCACCGAAAGAAGAAGTAAGTGTATAGGTACCGTATACACTATCTATACTATTAATATTCCTTTGAAATATTGTTAAACAACCTAAAACAACGAAAACCAATTCACGATTCTAAATAAACAAAATCCAAAATCAAAGCCAGAGTCTAAATATGTATAAAGGAATACCAACCAAATCAACAAAACCGATCCAAGAAAATACACAAATCCGAAAATGAAAGCCAATATAAATCCATTCAACCTTAACCAAATCACAAAGCAAATAACAAACAACCGAAATCGAAAGCAGGTAGTCGAATAAGCTACGAAATATAAACAATTTAAGCGTATAGGTGTCGTGCACTATAAGTTGACGCGCGGCTCAACGGCGGAGTTAAGTACATGTCAGGAAACATTTCGTTACCGCGTTTTAAAACCTAGTAACGACATCTAGCGGAATCAATTTAAACTATGTATACGTTAGTTAATAAGAACTCTCAAAAAATATTTTTCTTATAATTTTGCACAATTTTTCTTATTGTAATACCGATTCATTCATAACCACATATAAGTACCGTATTCATTTCCGTTCAATAAATATTACTAAGGCTTATTAATAAGGCTTACTAAGAACTGTTTCTACCATTGTTAAGTAATAGTTAAGGGTGAAAGCGTGACAGATGGTGATAGTATTTCTGATCCATACTTATATTCACGCCTGTAACCCTTGCGGGGTAGGCAGAGCATCAACGGATTACTTAATATCGTCTGCGAGGTTATCGCCTATTCTGTGAATTACGATGCACCAAAACGTTTGAAGAAAATCAGCTGGTGAATTTTATGTTTTTATCGCTCTTCCCGGTCCTGCGTGGAAAAATACATATCCATACATTTTTTATCTTAATTTTGGTAAAAAGACATAATAATCCAGATATTCTGACCTTCTGTGTTCGTCCATAGTACCGTCGTCCGTCTTGTAGAATCACGGTGGCGCCACCTAGCTGAATTTAATTTTGCAACATATTCGATTTTCCCACGGAATTATATGTTTTCCGCTGAAAAAGTAGCCTATGTCACTCTACAGCCACCGAACTATCCCCATACAAATAATCATGCCATGCCGACGCTCTGTTGCGACGTGAAAGAAGGACAAACTTGTGCAACATATTCGATTTTCCCACGGAATGAGATGTTTTCCGCGGAAAGTAGCCTATGTCACTCTACAGCCACCGAACTATCCCCATACAAATAATCATGCCATGCCGACGCTCTGTTGCGACGTGAAAGAAGGACAAACTTGTGCAACATATTCGATTTTCCACGGAATGAGATGTTTTCCGCGGAAAAAGTAGCCTATGTCACTCTACAGCCACCGAACTATCCCCATACAAATAATCATGCCATGCCGACGCTCTGTTGCGACGTGAAAGAAGGACAAACTTGTGCAACATATTCGATTTTCCCACGGAATGAGATGTTTTCCGCGGAAAGTAGCCTATGTCACCTACAGCCACCGAACTATTCCCATACAAAAAATCATGCCATGCCGACGCTCTGTTGCGACGTGAAAGAAGGACAAACAAACAAACAAACACACTTTCGCATTTATAATATTAGTATGGATAGATGACTCGTAAGCAACTAATAAAATACCTACTTATTTTATTATATGGTAATATCTGACAGCCGTTTAGGTTCTATAAAAAAAGTGGAATTACGTCCAACTAGGGGCAGGACATCATTTTTTATTATAATTATCTTTAAAAAAATACTCACGAGTATAATTTAGTTTAGGAGAATACGAACGAGGTCAAAATGGTTCCGATACGCACAATGACAGCCCTAAATTATAGAAGAAACTAACGTGTAAGTTACAGGTGTTGCGTTTATTTTTAATTGAAGTGATAAACGAATATACAGAGCACCTAACTTCAAACACAGAAGGCTACAGGTACTTTTTTTGTAGTCTGTATATGTTAGGGTGACTTTCGATAGTCAGCGGAGCTAGTTTAGATTCGTCTGGGTCTCAAAGTCTAGTGGAACAAAGGGCACTCACCCTCAACCGTCCTTGCCGAGCCGCCTCCGTTGCGTTCACGATTGGTAAAATCAGCACTCCCGAATATCCATTCGTGCACTAGAAAGAGATGTTGCGCCGCCGCCGATCAACCGATGAATAAAATGGTGGGGGCGAATGACATTAAGCGAATGTATGATAGTTCTTCTCGATCAATTCGAGTATCCGAATGAGGCCTTCGTCCACAAGACCATAAAATCAGCCGAAATACTATGAAACCAAGGAGAAGTTAATAAAGAAGTGAACGGATGAGCAGCGCACGTAGAGGAGAACATGATCAGGATAGTGATTTTTTTATTTTCAAGGTAATTAAAGTACTATTTTTATTACGGGTAGCAAATAGAAGTAATTTGGTTGTTAAAGATAGGCTATAAGAAATCTGAATACCAAACTTGAAACAGCAAATGTCTCGGACACTAAGTCTTCCCTACTATGAAAGACCCACGTGCAGGAAAGAAAAAGTCAATATAATTCATTAGCGATTATTTCTACGCCGCAAAGTACTATTTTCAAATCCCACACAGAGCAAACGTTGTATGTTCAAAACACAGATCGCCTTATTACAAGACGTGATGCATTGATAGATTGGTTTTAAAATATGGTTCAAGAAAGGTCTTTTTCGTTATATACGAGTATGTCTTGGTCGCGGAGCCATAGTCAACGCAATATTTGTCATTTGTTGTCAAATTCCATATTTTTTATATTATATTACGCATCTTTTACACGAAATTTCTCTATGAAAACGGACTATGGTCTAAGCCTGAGACTAACAACTTCGGTCATATCAAAAAAAGTAGTTTATAATTATTATAAACTAATTTTTGTGATATGACCGAAGTTGTCTGGTTTTTTGTGTAAGTTTTCTCGTATCTCTGACAGATTCTAGCTCTGATCTTATCGTATAAACTAAAGATCCGACAAAGAGATTGGTTTAACAAAGAAATATTGATTTTCGATTCTGACAATCGCTATAGTACCGTATCATTGGGTCAAACATCAAGATTGATGACCGACCCCACTTGTCATATTGGAGGCAAAAGAAGAAACACACACCTGCACGTGCACGCACGCATTGTTTCAGACTCTTAATGCAGTATATTATCTTATATACTTATGACTGACTGGCCCAATAACGTATATACCGTGTGAAGTAGGTACTCGTGTATATAGAATTACTGACTGACCTTAAGTATTCAATGATATATGTGAAATTTTCCTTATTATTTTAATTTTTCTTATTTTTATGGAATAATGGTGACAAGCGAGCACACAGCCCACCTGATGGTAAGTGGATGCTGTGGCTCATAGACATCTACATCTATCCTCGATTAAGAATCAAAACGCAAATCCGTTGTAACCCCTGAGGACTAAGACGGAATGCCTCGTATCCAGTAAAAAGGGTCGCCGGTTCTCTACACTCACCATACGAAACACAGCAGCACTGTGAGATCGTTGTCCTTCCCCGGTCGAGTCGACCCATTTTGCTACAAGCTGCAACATGGCTTGACCACGTATTCATTTTCATTTTACTTATACGAGCTATCGCTTTAAGAATAAAGGTTTTCATCTAACTGAATGCCTAGATATTACAAAACTAGTTATTTGGTTTTCACAGTTTCATAATACATAACTTAACATAACTTAAAATATTAATATGCGATTAATGAGCTAATCTTCGAAATGGCTGGACCGATTGTAATAGAACTTCACGAACAAATATCTCTATTTGTTCGTGAAGTTCAGGAGTAATACCAGGAGTTAACTAGATTAAATTATATACGAAATTTTTAACTTTATTAAAATAAAAATATTATTAAGGTAAAATAAATGGTCTTTAATGATTATTTTAAGTCTAAATAACGCCACATTAATAGATCCCACCCAAGCGAAACTAGAGCGGGTCGCTAGATCATCATCATCATTACAGCCCTTCACAAGTCCACTGCTGAACATAGGCCTCCCCCACGGAATGCCACAGCACGGTCCCGAGCCACCTGCATCCATTGACTTCCTGCATGTCTTACCAGGTCGTCACCCATCTAGTGGGGACGCCCTACACTTCGCCTGCCGGTACGAGGCTGCCACTGAGAACCTTTCTTCCCATCGGTTGTCGGTTCTTCGAGCTATATGGCCGGCCCATTGCCACTTCAGCTTACTAACTTTGGCTATGTCGGTTACTCTGGTTCTACTGCGGATATCCTCATTTCTAAGTTTATCACGCAGAGAAACCCTGAGCATAGCTCTCCATAGCTCGCTGAGCGACCTTGAGCTTCCTCATACGGCCAGCAGTGAAGGACCACGTTTCAGTTCCGTATGTCATCACTGGCAACACGCACTGGTTGTACAATTTAGTTTTGAGGTTTTGAGGTATGCCTGACGAGAAGATGGGTCGTAATCTCCCGAACGCTGCCCAGCCGAGTTGAATCCGTCGATTGACCTCTCGGTCGAAGTTGGACTTACCTAGTCGGACTATTTGTCCCAGGTAAACATATTCGTCAACAACTTCGAGCTTAGTGCTCCCAACAACTACCGGCATAGGTGTGACATGGACATTAAACATGATTTTGTTTTGTCCATGTTCATCTTGAGACCTATCCGTTGGGAGACACTATTGAAGTCATTGAGCATAGTGCTTAGGTCCTCCAGCGATTCTGCCATAAGGACTATATCGTCGGCAAATCGAAGGTGAGTGATGTACTCGCCATTGATGTTAATACCGTATCCTTTCCAGTCCAGTAGCTTGAAAACGTCTTCCAATGCAGCGGTGAAGAGTTTCGGGATATTACGTCACCCTGTCTTACACCTCTGCAGTTGGATAGGTTTCGTACTCTGGTTCTGTACTCGGATAGCCATCGTAGACTTACTGTACAAACACTTCAGCACCTCGATATACCTACAGTCCACTTGGCACCGCTGAAGGACTGCAGCACCGCCCAAATTTCGACGGAATCAAAGGCTTTCTCATAGTCCACATACGCAAGGCAAAGTGGCAGATTGTACTCGTCGGTCTTCTGTACAATTTGCCGAAGAGTATGTATGTGGTCTATGGTGCTAAAGCCTTTTCGGAAACCGGCTTGTTCGGGAGGCTGGAAGTCGTCGAGTCTGCATGCGAGACGATTCGTAATGACTCGAAAACAGCACGCAGACGCGGCTCAGAAGGAAATTGGTCTGTAGTTTTTCAAGAGAGCGTTGACGCCTTTCTTGAAGAACAAGACCACCGCACTTCTGCTCCACGCCTCCGGTGTAATGTCACCATGGAGGACGGAATTAAAGAGCTTCTGAAGGACTTCAAGTACCGGTTTTCCACCCGCTTTCAGAAGCTCCGCTGTAATTCCATCGTTACCTGGGCCTTGGTGGTATTAAGGTACTGGAGAGCCATTCTAATCTTGCTCAGACTGACGTCCGGAATATCATCGGAATAGTGTCGGATAAGACTTGCTCTTGGATCGTTACTCACACTTGCGCGTGGCTCCAACGATGACGTGTACAGCTGCCCATAGAACCTCTCAATCTCACTCAAAATCTCAGGTGTCCCGGAAACGATGCTGCCACAATCGGTCTTCAGCTTCGACAGTTGGCTCTTTCTGGCAGACAGATCTCTGGCAAAGACTTTGGAGCCCTGGTTCCGCTCGATCAGTTCTTCAATACGAGCTGTATTGAAGTTGCGCAAGTCCCGCCGCATGCATTTGGAGATCTGTCTGTTCAGTTGCCTGTATGCTGTCAAATCTGCTGAAGACTGCAGCATCATCTTCCGTCTAAGAACCATGAGATTAAGAGTGTGATCGGAGAGTTTTTGTGTTTGGTCGCTAGATATAAATGTTATATTAAAATTAATGTACCTACTTGCGTAGACAATGTTTTTCAAATATTTTCCCATTAATAGAAAATTTCCAATTAACTGAATAATATAACGTTATAACGATATACCGTTATTAGCGGATTTCGCTATTTGTACTGTGCATGTTGACGGTACGGGCTGAAAGCCCATTTCTAATCCCATTCTTTATCCGTACGGACTGTAAATTCCACATCATAGCTTAAT
The DNA here is from genome assembly GCA_029286625.1 of Parnassius orleans. Taxonomy (NCBI): domain Eukaryota; kingdom Metazoa; phylum Arthropoda; class Insecta; order Lepidoptera; family Papilionidae; genus Parnassius; species Parnassius orleans. The sequence continues at coordinate 179,208 of JAGSMP010000086.1, read as the reverse complement.
GAATACGGGACTTAAATTCATCAATACACAATGTCTTATCACGAAGATGTGGCTTAGTGTCAGATGTGACTTAGGTTTCGTGGAAGTTTAAAAATTGAGCTTATAAGTTTATGCAATCAAAAAACTTTCTTGTCACATATTTAGATACTCGCTAACTCACTTATTAAAAGCTTTTTTTTGCGATTATAAACTAACATTTGCAGTTGAATCATCGACCATGATGTTGACCGATTTATGGAGGAACATGTTTTCCACAGCAAAGATAAATTTGTCATTTAATGGGACTTATCTTTTTATTACAGCAACGTTCGGTGCTTACCTTAACTACAGCTTATGAACTTCGTCGTTTTTGTTTTGATGATACTTTCATACTTATCTAAGTTTATACGGAACCCGCAGGACGCGAGTTCTACTCATACTTGTCCGTCATTTTTCCTTTTTAGTAAAGACCATTTACCTGTATAGTCATCCTAACTTTCATATTTCGCCGAGACGACGAGATTTTAGCAAGGGGCTTTTAAGTGCCACCTAATGAAGAAATACGAGTGTATTATGTTATAAATATGAATATTTATACGAGTTTTTATGAAAATTAGATTGTAAGCATGTTAATTTTATATTTTATTATTATAAGTCTCTACAATACATAATATTTATTTGGGGGAAGGAGAAAATATATTGTTTTTTATACAATTAAAAGTGACAAACGAACACACAATCAACCTGCTGGTAAGTGCCATCCTATCTCGATTAAGAATAAAAATGCAGAATAGTACTGAAGACTATAATGGAATGTCTCGTTATCATTCAAGTGTCACCGGTTCTCTACATTGTATGGTGAATGAAATATAGCAGCATTAACGTGATATTTTAATTGTGTGAGATATCTTGTGTACGAGTCTCGTATCTGTGTGTTCCTTTCAAAGTTTAACCGACCATTCGTGCTGCAGCCAAAATAATGCTTCGGTGCGGCTCTACCACGTAAAAAAATAGCAGCTTAATGCTGCTGTGTTTCAATTGGTGCATGTAGACAACCATAGACCCTTTTTACTGCAAATGAGGTATTCCATCTTAGTCGTCAGGGTTGACAACGCATCTGCATTTTGATTTTTATTCGAGAATAGATGTAGGTGTCTATGGGCATCTGATGGGCTACGTGGTCGTTTTCCACCCTTCTATAAAAAAAGTAACCCGACCACTACGCTGGTTGATCGTCATACATTTGACAAGGAGATTTTATAACATAAATGGATATTAGCGCCTTTGGATCTTATTGAATTGTAATGATTTTGCATTATTGTCCTACGAGTGACTTGTGTGCATTTCAAAAAAATATATTTGAATAACAATATATTAAAATATTCAAAGAAAATAATTAAGGAAGGGATTCATCTCCGACACACGATGAATTACACAATGGAGGGTAACTTATGGCGCCGAATTGACGCGACGTGACAAAAAATATTCTCATCCAATTTATGACCTCCACATATGTGTTGGAAGGATTGCTTGTTAAGAGCAAAATAGGAGCCAGTGCTTTGATAATAGCTCCAATTTTGAATAAATAATAAATTTGAATAAATAATAGTAATCCTAGTTGGATTACTATTATTTAATCAAACTGTGTGTGCTGGCATCGTTAAAGAATCCAACACGCCATTAGTTCTCGAGGGTATCGTAAAAGACGACAAAATACTCTGATAGGCGACGGTCAGCATCGTCAATCCGCCTGCCAAGCTTGACGATAAAGGCAAATTCTCGATATAAAGTCGATATAATAAAAAAATGAAATAAGACATGTGAAGTTCGCCAACAAGCATTGGGGCAGCGCGGCGAACCCTTAAACCCTCTCATTTCTGGCCTGTGCCCAGCAGTGGACGTATATATATCTGAAGAATTAAAAATACATCGAGGACATGTCAAGTTCGACAACATGCACTGGGGCAGTGCGGTTTACACTTCCGTGCTCTAACACCTTTTTAAAAATAGGATGTGATGGAAAACTATTACTTTTATAAAAAGAAAAAAATCTTGTGTTAAGAAATGTTACGGAATATAACTTAACAACTCATTCAATACACACAGATTATGCTTATTTTTGCTGGAAAATGGAACACCGATATTAAGAGCATCACAATCCTATTGACCTCTTTCCTGCAGCAGTGATCGAGATTAAATAGGTGACGGAAAATCGATTTACAATGTGATTTTCAACACCTTCGCTTCTTGTAAAACCAACTATAAATTCAAAATACAGATTGGTGGGAATTATCATTTTTTGTTTCTTTAATACGTTTTGTGAGTAGTTTGTACAACCTTTCTTATTATATAATATACTTTGAAAAAAAAAAAGTCCCGCTGGGTTACTTGCTGGTTCTTTCCAGGACATAGGTTAACATAATGATTTATTATATTTACGCGAACATTACACATTTAAATAAAACTAGTTTTTACGGATTTTATCGCGTATATTAACTTATTTTGTATTACTAACGTTTTGAGCACTTTACAGCACCCATGTTCACGGGGGGGACTGAGGTGTTTGACGTCCCAATGTAATAGTTAACCACGGCTACCTCCAGATAAAAATAATTATAAATTTTTGTTCCGGATACGCAGTGTGGACTTATAGTATCTTGAAGTCTCGCAGTTGTATGCTTGGGTTGGAATATAATTTTATTAATTATAGGATCCCAAGCAGATGCTAGCACCCAGCCATCTTCTTTATTGGAATTAGGATCTTTTTTGATTTCAGTCGCCTCAGGAATCATCCTCGGAAGGAATCGGTATCCTTTAGCGAGGATTTGTGGTCTATCAAATCTGATGTAGTGGCGGGAACGATCCTGTACGTGTTTACAGACTGCAGACTTCGCGTATATTACGCGTCTGTGCCGCGCGACATGCGAACTTCGTAAGAGACATCACGACGGACGGTTGCTGAATTAACAAAGATTTAAAAACTGAAAAATGTTACTTAAATTACATGGTTAACGTAATTGGTGGTTATGCATGGTACAGGTTCTGATATAGCCTTGAATACGAAGTGATTTATTTGGATATAAGGATTAATACTACTAAATAATGTGGCCTAGTTTGTACCGGCGTTACTGTTGCATATTTTAACATGAATAAGTAGTTATTGTGACATTACTGTAATAGTTAGACATATGGTATCGCAGACTTTTTTGTAGATATTGATGTCCTCTATAAAACTGTAGTACATCACTTTTATTGCTTATTGCTCTATTGTCAATAGTTTCCACAGCGTACGCGATATAAGGAATTTTCGGCGTTACTATTGCATACTTTAACATGAAAAAGTAGTTATTGTGACATAACTGTAATAGTTATACATATGGTATTGCCGACTTTTTTGTAGATACTAATGTTCTCTATAAAACTGTAGTACACCACTTTGCTCTATTGTCAATAGTTTCCGCAGCGTACGCGATATAAGGATTTTTTTTGGTATTTTTTTCACACCTTGGGTTACATTAACGAAGTTTTCATACGGATCCCTAACTTTTTGAAAATATTCTATCGCCCATGTTTATTGAGGATAATGTAGGATTCTAATGGTGAAAGAATTTTTCAAATCGGTCCAGTAGTTTCGGATCCTATTCAATTCAAACAAACAAACAAATCTTTCCTCTTTATAATATTAAAAAATAAAAATATATAGTGTAGATAGTGTAGAAGTGCGTACACCCAACCCCTGAGCTACCATGACTATTTAGTATATTAAAAAAAGTTAAATTTATAGCCTATATACATACGTCCCACTACTGGACACAGGCCTCCCCTCATTCTGAGGGGGTTTTAGGGCAAGGAAATGTCCGCCGCGCTGCCCCAATGCGTGTTGGCGAACTTCACATGTCTTCGAAATAGTTTTTTCTTCTTTGTCTGACATGCAGGTTTCCTCACGGTGTTTTCCTTCACCGCCGAGCAAATGCTAAATCAGCACTTAAAATTGTAATTAACAATTTCATTGGTACCGGCAGGGATCGAACCCGGGTTTCTCGCGTACTGTGAAATTTACAGCGAGCGCTTAGGCCCTGAGCCCTGAGGAGGTTTGCAATTCGTCGGAATCTTTTTTATGTATGTTCACCGATTACTCGAAGATGCCTGAACCGATTTGGAAAATTCAAGTCGAAATCAGTCAAGCAGTTTAAAAAAAAATCATCAATAAAATATTTATATTGAAGTCGGTTCTACAAAAATTTTAATTTTACCCCTTGGTTTACAATAACATTACAAAGTTATAATGCAGCTAGTTTTAGGTCATTTTCTATGGAGTTGTAACGAAAGTTTTACTAATCCAAGTGCATTTTATAAGTTGGTCGACTATTCCTCGTTAACTTCTTAATTCTACTTAGCTATGATAGTTTTATACTACTATCGTGTATACTTTTCACATTTCCAAAAACAGCGGTTTAGTTGGTAGAGGGGGGGGGGGCACATGACTCTAATGAAAAATACCACTTTAAAGCTATATATTTCGCAAACGGACCCCTGAATCGGAAATATGTTGTTCCATACCCCCAGTGTTTTTGAAAGACCTATCCAACGATACCTCACATGATGGAATAGACGCGTAAAAAAAATCATCCTCCATTTACTTGTATGGGAGGTACCCAAAATAAAAATGTTTTTTAAGATTTTATTTCACAGTTTTGTAGGCGTGATTAATATCTATAACTATGCCAAATTACAGATTTATAGCACCTAGGGTCTCTGAGTAAAACCGCGGATGTTTGGACGGACGGACGGACATGGCGAAACTATAAGGGTTCCTTGTTTTGTAACTACGGAACCCTAAAAAAAGAAGAAAAGCAGATTTCCAGCATTCTGCAGAAATCCATCGCTTAATCACTTACATTTCATCACAAGTACAGTGATGAGCCACCTGCATCCATCGTCTATGTGTGTGTTTCAACAGGTCGCTCCACCTAGTGGTGGGTCGCCCAACACTGTGCCTACCAGATATGGGCCATTACCACTTCACCCTACACATTCGTAGGGCTATGCCAGTTACACTTTTTTTTTTTTTTTATAGAATAAGGGTGACAAACGAGCACACAGTCCACCTGATGGTAAGTGGTTGCTGTGGCCCATAGACATCTACATCTATCTTCGTTTGCGAATTTAAATGCAGATGCGTTGTCAGCCGTGAGGACTAAGATGGAATGCCTCTTTTCCAGTAAAAAGGGTCTCCGGTTCTCTACACTCACCATACGAAACACAGCAGCATTAAGCTGCTATTTTACGCTGGTATTCTGTGAGAGCGTGGTCCTTCCCCGGTCGAGCCGACCCATTCGTGCTACAACTATACTATTAATATAGCAACAGCATGGCTCTACCACGTAAACAAATTGTTTGTTCTGCGGCATTATTAAGGATTTATCCCGCAGACAAATTCCGAGCACAGCCCTTTCCAAATACTGCTTAGTGACTGAACTTCCTCTTACGGCCAGCAATGAACGCCTTAAATTCGGCCTTAATACGCAATGCCTGCGCACTGGAAAAAATTGCGGCTGCAATCCGCTTTCAAAGCGTGACACATTTGGGATATTACCTCTCTTTATGAGATTAGGTGTTCCTGTGATCCTGTACGGGAAGTCTGCAGTCTGTGAACACGTACAGGATCGCTCCCGCTACTACATCGATTTGATAGACCGCAAATCCTCACTAAAAAACACCGATTCCTTCCAAGGATGATTCCTGAAGCTATTGAAATCAAAAAAGATTCTAATTTCAATAGAGAAGATGGCTGAGTGCTACCATTTGTTTGGGACCCTATAATTAATAAAACTAAATCCTAACCCAAGCATACAACTACAAGAATTCAAGATACTATAAGTTCATACTGCCTAGATCGGGACAAAAATTAATAATTTTTATCTGGAGGTAGCCGTGGTTAACTATGACATTGGGTCGTCGAACACCTCAGTCCCCCCGTGACCATGGGTGCTGTAAAGTGCTCGAAACATCAGGAATCTATACATATAATAAATATGTAGAAAAGTTGTGTCTGTAGTTCTAATATATTCTCGAAAAAGCAAGTCCAGAGGACTAAATAAAGGGTACTGAAGCCAAATGAGTGGTTTTTAGAATTTTTGTATGTCTGTCTGTCTGTGTATTCCAGATTCACGCAAAAACTACTGAACCGATTTACCATGAAATTTCATATGGTGGTAGTTAGTAATCCGTGAAAACTTATAGGCTACTTTTTATCCGATTACGGTACTTCAAAAAAAATTTTGTATTTTCCTTTCTTTAGATATAATTTTCTATTTATTTAGTTGGTAGGTAGTTATTGAGATTCCGAAGTGGTGTAACTCACTGTATTTCCAGCATTTAATACAAAATAAATTCCTATTACAATAGTGGTAAAATTTACTTAATTACTTGTAATTTACTTATTTACTTAAAAATATTGATTTCATAACTGTGGAATTTAATAACGAAAGAAAACGAGAGAAAATAACAATTTTAAAATATCGTTTTATTAAGTGGCCACCATGAGCTCTAATACATGCTCTACACCTTGATAATGAATGATGGCTTTATTCTGCTTGCATGTCTCATTTCAGTAATTTTTTGTGCAGCCATTTGCACACGCTCCCGTAGCTGGTCCACTGAGGTAATGGAATCTTTGTACACCTTCTCTTTGACGCATCCCCAGTAAAAAAAGTCGAGTGGGTTAAGGTCCGGTGATAGTGGAGGACACAAAATTGTCCCTAATCGCCCGATCAACCTTCTCTGGGATACATTTCGTCGGGATAATCTCGAATGCTACGAGCGTAATGGGCGGGGCAACCATCGTGCTGCAGCCATTCTTCTTCTCTCTACCAACGAAACGTTTTCCAATAAAGTCGGGAGATCGTGTCTTAAAAATGCAAATAGCTCTCTGCGGTCAATGTACCTGGTGACTCGAATGGACCGATGACGTTGCCGTTTAGGATCCCAGTCCAAAGGCTTATTTTAAATTGATACTGCGACTTGTCTTCTCTCACCAAATGAGGGTTGGTGATCTGCCAATTATGCAGATTGTGCATATTAGAATATCCGTCTTTTTTGCACGTGGACTAGTCGCTCCACAGAATTTTATCGAAGAATTTGGGATCATTGTTCAATTTTCTTAGCATGTTTTCGCAGAAATCAACTACATTGAACGCGCTGATAATGAAATGGGTGTAACTTCTCTCGTATTAATATTCTATGCGATTCACTGTTCTAGGCGATATGCCTGTGTGTCTTGCTGTGGTGCGCACAGAGGTGGTCGGATCAGCTGCGATTTCATCATGAACATCCTTTTCATTGTTTAGTCATAGCCTCCCGTGGTGTATTAGGGAATCTTTCCCGATACAGTGCTGTAGCTCGATTGGCGTTACCACCACACTCGCCGTAGATTAAATGCATTTGAGCATAGTCAGAACTAGTGTATAGCTGAGGCATTGCAGTTAATAGAAAATCTAAATCACAAAGCAAATCAAGTCCGAAGTCACAGCACAAGGTCGTTACACCAAATTAAAAAGTCCAAATCGCTAGGCAAAATCAAGTCCAAGATCACAACACAAATCGATGAATTTCAATCCAAAGCAGGGTAAAACGATGTTGCACGAGAGTACTATTATAGCACAATGACTTAAAAAAGCGCTTAGCCCACAAACCACAAATAGGATTTTCACAATTTTTACGTGGTAGAGCCATGCTGCAGCTATATTAGTAGTATAGTTGTAGTACGAATGGGTCGGCTCGACCGGGGAAGGACCACGCTCTCACAGAATACCAGCGTAAAATAGCGGCTTAACACTGCTGTGTTTCGTATGGTGAGTGTAGAGAACCGGAGACCCTTTTTACTGGAAAAGAGGCATTCCATCTTAGTCCTCACGGGTGACAACGCATCTGCATTTTGATTCTTTATTGAAGATAGATGTAGATGTCTATGGGTCACAGCAACCACTTACCATCAGGTGGACTGTGTGCTCGTTTGTCACCCTATACTATAAAAAAAAAGGAAAAGGATGTCTGTTACACGAGTGAGTCACTAATTCGTCTTTCTTTTTCACTCATGGCATGAAAGAGCAGAATAGATTTATCGTCGGCTTATTGTCGCTAGTGTAAGTAACTGATCTATTCCAAGAATTATTATTCTCTCCCTGGCAGAGGGGTCGTTTCTGTGAATTCAATGGGCTATGAAGGACATTGTTGCAAAAAATTTAAAAAACATGGTTTACATTAAACTAGGCCTTGACTCATTGTAATAGGAATTTATTTTGTATTAAATGCTGGAAATACAGTAAATTATACCATTTTGGAATTTCAATGAAACAGGCATGTTTTTTCTTAATTTGGCACTCAGGTGACCATATTTTTTTTACACCTCGTTAGGTTAAACTTAGGAAAAAATAAGCAAAACATGAAATTTGAGTTAGATCTTTGTTTAAAAAAAAAAACTATGCATGCGCCCCAAAAATCATAGTTTACTTTCGATAGCGCTTCTATCCAGGAATACTATTCAAGAAACAGATTGAAAAAAATCCTTCATTTGGAGTCTTGCCACCAAAAAGAGTGGCTGTAATTTTTTTGAATGTTAGAAAATGTCGAATTATCTCAATAACCGAGGGAATTTCACAAATTATAAAAGATATTTTTCTGAAGCGCCACAACGGCTTCTACCCGCAGGTACCATATTATCTATTCATTACGCCACAGCCTGTATATGATGATTTTACTTAATAGGCGGAATGAAGGGTATTTTTTCAAGTAAATACCATATTTATAATTTAAAAATAAAGTTAAAAATTAGTTTTAACCCTTGCATAATAATTTGAAAGTTCAACGACGATCTACGTATTATCAAAACAGCGCCATCTATCATCAAATGGAAAAAGTAGTATATTTTGCCATCAGTTACTAATAAATGAAATTATATAAAAAACTTACATTTATATTATGTTTAAATAATTACATTTATAAAATTATTTAAATTTTTTTCGTTATTTCATTTTAAAATCGTAATAATTTAAATAGATAATAGTGACGTCTATCAAACGTATGAAAGTTGATATGGTTTTTAGTTCAATTACTAATGTAAACTGATATACTACATGTAAAGTGCTAATACTGGTCTGCCTGCAGTTATTGCAAAATTATCATTATCCTTATAATTTGACCAAAGAGATTTTTATACATATAAGTCGTGGCGTAGAATTGATCATATATATAATAAAGTAGTCTATCATTTCGTGAAATGGTGATCATGAATATTTAACACTATTTGTTTCCCATGTCATTATATAGCTTGACCAAATCAACGAATAGAGATCGTTTGACGGTTTTGATAACTATACACAACATTACTATTTCATGATTTGGTCATATCGTCAAATAGTTTTCACCGCTAGCGGCGCTGATAACGTATTTTTACAGAAACAGATTTTTTAACAGAATCAACATCACTGCATGCCTCATTTGTGTAATAAATAAATGTTCGTAGCTTTTGGGGTGGCTCTAGAACCAGTCGCACCCCAACCTTCTATCGCTGATTTTACTAGATAGTATAGTTTTTCATCGTTTTAATGTAATAATAGCGCCACCTTCTTTCTGCTAAACAAACTAATGATAAACAACTGATAAAATTAAATTTTAGAATGCTACTGAACACACACTTAAAATATTCAGACTGGTGGCCATTATCCGTATGATTTACCGCAATTACCACGTTTGACATTACTAACGAGACTGTTATACTGGATACTGTACACAACAATGTGTTTTGTGTGCATAGCACACGTATCATATAGCAGTACTGTGTACACAAAACTGAGATTAAGAGAGAAGCTTTAGTTGTTTATATTGGGTGTCTACTTATCGGCATAGCTTTTATTTCACCAAATTCATTTGTTATCAAGTTATCTGATATAAATAATTGAAAATTAAGTGCACTGTGAGATTTTTAACTCTATTTGATGAAATAGTTCATGGCATCGTTGGATATCTAATTACTAAGTAGATGTGGCCAACAATCGTGCAAAAGCTTTGTTTCAGTTTTTATGAATTTTATTTAAACTTCATGATGAGATTCCATCATGGCACGCGAGCAAAACATGTACTTTGAGAAAAAATAAATCTGTAATGGGAAATTTTACGTGCTCACTTAGCACGTGTCCAGTGAAGTGGTGATGAATAACTTCGTGGGGAAACCTTAATTTATAATTATTTTTTTTGATAAACGTTACCCCCCCCCCACACACACACACACACCAGGATTTTTTCCTGTATCGTGGAGGCACAAACATAAATTGCACAAAGACAAACATCCAGACCCGAAACATTTATTTGCAGGCCATACAAATACTTGTTCCGTGCGGCATTGAAACTCATTGATAAACCACTGCGCCACGGAGCCGTCAAAGTCAAACCTGGATGTCTGAGTGGTTAAAAAAGTCGTGGGAATATGAAAACCGTTAATGCGCATTGAAGCATTGCGGCATCAAAATGGTCCAAACGTAAATTTCATAGAACATATAACATATAACATAAACACTCACGCCTTTCACCCAAAGGGATAGGCAGAGACTACGAACTTCCATTTGGCACGATCCTGACACACTTCTCTCGCCTCCTTTACATCCATATACCTAAGCATACACGCTCGTCGGTTAAGGGTACTCCTAATCTGGCCCATTTTCAATATATCGCCAATTTGGTCGATAAACCTTCGTCTAGGGCGTCCCTTTCCGACTCTTCCATTCACTTCTGCAACATAAATTTGCTTTGTCACTCTTTTCTCGATCATTCTTTCTACATGACCAAACCACCGAAGCATTCCTTTCTTAATCCTGATCACAACGTCATCTTGTAAACCACACTTTTCTCTTATCACACTATTTCTCACCCTATCATTCAGATTCAGCCCTAGCATACTCCTTAATGACCGCATTTCTGCAGCATTTATTCTACTCTCATGCTTCTTCTGCCAGACCCAACTTTCACTACCATACATTAAAGTAGGGACTAACACAGCATTATGAATTGCCATACGTGCCTTTTTTGACACATTCTGACTTTTCATAATAGCGTGTAGAGCCCCATTCACTCTATTTCCTGCGTTCACTCGTCTTTCTATATCCTTATCATATCTAACATCCCTGCTAAATAAACATCCCAAATATACCAACTCATCCACTTGCTCAATCATCTCCCCTTCTATTCTTATTTCACATAACGTTTTACTTACTTCTCTTTCACAAACCATCACTTTCGTCTTACTTGCGTTCATTTTCATACCCCTTTCTTTTAATGACCAGTTCATTAAAGTAACCATCATTTGCAACTCGGCCACCGACGATGCAAATATGACTAGATCATCGGCGTACAAAAGGCATTTGACGGTTAACTCACCCATTCTCAACCCACATTCTTCAACTTTCAAAGTTTGCAAACAACTGTCCATAAATAGGTTAAACAGCCACGGGGAAGCTACACAGCCCTGTCTGACACCTTTTTGAATACCAAACCAGTCCGAGTAGACCCCATTGATCCTGACAGAAGCACTAGAGTCCCTATAAAGAGACCTTAGTGCCTGTATCAACCCAGCGCTCAACCCAAATGAGTTCAGTGTTTGCCATAACAAATTCCTGCCCACTCTGTCATAAACGTTTTCCAAGTCCATGAACGCACAAAAACTTTCTGGTTTTTGGCCAAATACTTCTCCGCAATCATACGCATGGAAAAGACTTGATCCGTACACCCCATCTACTTTCTAAATCCAGCTTGCACATTCCAAATTTTTCCATCAGTTTCTTCCAAAACTCTTTCAATTAACACCTTAGCATATAGTTTACCTACAATGCTAAGCAAGCTAATGCCACGGTAGTTTTTACAGTCCTGCTGTGACCCTTTTCCCTTATATATTGGGACTACAACGGCTTTGCACCAGTCTTCCGGTACCCGCTTCAGTTCCCAACATAAATTCATAGAACATAAGCATTATTATATAATATTTTAGCATATATTTTAATTGCAAATTGAGGTGTCGGTTTCCACGTTCTCGGCGGTGAAGGAAAACATGCATATCTGAGAAGTTCCCCAGTTGAGGTGACCTCACGTTGGGATTAGCGCAGTGAACACTATTTTGGCCAAAAGCTCTCTGCGGCCTGTGCCCAGTAGTGACATGTATGTAGGCTGCTACTTTTTTGGTTTTGGTGGGCAATTATGCAGTTTTTACTTTTAATTTTATTCTTATTTTCGGAGATGTTACTTTTTTGTTTTCAATAACAATACAATTAAGTAAAATACAAATCTACCGTAAATATTAAGTGTAGCAAAGATTCGAAAGAGTAGAACTTATCATCGTCATCATTACAGCCTATCAAAAGTCTACTGAACTGAAAATAGGCCCCCATAAATTGTCAAATATCCAGCCTATTTGCTATAGTTGCCACGCTTGGCAGGCGGGTTGGCTACCGCAGCTTTTATTATTTTGAACTGTTGTTATTAATATGATGTTGCCCATCTCCTATTTGTTTTCCTCTGTCGCCTCTTACGACACACACGTGACGATATGAGGTGACGGATTCTTTTTCGCCGCTACAACAAGGCGAACATTTTTCTACTCCCGTTCACGAGTGTAGTTCTTCCCATGTTCACTGTTAATAGAACTTAGTTTGTAATAAAACTAATCTTAAGGATTTTATCGCGTTTAATTTTAAATTCTTTAATTCTTGACGTTTCGGGCACTTTATAGGAAGGGAATGATGTATTTTGACGTCCTGATGTCATAGTTAACGAAGACCACCATCAACTTTTAATTAATAATGTTAGGTCCGATCTACGCAGAACGAGCTTACAGTACTTGAAGTCTTGCAGTAGTATGCTTGGGTTTGGATTTAATTTTATTATTTTTTATATCCCAAGCAGATTGTAGCACCCAGCCATCTTCTCTATTGAAATAAGGATGTTTGTTTTAATTTCAATAGCCTCGCAAATCATTCTTGGTAGGAATAGGTGTTCTATATCAGATCTGATACAATGGTTGGGACGGTACTGAACATGTTGACATTCTTCAGACTTCCCGGATCGTCGGTGCTTCACATCTGCGATATGTTATTTTACGCGGGTTTTTATGGAAATTTCATCCAAAGTTGTGCAAAAAATACCCACGTAAAAAAAGGTTAAAATTAAACATGATCAAATCCGTAAAATTAGATTTAATCCATGTGTAGTATTCATCGTTATTGCAGAACTGCATTTATGAAATTTTGAAGTCTCCTCGAACGTAAAAAAAATATCAGCATCTATTTTATGGTGCCAATCAATATTAAATGGGACCAAAGCTATGAGTCACAAATCGCGAATAAAGAAATCGTCATTATTTTGTTAAAACCAAATTAACTTTAATTATGAATGAATGTAAAGGGTAAAATGTAAATAATAATAATAATAAATTTTGATTCCAAGACAATTTACCTTTCTTATGGATACATCGGAAGACACGCCCGAAATAAAAAATAGTATATGCTTCTAGAATGATATTAATGCAATTCTGAAAAACTTATTGATTCACGTGTTTCTGTAGCATATTATATCTATGCCAAATATCAATCATCTACGTCCTATAGTCTTTGAGAAATCAAAAAAATTCTTTGACAAACAGACATAAAGACACACACACCGAGGTGACTCTAAAAGTGATCGAATTTTGGTAAATTTGGCACGTAACAGCATTTAATGATGTTCCTAAATTGAAGCCCACGCGAGTGAAGCAGCGTGTAAAAACCTTGTACAAAATAAGTTAATATACGCGATAAATCCGTAAAAACAAGTTTTATTTAAATATTTAAAGGGACATAGGTTTTTTCCGAACCAGTGGTAAAAGTATAAAAAAAAATACTTTCAATAAAAAATGACTTGTAATCTATATTGAACAATAAATATTCTATTCTGTTCTGTATAAAGTACAAATCAACGATATTATAAAAACAAAATATTATTTTGTTTATAATTTTATTAGCCACCGTTTAACACGTCACAGCAATAAGAACAAAGTGTAATATGTTTTTACGGAATTACTTCAATTTCATCCATCTATTACAGCCTATTAAAGTTTACAGCTAAACATGGGCCTCCCCCATCGATTGCCTCGTAGGTGGATTATGCCATAGTTCTTCTGTTCTCAGCATCGCTTCACAGGCGTGATGGCAACCCCAGTTTTTGTATTATTTTTCAGATTTTTTTAAAGATGCTGCTGTTCCATCTTCTGTTTTAGTTTCCCCCTATGGTCTTGGGACGTTATGGTCTAGTAGATATTCTTACAACGCCACTACTAATCTAGAAAGGATTTTTTTCTATGTGTAATTAATTAGGCCACTCGAGAATTTAATACACAATGGAGTACAGCTTGTGGCGCCAGACTGCCCGGAGCGACGACGTATGAAAGAGGACACAGATAACTAGACACGTCTGTTGGATTTTTTGTTAATAGGAAACCTGTGAACACATACTCTTGAAGCATATCGTCACTATATCGTATTTTAAATTCAAATATTTTTCAAAGATTCAAATATTGTTCATCGGAATCATATTTGATTTTGGTTGTTTTTTTCATTTTTAACTTTAAGAGGGAGATACGAATTTGTCGGCTCCGTGGCGCAATGGCTTAGCAATGATTTACAGCGCTAAGGGCCACGGGTTCGAATCCCACACGGAACAAGTATTTGTATGGCCTACAAGTAATGGAGCCATGATAGCTCAGAGGCTAAGCGCTTGCTGTAAATTTCACAGTACGTGAGCAACCCGGGTTCGATCCCCGGTGGCACCAATGAAATTGTTTATTGCAATTTTAAGTGCTAATTTACCACGTGCTCGGCGGTGAAGGAAATCATCGTGGGGAAAACTGCAACTTGCAAGTTCGCCAATACGTATTGGAGCAGCGCGGCGGACATTTCCTTGCCCTAAAACCCTCTCAGAAATGAGAGGAGGCCTGTGCCTAGCAGTGGGACTTATATAGGCTGTAACTTTACTTTACTACAAGTAATTGTTACGAGTCTGGATTTTTGTCCTTGTTCAATTTATGTACGTAAAAATTGTGAATACAAAATAAGACCCTTATATTAGACCCTGACAAATATTAGATGCATTGTTGCCCTTGAGGGCTAAGTTTTATTGTGGACAATTCTTCAAAGTAGTAGTATGGCGGATTTATATTATTTCATAAAGTATACACAAATATTTTAAGCAAAGTAGGCCAACAATGCATGAAGCATTCATTAAAAGTTAAAAAAATATTACTGCCGTGTACTTCTGTGCAACTCTTGAAAAATTATTTGTGCATATTACCACAGAGTGTAGAGAACCGGAGACCCTTTTTACTAGAAACGAAGCTTCCTATCTTAGTCCTCAAGGGTGACAACGCATCTAGGATAAGTGTATTAGGATAAATCCACTACTGAACCGTCCACCCCCCGCGAGTGATTCTCGCCTCACCTGTCCGCGCATTAAATGTCACTATTTTTTTTACGACCGCGCGAGACTGTCTCAACAAAAACGATTACTACTGAAACACTATTATAGCTACATTCAAATAAAAAATATTCTCAAAAGACTCAAAGAATTCAAAATTTAATTATGTTAAAAGAAAGTTGGTCAAATTAAAAATAAGGCTGAAAATAAAGCTTAAAAATGGAAATATCAAAAAATCGTATTTTCTTTTCGAGTTTTACAAGAAAAGTATAATATTTACTGGAGACAATTATTTCATATTATAATAGTACATGATATTCCCTTTAAAATGACACCAATATCAATAATATCTTATATACTCAATATACATTTTTTACGTGGTAGAGCCATGCTGCAGTTATATTAATAGTATAGTTGTAGTACGAATGGGTCGGCTCGACCGGGGAAGGACCACGCTCTCACAGAATACCAGCGTAAAATAGCAGCTTAATGCTGCTTTGTTTCGTATGGTGAGTGTAGAGAACCGGAGATCCTTTTTACTGGAAAAGAGGCATTCTATCTTAGTCCTCATGGCTGACAACGCATCTGCATTTAAATTCGCAAACGAAGATAGATGTAGATGTCTATGTGCCACAGCAACCACTTACCATCAGGTGGACTGTGTGCTCGTTCGTTACCCTTATTCTATTAAAAAAAATACATAAGTAAATAATGTATAGTCAATATAAATTTTAATAAATGAAGTAAATAAATAAATAAAAATAAGTTTTAATAATTTCTAGGCACATCTCAACAGATATTTCGTTTATAAATGGCTATCAACGTGTTAATACTGAAGCATTCTTTTATATTTAGCATTCATTTAACACAAAAAACTGATTAGAATACCTTTCAAACGACATATAATCAATAAACGATGATCGCATATAGTGATTAAAATGTCGAGCTATATTATTATATGTAAACGTTTTGGAATTGTCGTAATGATACATATTTCCTAAAGAAAATATATTCACAATCAGTTTGATGTACAATAACATTAGAAATAATGTATAAAAACAGAAAAGTTATCACATTTTTGATCGAATTTTTCACACTTTAACAGTCCATAAACAAAAATGGCGTAATTTCATTTTCACTTTTTTTTTCTAAATAATTTGTTACTAAAATTATAAAATTCACTCTCACAGATGACAAATTTAAAATAGCACCATCTATAATTTTTTACTGTATTAATAACAGTTATCTTTTGCGCTGTACACGTTTAACCCGAAAGATGTCGTTTGGTGACTATAGTCAACATGGACAGGTGAAGCAATAATTTTTTTGGGGACTGTAGTCACCGTGGACGGTTGAGTAGTTAGGATAAATGTAGATGTCTATGGGCCATAGCATCCACTTACCATCAGGTGGACTGTGTACTCGTTTGTCACCTTTGTTCTATAAAAAAAAAATACCTTATCATCTGCTTATTTTAAAATGATATTTATCCGCATCAAATAATTAATATGAAAATCAAATTATAATAAATCGCTTTAAATATATTTTTCAATTCCTAATAGATGTTCCAAGTAAATAGTATTAAGATGTTTTTGTAAAATTTTATTTTAACAGCTGATTTTCTAGTGTGTCATTAAGAAAATGATTATCAAATAAGTTATAATTTGTTACAATTTGTATTTTTTCCTATGAATAAATTTTATCTCAAAATTGAAAACACTGCCCTCAATGTAATAAAATACGTGCAAATACATCATACATTTGCCTAATATGATTGTCTCTAGATATAGAGAACAACATATGTGGAAGACATTAATAATGTATTAAGTAAAATGTCCTGTCCGTCATAATATGTTTAAGGATCATTCCATCAGCTTTTCATGTTTCCAAATATGTATTCCAAACATGTTCAAGTCGGAAACGTTTTGTATGCTCATTTATGTTATTAGTTTCTTACACACTTTCCAATAAACGGTGGGATAATCAATTGAAGCTTTTATCATTCCTCACTTCATCTATTCACTATAACTTAAATTGAAATTTATAAAAACCCTGAAACAAAAAGAGCTGATGATTTTCAAACGGCTTAACCGATTTTGATAAAACATATTTCGGAACCACCGCTATAAAACTTGATTTTAAATAAAGAAAACCGCACCCAAATCGGTTCACCCGTTTAAGAGCTACGGTGCCACAGACAGACACACATAGCGGTCAAACTTATAACGCCCCTCTTTTTCGACTACGGGAAGATATGAGGAAGTGGATATATTTATATCACCACTACATGGTGATAAAGTAGTTACCGAGAAATATTCTGTTATTTAAATCATTTTATGCCAATATGAAACAGTTTTTTTATAGAAAAATAACTATTCATTTCTCAAACCTCTAAGAACATTTATGAAAGATAAAATCTATTTTCAAAAACATTGAACCTTATTTGTTTGAAGAAGCAGACCATACAATAAAAGCATCTCTACAAAAAAATAAAGTTAAAATTTAGAAATAAAAGAAAAGACTGGACTGACAAAAGCATGGATACAGCTAAGTAAATTGTGGTATATTCTAAAGAATATATCCTAATTTATTGTGGGTATCTTTGGTGGCTACTTTCTATTACAAAAGTACCCATGTGTAATTTTACTCTTTATGACGCACTACACAAAATACTATTGCTTTATATTATGATACTACAAAGAGGCAGTAATGACATTGTGTGTAGCCAGTCGTTCTTTGTTAAAACTCAAAATGAAACAGGTATTAATAAATTTTCTCTTTTTACTGATGGCAGTTATGGCCAGTAAAAATAAAAACATTTTTGCTATGTGCCAAAGTGCATGCTGTTAAATTATTTGGGATTTCCATTGTGCACAAGTTTTTTTTAAACTGGGCACAACCGGCTATTCAATGCTTGTCTGTACAGAAAGGAACGTGAAAAATAAAGTTAGCTGTCTAATCAAAGCTACAACATAGTTTTAAATTTTATACCGGTGAAAAAATATTTTGATTTGTGCAATCTGATGTAATTATCTGGTGGGTTTCCTAAGAGGTAATAGAGGGAAATTAAATAGGAGGGGGGCAACAACATCTTCCTGATAACAACTCAAAAAATTAACTGCGGTGTCAAACAAAAAATATTCCTATGTTTAGAATTTTGATAGGCTGTGATGAATGATGAATGATATAATGAGAATAACAATGAAAATTATGACATAAAAATAATATTCATCCAGATAATTAGCAAAATGACAAAATGGTAACATAATTTTATGGTCTAATCTTTTGCAGGTCAATGTTTTACGTTCATAAGAAAATACACTCTGAGGTATAAATTTGAAGATTCAAGAACAAAATTTAAGAAAAAGCTCCACTGTCGATGAATATAAGACGAAGAAGACCAAAAAAGTGTACCCATACATTTAAAGAACGTTGAATTGCCACAAGCATACCACCAGCCCAATCGAATAAGCAAAGCTTTGCATACAGATCATTTTTTAGATCCTTTTAACATCCTTTTAAATTCCTGTATTTGAGATAGTAAAAAAGTTTATGGAACAACTAATAATAAAACGGTTGAAAGGACTTCAATTTTATTACTTTTATTATTTTTGCCGTGTAGTGGCGGTTAAAAATATCCACTACCACATATCTTCCCGTGGGTGTTGTAAGAGGCGACAGAAGGGAACTGAGGCAGGAGATGGGTAGCACAATCTTTCTGATAACAGCAAAAAACAATAAAAGAAACTGCGGTTGCCAACCCGCTCGCCAAGCGTGGCAACTACGGCAATATACTCCCCTGGTGAAAGTTAAAGTAATGGCGGGGCAGGGGGTTTCTAAGAATCTCCGGTGGAGGTTCGGTTGCCATGTAAGACGTCTCGACCTGGCAACATATAACGCACGCACCCTGAGGACTGACGAGAAGATCCTGGAGATGTATGAAGAGATAGACAAGTTGCGCTGGGATATTATAGGATTATTTGAGGTCCGAAGAGAGGGGGAGGACACGGTAATCCTCAAATCCGGCAACTTGTTCTATCACCGGGAGGGTGACCATCTGTCCCAAAGCGGTGTCGGGATTATCGTCCACAAGTTTCTCGTTAACAACTTTGTAAAGATTATGTCGACGAGCATTGCGTACCTTATACTCAAATCACCACACGGTATTCGCTAAAGGTCATACAGGTTTACGCACCAACCTCGGCACATCCCGATGAGGAGGTGGAGGAATTGAGAGGTTCTATAGGCAGCTGTACACGTCATCGTTGGAGCCACACGCATGTGTGAGTAACGATCCAAGAGCAAGTCTTGTCCGACACTATTCCAATGATATTCCGTACGTCAGTCTGAGCGAGATTAGAATGGCTCTCCAGCACCTTAAAAACGGCAAGTCCTCGGGCGAGGATGCAATTACAGCGGAGCTTCTGAAAGCGGGTGGAAAACTGGTCTTTCAATAGCTCTTTAATTCCGTACTCCATGGGGGCATTACTCCGGAAGCGTGGAGCAGAAGTGCGGTGGTCTTGTTCTTCAATAAAGGCGACAATGCTCTCTTGAAGAACTACAGACCGATTTCCTTTCTGAGCCACGTCTACGTGTTGTTTTCGAGAGTCATTACGAATCGTTTCGCACGCAGACTCGACGACTTCCAGCCTCCCGAACAAGCCGGTTACCGAAAAGGCTTTAGCACCATACATTGCTATTCGGCAAATTGTACAGAAGACCGAAGAGTAAATTCTGTTTCCGTCTAAATTTGGACCTTTCAGCGGTGCTAAGTTGACTGTCCGTATATCGAAGTGCTGACACATAGTATAGCTTGTACAGTAGGGCTACGATGGCTATCCGAGTACAAAACCTGACTAGAAAACCTATCCAACTGCAGAGAGGTGTAAGATTTCATTGGATGACGTTTTCAAGCTACTAGACTGAAAAGGATACGATTTTAAAATCAATCGCTAGTACATCACTCACCTTCAATTTGCCAACGATATTGTACTTATGGCAGAATCGCTGGAGAAGCTATGCACTATGCTAAATAACCTCAATAGTGCCTTCCAACGGATAGGTCTTAAGATGAACATGGACAAAACAAAAATCATGTGTAACGTCCATGTCACTCCTATGCCGGTAGTCGTTGGGAGCACTAAGCTCTATGGTTTTGAGGAGTATATTTATATACCTGTGATAAATAGTTCGACTAGTTAAGTACAACTTCGAACGAGAGGTCAATCGACGGATTCAATTTGGTTGGTCAGCATTAGGGAGATTATCTCGTCAGGTATACCTCAAAAGTTGAAAAAAAGATTGTACAACCAGTGCGTGTTGTCAGTGTGATGACTTATGGATGTGAGACGTGGTCCTTCACTGCTGGCCGTATGAAGAAGCTTAAAGTCGTCAGCGAGCTTTGGTTACGCTCAGGGTTTCTCTGCATGATAGACTTAAAAATGAGGATATCTGCAGTAGAACCACAGTAACGGACATAGCCTAACGGATTAGTAAGCTGAAGTGGCAATGGGCCGTCCATATAGCTCGAAGAACCGACAACCAATGAGGAAAAAAGGTTCTCGAGTAGCAGCCTCGTACCCGCAGGTCTTAACGACCTGGTAAGAAATGCAGGAAGTCGATGGATGTAGGTAGCTCAGGACTGTATTTTGTTGCATTACTTGTGGGAGGCCTATGTTCGACAGTGGACTTGTGAAGGGTTGTAATGATTATGATGATGGACTTTTGAGAAATTTACCACAATAATCCCGTAAGTTAATAATACTGAAACACATTGTTAGCGTATTTTTGAGTGCATATTGATTGCACTCAAAATTATTTTTACTTAACTCTAATTATAAATAATTACTTTCATTTGATCTATCAGTCACTTTAATCTTCCAACGCGTTCCTGAGTTATACCACAAAAATAATTGTTAATTTTTCCTGTAAAATGTAAGACTTACGATTACCGCCTTTCTCTCGGGGGCGTCGATATCATAAAGGAACTTCAATATTAACGAGCCAGATGAAATATATTTTATGACTCAATTGATACAGTATTACCATTTTGTTTTTATATTGCAATAATAATACAACCTGTACTACAAAATTATACTAAGTATAATTATGTTTTAATTGGTTGATAGCTTTACAAAAAAAACGTGCTATATGTATAGATTTATGATTCATAATGAAACCATTGTAGTCACGACTAATTCAACACTACAAAACCCAAACTTTTTGTACATTTAATATACGTAAGCACTAACTAAATCATTCCTTCAAAAATATCTATTGACTATTTTTCCCGTTCTTAGTTCAATTCAAACGTTTGAATTGAGAAGCCACCTGTACCATCCTCTAAATTTTGAAGATTTTTACTAAAAATACTAGAATTTTGTTTAAAAAATCGGATAGTATTCTGCTTCAAAGAGGAAAATGGCTCTTTTGTCCTTACGGACACAAATTTTTATTACTTCGAAATTTATGCATAGATTTTAATTCAGTTATTATTTGTAAATATTAGATACAATATTGCTTTTTGCTTTCTTCCTCTACATGTGCATTTATAACCGATGTAGGTACCTGTATAATGTAAATTTAGTTATTCAATTTACCGTAAAAGCCACTTGGAACGTTTTAATCCCAAAATATATCCATTAGTACAAATATTACCACTAAACATTAATGAGGAGCAACTGTATCTGAATGTGTTTCCGAAAAATTTTTCCAATTAAATATAAGCCCTTATTTATTATCTTTCGTCTAATGTGTGGGAAAATACAAAAATTTTATAGAAATTTCCATGATTTAGTAATGTCAACCATGTTAATTCAGATGTATAGTAGATCGGGATAAGGTTCTATGAGCACCTTATTCTGCAGCATATACACACGCAAAATACAGTGTTCACAATTTTACGCAGCTTGCTATGCACTTTCCATTAGTTTCAATAACGCGTAGGCGTAGGTTTCAATAACAAACTTAGGTAAGTCGTTGTAAACATTTATGGATAATAATTCACAAACTACAGTATAACATTTTACACAATATCTTGCTTTATAAAGAGCCACTTATTGTTGTACTACTATTGCAATACATAATAAATAAAATTAATACGTAATAAAAAATTGATTAGCTAAGTATATTAAGTAATAATAAGATTTTATTTCATAAGTATGAAATGTTTATATTGATTATGAGAATGGATGCTTATTACGCAATCAATCCATATATCCCCACAAATTTTCACATACCTACATAATAGTGCAGAAATAATACTTCTGGAAAATTTGCTCTCGCTGTAGGTAATGTGAAAGATAATCAAAATTGGTCAACAACCCCTTGTTAATTAATTGCATTATTAAAAAAAAAATTTACTTGTCAGGTCTGTATCCACGGGGATGATTATTCATATTTTTTAAATTATAATAATTTTGGTTGTAGGATAATAAGCACCATGTATTATTCTTCCTATCTTCTTCCTTTGCATTTTGTATACTCGGAGTTAGGAACCAAATACATCGGAGTACGCATTTTCACATCGTAATATGGTGCCTCCGACTTTTTTTCATATTTAATTAATTCAGAATACAAATCAAGATCTAATAGCCAAACCTATTGTCTATTTCAAGAGTAGAAACAATTATGGTTATGAAAAAAATAGCCAAACCTGCAAAAGGGTACAACAAATGCTTAATTTTCGATCTCCTTTCAATTTTTAGTAAAAATACCGCGGAAATAGATGCCTTTACCTTAACATCCTAGAAAAATAATTTAAGAATCAATACCAAAGGTTAATATCAACCATGTCATCAATATTAGTCCTTTTTATAAAGTCCTTGATTAATAAAAAAAAATAAGTTTGGGTACAGACAGACCATTTGGAATTTGTTGTAGAAGCGTATACATTGTCCCATGAATGAATTACCGATTCTGTGAAGTGTCGACTAACTTTTATTACTAGCTTGTATTTGTTCCTAGTGGTTACAAATTGTATATCACATTTGTTTGAACTACTTTTTTCTTTTTGTGTAAATACATTAAATTTTCATGTTTTATATATTCGTTTTCCTAAGCGGCTAAAGGTAATATTTATTTCTTAAAATTTTAGGTTTTAAGGTTAAACTATCTAGTTTAACTACCAAATTATTATCACATCGTCAACGATCATTCCGAAACTTTTTTCGGATTATAGGGAAGAACGGAAATATAAATTTTGGCCAAGAGACTCGTGTAATTAGATATCAAACTTCACAAGGAAAGTTCTTTTTGACGCTTAATTGGATGTAGTCACGTTTAGCCTTAGAGTAGGTAGGGCTTCAATAGAGAGCGATGGCGGAGCATGCAGCGTGGCGTCATGACAAGCACACGCTGTTGCAGGATCCAGATTGGCGGCCGCTAGACTTGTTTGCCAAATGCACCACTATGCCACTCGCTCCGCTGCATGCTCTCCACTGAGGCTTTACCTAACCCTTAGCCTTAGAGTGGAAACTGAGTGAAGAGAGTGCAGCGGGTTCTGACTTTGCGATTTGTTTGCCACACGTGCGCCCCTATATATGCTCTCTCCTCAGTGATCCAGCTTAACCGTAGAGTCATACTGCAGCTATACTATATATTATGGTGAATTGGTCGAATCTACCAGAGAAGGTTAATACTCTTACAGAATACTAGAGACAATGTATCTGATTTTTTATTCTAATCGATAAAAGATGAAGGTGAATACTGAAAATACACTTACAGCATCCACTTAATATCAGATTGACTGCATGTTAATTTGTCATTTATAAACATGTATAAAATACAACAAAGAAAGAAAGACGGAGCGCTGCGTATATATCAATTAACTTAAAAACCAAGACAAAACCATGCTCAACTTATTGTACCAACATGTAAAAAATTAGCGTATAAATAAAAATAAATAAATATATAAGTCAATAATTATAAAGCATGCTTATCAAATAAATCTATATAGCACAGCATAAGTATTAAATACTATGTACATCCCACCGTATATTAAATAACATTAACTAGGTCGGCCGGTTTTATTTATACATTGAATTGTTATCAAAAAGGACTTGACTTATTGGAAAAAATACCCATTGGACATAATTCTCATATAACTTTATTCCTTTTTGGTAAGTAAGTAGATATGTCTATCAAGGTTAATATCATAATTTATAGGCATTTTTCTGATTGAAGATTATATTTTTTCTTCTATAACAACCTAAGGAATTCAGTGTTGTTATAAATACTTTTTTTAAAGGAACTCGCGTTTATAACTAAAGATTTGCCCACTCACTACGCTGAGAATGCGGGTTCTTAAACGCAGTATCGATATTCTCGCATTGATGGCAAATAAATTATCAATTAGTAGGTAGGGTTTTAATTCGTCATTTTCAAATGGATATCGTGTGTTTTATCGGTTGCCAGTCTTGTCGGTACTGTAACAATTAAAAAAGTTATATTTCCTGAATTCAAATTTGGAATGGTTTTATAACGTTAGAAACGTTGATTGCTTCGCCGCCATTTCACGTGATTGTATTGTTTTTCACCGTGATTGTTAAATTACATTATGGAGTATGATTGATTCTTTAAAAAAAACAGAATTGCGAACTACTTTATAAAAAGTGGGTATCTATGGGTGGGTATGTTAAAAGTCGTCAATCATTTTAAGACGCTTTAAAAC
The DNA here is from genome assembly GCA_029286625.1 of Parnassius orleans. NCBI lineage: Eukaryota > Metazoa > Arthropoda > Insecta > Lepidoptera > Papilionidae > Parnassius > Parnassius orleans. The sequence continues at coordinate 154,070 of JAGSMP010000086.1, read as the reverse complement.
AGGGTTTCCCAAACTTTTTTTGACCAGGGACCACTTTGATTTTTTCGTAGTTAACAAGGACTACAAGGTGAAAGAAATAACTGTGTTAATCTAACAATAAATTATAATCACAACTTTTTACATAATTATATAATAAACTGAAAAGAAGCATTCATTTACAGTATTATTTATGTATTTATTGTAAAAGCCAACGTGACGTGCGGTGTTGCACTACCCGCGTGAGGAGAATATAATAAATGTATTATTTAAAACAATTAGGTAAGTAAAATATTAAAATCTTTCGCGAACCATATTTAAGCTCTTGCGGACCACTGACTGGGAATCACTGCTTTAAAAGCTTGGCATCAGCCGTATTTTTGTAACGTACAATCGATAAGTACAGCAACAATTCGTGGAAGACGTTATATAGGATCGGGTGACCCTGTGATGTTAGGATCGGACCGACTGTGAACGCTGTTAAAGGCAGAGTTTATTTAAATCCTATAGGGAAAAAAATTCTCGAGTGAAATGAATATTCCTACAAGTAACCTGTCGCAAATTATTAAACAAGACCTGAAGATAGGTGCTTACCGTGAATACATAATGTACATCCTAAATCAGTCCTTGCAACTTGAGGAAGTAGACCGATCAAAACGCTTGCTGTAACGATATGCTGGTGGAAGACTCAGAAATTTATATGCTGTTTACAGATGAAAACTCACAGCTCTAAAGAAGCCTCTCAACTTTTTGGAAAAGATCAACGCGATCATCATCCCGCATCAGTCATGGTTTGCTTGGGGTTTCTTAACAAGGAGCCTAGAAGCTTAAGCTATTAAATGGCATTCCTCGTGAAGAGAGTGCGCAAATACATAATTCGTAGCCAGAGAGCTTAAAGGATCAATATAAAGACAGCCATTTTGAATAAAATTGTTTTTGGTCGACTTCCGAAAACGAGAAGGTTCTCAATTTGGCTGAATTATATTCTATTCCATTTTATATGTGTATGTTACGTGATATCTCCGTCATCTGAGAACGGATTTATAATGATACTTTTTTTTCGATAGGTTGTGCTTCGGGGGCGGTACCATATAAATTTGGAGAAAAAAAAGGGTAATGAATTTTTTAAGGTAACTTAAAAGTTAAGGTTAAAAATAAAGACATTTTAGTTTTTACCATAAGCTTATGATATTTCATAGTCTATTCAAAAGGGGAAAAAATAATGAAATAATTACCATATAATAGCTTTCAGGTCGGGACTTAAATACTACTATACACTATATCTTAGCACCGAATTCAGAAGCTATTATGTGGAAGTTATTTATAATTTAGTTGTTTGAAGTCAGCTTTTACTTTTTATTAAAAATGGAATTTTAATAAATCGCTTAACCTTTTGGCAAGATGACGAAAGGGCTTAAGATATCTAACCAACCCACTACGTTTACCTAATCCGAGTTCTTCACTTCACCGCCACCGCCCAAAGCGACATTCTGCGTTGATACCGGTTCTACCTTGATCTCGTAAGAACATTCATTGAACCCGACCTTGCTTGTAGTAGCCGTGGTAGCTCAGATGGTTAGCGCTCGCTGTAAATTTCACAGTACGCGAGCAATCCGGGTTCGATCCCCGCTGGCACCAATGAAATTGTTAATTGCAATTTTAAGTGCTGATTTACCACGTGCTCGGCGGTGAAGGAAAACATCGTGAGGAAACCTGCATGTCTGAGAAATAAAAATAAATAAATTCGAAGACATATGAAGTTCGCCAACACGCATTAGGGCAGCGCGGCGGACAATTCATTGCCCTAAAAAACCCTCTGAGAAATGAGGGGAGGCCTGTGCCCAGCAGTGGGACGTATATAGGCTGTAACTATAACTTTTTTTTTAACTTTTGCTTGTAGTTGCTATTAGTTCGTTGACTTCTAAAGGAGCAAGTGGTAAAATCTCACCGCTGATCCATCATCAGCACACAGCCTTACCACAAAACAATTAGCATTATTTACGTAAATTTTGTCCTAGACTTTTATTTTGATACTTAGTCTGGTGCCAAGAAATCAGTTTTTTGTAATATGTATGTATGCAACAGCATGTTCCACGGTTGAAGACAGGCCTTTTATTATTTCTGACAGTGTTTTTGGAGCACTGAAGAGTAATCCACTCTGCTCAATGCCTGTTGACGCATTTCACACGCCCTCGAGATATTCAAAGAACAGATATTCAAGGAACACTTCACATCATAATAATATTACTTTCCATACAACCGGCGAAGGTTCCGTCGTTCACAATTGACACCACGAACAGATTGTATATGATCGATGTTAAAATTAGTAATCAATTTCTTACCAACCTCAAAAAAAGATAACGCTAAACATTCGACTGTATTTTATTATATTTTTAATATTATATGAGTTTTTTCTGATCTAGCTAATTTTTGTAATCAAAATAACAGATACGCAAAAATAACTAACTCTGTATGTCTATTTACAATTCAAGTTTCTAAAAGAAAATCAAATAAAAAAACTATATTGCGTAGCTCATTAGAAGATTATCCTTCTTGCATAATTATTCCCACAACGCAGCGCAAATGTAACATACACATTACACACTGAAAACATTGTTTTAACTAAAATAATTAATAAGAAATAATGGTCGAATTATATTATCTTGGTTATTAGGAGAGAACATTAATAGAAAAGTGTAAACTGTAGCATTTAGTGATTAGTACTCGTTTTATTGGGATCCAAGAAAAATTTTTGCATTTCTACTATAATGAAATAGAATCGCTTTCATTTTCGTTTCGGACACTCGCATTAGAGGGCTGCTATTGTACTCTTCTAAAGCACTAACATAATGTAAGCCGGCCATTAGACAACCTGTAAAAGTCCAACGCTGAACATAGACCTCTCCATAGATTGCCTCATAGAGGTGATTTTGTCATAGTTGCCACGCTTAGCAGACGAGTTAGCAACTGCAGTTTTATTATTATGTTGAGTTGTCGGGAAGTCAGGAAGTTGCTGCTGCTAACTCTCAACTAAAACACAGTTTCCCTCTATCACCTCCTACGACACCCAGGGGACGATATGGGAGTGGATATTCTTACACTGCCAATTAACCGTGTAGTGGCGGTGTAAGAATATCCACAATAAAATAACATACAAGTAAATGAATTGATGTATTGTTTGTATAAAAAATATCTCCGATAGACTTTTGTTATAAGTTTAGAACATTAAAGGGACAAGTAAGCTAAAAGTCAGTGCAGCTCATGTAAACCTGTAACCTTATGCGGTAGAGCCATGCTGCAGCTATATTATGATTGTAGCACGAATAAGTCGGCTCGACCGGGGTGGGACCACGCTCTCACAGAATACCAGCGTAAAATAGCAGCTTAATGCTGCTGTATTTCGTATGGTGAGTGTAGAGAACCGGAGACCCTTTTTACTGGAAACGAGACACTCTATCTTAGTCCTCAGGGGTGACAACGCATCTGCATTTTGATTCTTAATCGAGGATAAATGTAGATGTCTATTGGTCACAGCATCCACTTACCATCAGGTGGACTGTGTGCTCGTTTGTCACTCTTATTCTATTTAAAAAATGAAGCTTCATTGGCAGCACAAGTGTATCAGCTCGACCGAGGAAATACCACACTTCCATAAAATAGCTATTATAGCGTAAAATAGCTGTTATAATGCTGCTGTGTTTAGCATGGTGAGTATAAAGAACCGGGCATCTTTTATACTGGTAAAGAGGTATTCCATTTTTGTCCCCAGGAATCGATTAGGAATCAAAATAATGATGCGTACAACGCAGCATTATTTTGATTCTTAATCGATGATAATTTTTTATTTAGATAATATTTTACTTTCCAAGGTTTATCTAGATATCTGAGTAGAAATAACTTATAACTTATTTTCAAAGGGCCTAACATAACATGAAATTTGTTTGAATTTTAAGTCAAACTATTACATTATAGTTTTAAGTTCATAGTATGTTTCAGAATAGTATAATTTTATGGGCTGTATAACAAAAAAGAAAGATATGTTCATGAATTCGTTCGTCAAGAAGTTGAGCAGATTTTCGTGCTTATAAAAAAGCAGCACAATTTAATATATTCTGCTCGAGTAGAGTGACACGAAACTTTGTCCTATTACATAGTCCAAACATGAAAGGAACAAATAATTTTAATTGAAGCTCACATGAATGCACATCTGCCCACTCAAGAGGATTTGCGAACTTTCTGGGTTATGAATTGCATTGTTCTGTATCGATGACTATAATTAATCATAAAATCTTTTTCACAGATAATGATTTAGTACCTGGGCAATGTCGTTTCATTCAACGTTAGATTTAAATTCTGTGGTGTTAAATTTCATACAAACAATTGTTCCATGCGGAATTCGTCTTCTCATTATGTTGTCTGCTTATATTTTTTAAATATGTTTTCATAAAATGATAATCAAGGTAGGTACGTAAGTGCGTACTCTTAATAACTATTCAAATAGCTTTATAATAAACCAAATTTCAAACCCCTCATGGCATTTGCAAAAATAAATCAGGTATACTCGTATATTACTCGTTATTTTAATCAGGTAAAAGCAATAAATATACGTCAAAAGAAGCATTACATGAGTCTCTCAGGGGCAGTTTATAGATAAGTCAACTGCGTACCTGACCTGGCGGTAAAATTAGTTTTAGAGACTGACAGCTTTCATTTTCGTGACTGAATTTGGAAACGTATTCAACATTTAATAGATTATAAATTAAGTGACCTAAGCGAATCCATCACCCCTTTCGTCCTGTGAGTGTTGATTATGAGATACGTCAAAATGACGGCAGTTATGACTTTATTAAACGATAATTTCTTAATTTCAACACTGAACAGTACATGTAACATTTAGAATTATGTCGTTCTTATTGAAAAATGTGTTAAACTTAGAATATTATTTTAGGTTATGTTATTATTGCAATAAAGACCGGGTGTGTTTTTGAAGTTTATTTAAAATTTTGAAATTTATTTTATCATTTTAGGCGTTTTGAGGGCGACTATCAGTTGATCTTGTTAACAATCGTGACGATAATAGTAAATACAAAGAAGATCGAGTCACCATTCACCCGTTGGATACTAACATGCATCCTATAAAATGCAAAATAAATTCAGCGTATCCACTTCCTCCTTTTCGTCGTCTTCGTCTAGTTCATCAAGTTCATCTGGTGAGGATGAAATGTTCAATGTTGAAGATAGTCAAGATGAAATCACATGGGCTTATGACACATTTAGTCTAAACAATCTTACAATTCATTAATTACAGCGTATCAGAATTCCACTTCTAAACATAGACCTTCCCATAGATTGCCGCGCTTGGTAAGCGAGTAGGCGAATGCAATATTTTTTTTTGTTTATTAGAGTGGTGCTGCCCATCACCTGTTTCAGTTTCCCTCAGTTGCCTCTTGCAGGATGAATTGGGATAGTGGATATTCTTATGCCGCTATCACACGATGTACATTATATTTACTTATTTATTACATTATTGAAATTAATGAAATTTTGAGATATTCGAAATTGTTGCTCAATAGCGTCAACTAGAAGTTAACCACTTTTCTATCCCGAAGAAAATTGCGACCATTCGGATAAAGATCGAGATTACATACCAAATACAGAAAGTAGTAGTTCTAGTGAAAAATAATCTACTTCTATATATTCAGCTACAGTTCAAAACAATATGCTAGCAGCTATGATATTTAGTAGTCCAGAAAAGAAGAAACAGAAAAAAATATTAAAAGAAAATTATGACAGACATCAAGAAGAAGATTAGTCAAAGAAAATGACAACAAAACAGAACTTAATATTTTTGAAGGTGACGCAGTTCACTTATTAATTGAACGACAGATTAAATGCTAAAAGATTAAGATTAAAAGATACGGGTGTATACATAGGACCATTTCAACTATAGGAAGTGGTCCTATGTATACACCCGTATCTTTTATAACTGCTATAAAAATGGGTAAAAGAAATGAAATACCTTTTGAAGGTCATAAAAATTTCTATGACATATAAAACTATTTTCAAGTTTAAGATTTTTTTTACGTGGTAGAGCCATGCTGCAGCTATATTTATAGTATAGTTGTAGCACGAATGGGTCGGCTCGACCGGGGAAGGACCACGCTCTCACAAAATACCAGCGTAAAATAGCAGCTTAATGCTGCTGTGTTTCGTATGGTGAGTGTAGAGAACCGGAGACCCTTTTTACTGGAAAAGAGGCATTCTATCTTAGTCCTCACGGCTGACAACGCATCTGCATTTAAATTCGCAAACGAAGATAGATGTAGATATCTATGGGCCACAACAACCACTTACCATCAGGTGGACTGTGTGCTCGTTTGTCACCCTATGCTAAAAAAAAAAGTTTCGACGTTATGTATGTAAACATGTTCAGGATCGTCCCAACAATTATATCAGATTTGATAAACCGCAAATCCTTGCAAAAGAACACCGACTCCTACCAAGGATGATTCGTGAGGCTATTGAAATTAAAAAAAACATTCTAATTTCAATAGAGAAGATCGCTGGGTGCTACCATCTGCTTGGGATCCCATAATTAGTAAAATTAAATCCAAACCCCAGCATAATACTGCAAGACTTCAAGATACTGTATGCTCGTTCTGTGTAAATCTGACCAAAATTAATAATTAAAAGTTAAAGGTAGCCTTCGTTAACTATGACATCGGGACCTCAAACACCTCAATGCCCCCCGTGACCATGAGTGCTGGAAAGTGTCCGAAACGACGGGAATAAAAAAAACGCGATAAGATCCGCAAAATTAATTTTATTCCATGATAGAAATAAAATTAAAGTTCTCAAAAATATGTTTTATTTCATCATATTGTTTCGATTTTTTCTGAAATATGGTTCTAATTTAATATAAATCATATGTTATTCGTTTTTTTTTCTGTAAGTACGACATATAATGGAAAAATACTGTAACTAAGCAATTTTTTTCTGCAATAATGACACAAGTGAGTACCGCATGGCTTTTTTTATTTATCATGTGAACAAAGTACTTTTAAAACATAAATTGATTATTTATTTTTAAAGTTTATTAATCAATACAAGCAATCTAATAAAGTTATATATATATATATACAAGGTATTTTTGAAACGCTCCCGAAAACGAAGACAGATGATAGTACTAAGGATACCTATGATGATGGGTCACAAAGAAATTCGATCCCGAGGAAAAAAAATCATCTTTTCACAACGTTTTATTAACTTTATTCACGCTCCATCATGTTATTACAGTTATTTGAAACGATATTTCACAAAAAATCATGAAAATACTGAAACATAAAACCAGCAGTGAATCTTTAAAAAGAAAATCAGCTGACAATAGGGTCAATATCCTCGCGGGCGCCGAACTCTTACCTAGATCGGTACGAAACAATGCATTAGGTATACTACTTACTCACTCTACCCTTCCCTTTCACACACACGCTGCTTCTTGTCGCCTCGCGCTGTGGAATTTACACATGCTTCAAGGACGTTACAATAATTTTAGTTTTTGAGACAGTGCCATGTTGACTATCATGAGCGATAGTTCAATTGTTGTTAATTGTTTATTAAATTATTGTCGTTATTACTTGTTATTTATTAATTAATGATGTTGTTCTTGTTGTTACGTTTTGTGTTTTTTGTTTTGTTTTAATAATGCCTAATGTTAATGTGCCTTGAAGAATCTCATAAGGCCACGGAGGATCGGTAAGCTGTTTCATACCTAATTTTTTTTAAAATAACTTAGTACTGAACTGATCTGAATAGGTACATAACTGAATACATCATAATAATAAACATACCTACACAATGGATAACAAAGCATGACTCTAACCTTGTAAACATTTTATTTAAGTATTTTTTTCATTAGCGGGGAATCGAACCAGTTATTTGGTTTATTTAAGCTATTTTTTTTAAATAACTTGTTAACATTTTATTTAAGTATTTTTTTCATTAGCGGGGAATCGAACCAGTTATTTGGTTTATTTAACCTAATTTTTTAAATAACTTAGTACTGAACTGATCTGAATAGGTACATAACTGAATACATCAGCATAATAAACATACCTACACAATGGATAAAAAGCATGACTCTAACCTTGTTAACATTTTATTTAAGTATTTTTTCATTAGGGGAATCGAACCAGTTATTTGGTTTATTTAACCTGTGAATTGAATTAAAGTGGCTACGTGGAGACAAGCACAGTGGCAAAATAGTAGATTAAGTAGATAAGTTAGGTATTTAGACAAGTGTTGTAAATTATTAGGTAGTTGCGGGCCGCGCGAATTCGACGTTCGCGCGTACATTGACTCCTAGTCAGCTGATTGTAATTCAGTAATTCCACTGCTGGTTTTATGTTTCAGTATTTTCATGATTTTTTTTTGTGAAATATCGTTTCAAATAACTGTAATAACATGATGGAGCGTGAATAAAGTTAATAAAACGTTGTGAAAAGATGATTTTTTTTTCCTCGGGATCGAATTTTTTTGTGACCCATCATCATAGGTATCCTTAGTACTATCATCTGTCTTCGTTTTCGGGAGCGTTTCAAAAATACCTTGTATAGACAGGCCACATCGAATCGTCGTGTAGTGGTAGCGTAAGTGAATCCGCTATCCATTATCATACCGTAATGTCGTAAGAAAGGTGTAAGATGGGCAGCAGCTTCTTCCTGATAACAACTTTAAATATAATAAACTGCGGTTGCCAATCTGCCTGCCAGGCATGGCCAGTATGACAAATGTGCCCCCTGCGAGACAGTACTATAGTAAAATTATTTTGTCCGTGCAGTTGGGGTCATAAATCATAGCTCGGCCTCAGCCCGGCTAGGGCGGTGAGCATGTTGCGCGGGCGCAACGCCATTATCGATAACAGCAAATGAATCATCGAAGACAGGTACACGGCGGCGGTGCGGTATACAAAGGGTGGTGCGACATTGTTATGTTATGAGTCATTTTTTTTTCCATTATTACCCCCGCCTAATACCTGCAAATTAGTGCAATGATAATTTAGTACATATATCGAAGAGAAATTTGTTGAAAAAAAATATATCGAAGAGAAAATTGTGAGTAAAAATTGCAGACGTCGAAGTGTTACTGCATAAAGCAATTTCAAACGTTTCGCAAAAGAACTGGGAAGATTGTGTGAAGCATGCAGAAAAACTCCAAGAGGAAGACTTGAAGAAATCACATCTGGCAGAAGATATCGTAGTTAGATAGATAGTATAGTTTTTTTAATACATAGATACCCAATTAATAATTAATTTTAAATCATTATTATTCTAATTTTAATAAATACGTTGTTTTATCTATGTCTTTTTTTCATTTTTATCACTAATCCACATAATGACAAAACTAAATACACTATCGATAACGCTTATCGACAAAATTAATGCGCATGCGCGCCCGTGAGTGGGAGAGAGAGCGAAATACTCCGATGATTTATGACCCAAACTGCATGAACAAAATAATTCTAGTATAGTAAAAGCAGTACTACTAAATAAAAAATAAATAAAAAAGTGTATAAATAACTGATAACTAGGAGTAGTGCTAACACTTATGAGATAAAAAATATGGATAAGAATTTTGGGAGTTTAAATTATTTAGATTCTTTTTAAAATAATTAATGAAACCATGACGTAAACCATAGAATAAATATAGTACGTAGCGGCTTGGTAATTAACATGAGAAAAAAATTAGTGACGCCTGTCCGGACACGGCGTTACCCAAATTTTCAATGAAAATATTCCAAAACCAGTCACGCAAATGCGGTGTTATTTAAAACTTTTTTACAGAATAAGGATAACAAAAGAGCACGCGGTCCACGTAATAATAACCAGTAAAAAGGGTCTCCGGTTACATTAATTCAACATCGTCCATCACCATGACTGTCTCGTTGATCTAGTGGAGGTAGCTACTGGAGGTAACGACTGCTGATCATGGGATGCCAGGTGCACCCTGGTTAGGCCCAAAAATGAGTTATTCAGTTTTTCTGTCAAAAAGTTCTCAATAGCAGCCAGGAGTCAGGAAGTTGGCGATGTTTCACTCCCGTGCCTCGGAAAGCACGTAAAGCCGTTGGTCTGGCGCCTCATCTCTCTCCGGTCGTGCTTCGGCTTACACTCGGACACTATAATCCTCTTCTGTGCAGATGGCTAGTCTCTGTGGAGACTCTCCTCGAACGGGTTCCCGCCTTGTCGTGACGGGGGAGTTTACTAGCCGTTGCTTGGTCATCCGCGGTGAACTAAGATGAACCCACATGGCTGGCGCGAGGTGAATAGCAGGCCACTCTGAGTGGGCTTGGCGAGCCCACTTCGGATGTGTATTGGTTGGCTGCAGCGAAAGGGGTGTCCTCTACTCCTACCGCCGCAGCCGAGGTGGAGTCGCGGAGGAGAGGAGTGTTGGTATGGCAATATGCCACTCGCCCTATCCTCCGAGACTGTAACGGTGCCGCACCGTTGATGCGATGGTGGTGGGGCTGCGGGGGTAGAAGTGTGTCGGTATTGCGAGGCCTTGCTCTCCCTACCCTCCGCAGCCGAATCTTGGTTGGTGGCGGAGCCGTAGACCAGATCCGCCGCTGGGGTCAGGAAGGCTAGTGCTTCTGAGTGCTCGTTTTTCCTAGCCCCACGACCGTCACGTATCGGACACGGGGGCGTCCGTTGCGCAGGTCAAGTTGAAGGCCACGGAGGAAGGCGCGTCATATGTTCTGGCGCCTTACCTGAGAAGGAGATGGGGAAGGAGTAGTCCTCTCCCGAGTAGGGGCCGCTATGGGACGGCCGGCGCTGGTGATGTGTGCGAAATCGTTCCCGTGGCCATGTCAATATGCGACGAAGGTGGAAACCCATGGGTTTTTTGTTGGTGTGAGTCCGACATAACCCGTCATTGCCCCCGCGAGGCGGGTATGCGTAGGCATTTCCCTATGTTAAAAAAAATTCTGTGGAGACTGTGGCCGCTGTAACCGAAATGTGGTCTGAATGACATCACACTTACCATACGAAACATAGCAGCATTTAACCTGCTATTTAACAATGCTTTACCGCGTAAATAAACTTCAAGACAAAAATAGCTACATCGATGGTATAATATAATAGTTTTTTCGTCACGTTTTACTTTGATGACAAAATTGCTCAGTAAATTAAATAGCAAAAAAAAATTAGTGAAACCTGTCCGGACACGGACCCAAATTTTTAATGAAAAGGTTCGTAAATGAGTCACGCAAATGCGGTGTTATGTAAAATTTCTAACAATAGCTTACGCTAGCTTACGCTTAAGCTTATTGCTAGAAATTTTACATAACGCCGCGTGAATGGTATAATAGCTTTGTTAATCACGTTTTAATTTTCTTTTTTTTAACTATTATAAGGCAATCCTTGGTTATCCCATCAGATGGTAAGTGGTGATGCAGCCAAATATGGTAAAGCGCACTGTCTTAGCTTAACAAAAGACTATTCACTCCTGCCTTGAAGACACCCACTTTATAATCAGATGGAAACACACAAACACAGATGCTGACATATTATGCCACTTCTTGCTGTACGCGTTATGAACGACCAAGCAAACTGTTTGGTTCAAATGTGTGGTATGTCGACAACAAAGGGGTGGAGACCAGCCGAGCGACAGGAGCGTCCGATGATGGAATGGTGTGGAACGACCTAATGTCATTCAATTCTTGCGCACACTCTCCGAAATGTATCCTGTAAAACACCGAAATCTATGCCCCTGTGCTCGAGACTAGTAAGATTGGTTCTAACTAAATTGGTGTCACAAATAAGCCTCTCAGCACGGCTTTCTATTAAGTTCAAAGCCGCTGGATGGCATTTTACGCTATCATCTAAATGTTGTTACATTAACTTGTACTTATACGAATAACGACCACTTCATCTAGGAAAAAAGCTTTTATCAATTATTTACTAGCCGTGGTAGCTAAGCACTAACCATTAATTTTCCAATACGCGAGCAACCTCGGATCGATCTCCGCCGGCACCAATGTTAATAATAAATTGTTAATTGCAATTTTAAGTGCTTAAATTTATCACGTGCTTCTCGGTGAAGAAAAACATAGTAAGAAATGTTTGAGGATTACAATAATTAGATGACGTGTGAAGTACGCCGACACGCACTGAAGCAGCGCGGAGGAACAACCGCCCCATAACTCTGTCAGAAGTTAAAGGAGGCCTGTGCCCAATTATTTGCTCGTCCATTTTTTTTAAGCATTGATAAATTAGAATTAAAAGATAAAACGGACGCGACTAGCACGTGAAATTGCAAGTAATAAGTTGCTGACAAGGGACCTCTTTGAAACACCTATGTGGTGATGCTCATTTACTCAGTCTTAATGAGTATCACGCATCTTCGATTTGCTGACGATATTTTCAATATGGTAGAATCGCTAGAGGACCTTAGTACTATACTCAATGACCTTAATATTGTAGTATCCCAACGGATAGGTCTTTAAATGAATATGGACAAAACAAAGGTTTAGTGTAACGTCTATGTAACACCTATTACTTATACGGATACTTGGCTAAGGATCGTGTTTTGTGGCGTTTTATGTTGAGCAGTGGACTCTTTGACAGTTGATGTTGATGATAAATGAATAAGGAATATCGTTATTATATGGAGACAATGAGGGTATACTTTGATTTGGATAATTAAAATAAAATTTTAATTATCGAAATCAATATATTTTATTTTTATTTAAAAGAAAATTGTTAACAAAAATTGTTGTTGAAAACGTGTTAGAGCCACGCTACAGCTACTCGTATATTATGGTTGTAGCACGAATGGGTCGGCTGGATAAGGGTAGGACCACGCTCTCACAGAATACCAAAGTAAAATAGCAGCTTAATGCTGCTGTGTTTCGTATGGAGCGTGTAAAGAACCGGAGACCTTTTTTACTGGAAACGAAGCATTCCGTCTCAGTCCTCAGAGGTGACAACGCATATGCATTTTGATTCTTAATTGAGGATAAATGTCTATGGGCCACAGAACATGATATCGTCTTTCTCACACTCATTCATAAAATACATCAATCCTTCTCTGTCAGAACGACCGGGATAGTAAAATAGCACATGAGGAATCCCCGCCTACCCTGTCGTTGCCTGATTTGGTGTTACCATACTTACAGAAATTGTCGATATTGTAGGGTAAATATTGAAAAGTAAAAGGACCCACCACACAAGTTGGTCGACCTGAAGATAAAATTATGGTATTTTCGCGTAGTATAGTGGCATTACGATACTTCATATAGTCCAAGATCCCAGGACCACCAGACGTCACTTATTTTCTGACGAACTAAAAGGGTAAGATTGAGTAGTGTTAGTATGTACTATGATCGCATGCCTACCTGCTAGCTTGGCCAGACGGCCATTTTCCAGGTATCAGGTAATCAAGGTACGTAAAAACATTGCTCACCTCACGTTAATTCTCCCAACTGATTTTTACGTATATGTTAGATAATATCGTTAAAAATCAGTCATCAATACTCCCAGACATTTTCCGGCAGTATCGCTTTGCAGACGCTTCAAAGCTCTCAAAAAAATTACTCAATTTCACTTACATTCAGAAGCTCCATTTTTATATATGTTAGCCAGATAACTATTTTAAAACGTTTTACAAGAAGACAGACCGATCCAAGGGGTCAATCATCCTTTGGTAGCAGCGTCGACGAGTTTGGGCTCCACGGACTTTCATGTAGGAAAAGTGTAAAATAAATAAGGCTTTTAAGTGCTGGTAGGTTTTCACGACACGTTTATTTGAACGATGTCATCCGAAGGGCTCTTGTCTCTATAAATGTTTGTAAAAAAGTATTAGAGCCTTGTGGAATATTCAGCGACGATCTCAGGAGACCCGACGGTATGAGATTGGTCCCTTGGGAGAGAGGTAAAGCCCTAGTGTGGGATGCTACTAGCGTAGACACTTTGGCGGCCTCTCAACTCAAGGGTACCTCGTTTAGAGCCGGAGCGGCATCAGAGGCATCCGAACTGAGTAAGTGGCGCAAATATGAGTCTCTGAGAGATGACTACATATTTGTGCCATTTGCTGTAGAGACTATCTGTCCATAGGGCCACGTGCGGTGAAGTTCCTAAAAGAACTCTACCCGCGACTGGTCGGGCTGCTGCTGGTGATAAGAGGGCTGTTTCTTTTCTCGCTCAAAGGCTAAGTATAGCCATTCAGCGAGGAAACGCAGCCAGCGTTCTTGGCACGATACCACGGGGAGTAGAACTGTGTAATTTTTTTTATATAATAATGGCGAAAAACGAGTACACGGTTCATCTGATAGTAAGCGGGTGCCGTTGCCAATGGACTCGTACACGTCTATTCTCGATTGTCACCCCTGAGGAATCAGAAAGAATGCCTTGTTACTAATAAAAAAGGTCGCCGGTTCTCTACACTCCCATACGACTATATTCGTAGTAGCATTAAGTTGCTATTTTAAGCTGGTATTCTGAAAAAACGTGAACCTTCGCCGAAGCTTGGGTCAGCTCGTGCTGCAATCATCTAATTCGATATTTTCAATATGGCTGCAACGTTGCTCTACCATGTTAAAACAACAACATTAACTGACATAGCCAAGCAGATCCTACTGATCTGCAGTAACAATGAGCTCAAAGAACCGTCGACAGATGAGGAGAATGGTTCTTGAGTAGTAGCTTCGTACTATCAAGCGCAGTATTAGAAACTAATACCCCCTAACCACCTAATGACACATGTAGATATTAGATTGATGCAGGTAGTCAATGGATGCAAGTGGAGTAGGACCGTACTTTGTGGCAATATATGGTGGAGGCGTACGTTCAGCGGTGGACTTGTGATGGAATATAAAGGTCATGATAATTATGAAATCTTAATATAAATGCAAATTTATAATTCCGTTATTGACACAAAAGTTTTGAGAGCTCTTTTCATTCTGATATTACTTAGTGAAACCGCGACGAATTTAATATTCCACGCTGAAGTGCCCATTTACAGGTTTAAATGTTCTTCAAGCCGTATCTCAATGTATAAAACAGCATTTGACCCATACTCAACCGACCCACGCGAATTAAAGTGCCATCCTTTCACAAATTACATTTTCTCAGCACTGATTTCAAAAGCTATTTTAAAGTTGGCACGACACGATAGAAATAGCATTATCTTTCAATTATTGGAACATTCTATGGCGTCGATAGTAAATGAATAGTTCAAGCGAAGTCACACGTCATTCCTGTACATATAATAATACGAGTAGCTAACCGAGTAACAGAATATAATAGAATAATTTTTTATTCAATATAACATCTTTTTAATTGGTGTTGGTAAAATATTCAGACAGCTACATAATGGAGATTTTTTTATACCAAAACATCTGACAATGCTAAAAAAACTATAAATAAAACGACACACAAGATGAGGAATCTCATATCATAGACGCTATAAAAAGGAATATTTTCTTTATATTCAAAAAAGGAAATCTACGTATGTTATATATTAGGTCAGGGAAAAAGTTTCTTCGTATTTTATATACAAATTCAAGACATTTTTGCACAAAGTTTAATTACATTTAATTAAAATATATATGTGCCTTTTTGTTCGATAAATTGTTGCCATCTTGTAGGTAGTGATATAATCCCGTTGCTGTAGAAATCTTGGAATTTTTGATCAAAAAAATGCGACAAGTAGTTTTGATATTCCTCTCTTGATGTTAACCTAACACTACCATAAGAAATCTGAACAGACCGAAACAGGTAAAAATCTGAGGGTGCAAGGTCAGGACTATATGGTGGATGCATTAACACTTCCCAACCAAGCTCTCTCAATTTTTGCTGTGTGGCCAAAGATGTGTGTGGTCTGGCGTTATCATGATGAAAGACTACGCCTTTTCTGTTGTTTTTGTTGTTGTATTGGTTGTTGGTAGAAGAAATCCGAATCGATGGTTTTGCCCGGCGGTAAAAGCTCATAATAAACGATGCCCAATCCCACCATACACACAGCATCACCTTATTGCGTGTTAATCCGGGTTTCGCTACAGACTGTGGAGCTTAACTACCCTTTGACCATGATCTCTTTCGCACGTTCTTATCGTAGGTGATTCACTTTTCATCACCAGTGATCAATCTTTTCAAAAATGGTTCGGTTTCATTACGTTTCAATAGATAATCGCAAATGAGTACACAATTCATTAGGTTTCTCTCAGTGAGCTCGTGTGGTACCCAAATATCGAGCTTCTTTGTATAGCCAGTCTTTTTCAAATGGGTCAAAACTATTTTGTGGTCAATATACCGATCTTGCTCCACTTTTTTAAAAATGGCATCGACTTTATCCGTATGAGGACGACCAGAGCGAGCTGCATCTTTCACATCAAAATTCCCGAACTGAAAACGCTTGTATCAATTTTGACTCTTACTGACACTGCATTAGGTCCATAAATGTCACATTTTTTTTTTTGCGGCTTAAGTCACATTTTTTCCTTTTTTGTAATAAAACTTCAGAATGTATCGGATTTCTTCGTAAAATTCACTCATTTTGGCGGACAGGAAAACAATTGAAAAATGGCAGGAAAGTGGTTTTTATTTTTTTTTCTTCTTAATGTCCTACATGTATTGATATTAAAAGTAGCCAGATATAAACAGTACAACCAAAAAAATTTTTAATTCAATTTTATACAAACAAAATACGAAGAAACCTTTTCCCCGACCTATTAGTAAGTATCCTGTATAATATCTTTCAGACCAGATTTCGTTCACGGCAGTCAGTCTCAACGGAGACTAGCTATCTGTGCAGGACAGAATTATAGTGCACGAGTATGTGCGCAAACATAAGTGCGCTCTCCGACACGACTGGAGAGAGATCTGGGCCAACGGCATTATGTGCTTTCCAAGGCACGGGGGTGAAATACCGCCAAATTTCTGACTCCGGGCTGCTACTGAGAATTTTTGGACAGGATTTGAACCCGGGACCTCATAATCAGCAGTCGCGCTTGCGGCCACTAGACCAACAAGGCAGTCAAGTCAAGCATCATACACAACCTGCAAGAACCTTGGTCTCGCCTTGGCACCCGGTAAATAATCCGTTTAAGTGTATTTAAGACGTCGAAAGAAAGAAAAGTGAATAAGAAGTCACTGGTTTCTCCTTCGCGATATACTCGTATATCGAAAATATATAAGCTACTTCTCTTCTTTAGTTTTTTGTAATTATTTTCCCTAAGTCCCTAGTTGGCACCTGGTATGAATGTAATAAATAAAAACATGTGTGTAGTTCACACGCGGTAGAAGTGAAACCTTCAGAAAACTAAACTTTGACAGAATGAGACGAATACAGACTATCAGGAGTACGATAATTGTAGGTTTTATGTAGGTAATTAAAATAGAAATAAATTGATAATAAGCACTGTGTACTGTATTCTATCTCATTCACTCGCAGGCTAAATCCTATAGATGTATATGTTTGTCTCTTTTTAGTGTCGCTTTTTCGTTTCATCGAGTTTAAAATCACAACGATTCTAAAGAAGTTTTTACTTCAAAATTAATACAGCAGCTCATGTGTTACAATAATCGATTCATGACTACGAGATGTAGGTATAAGGAGGAATATGAAAGACGTGACAGAGGTGTGACATTTTAAATTTTACGTGAATCAATCATATTTTGGCCAATAAAAGACATGTAAGTCAAGTTTACACATACAACATAGGTACGCTAAATATTCATCATCATCATCATCAACAACAACAACAAGTTCATTGCTGAACATAGCTTCCCCCATAGATGTGCACAAGACACGTTCCTGAGCCACATCTTCGTCACCTCTAGAGGGAGGCCACACAATATTGAGCTTATCAGCACAAGGCTGCCTCTCGAGAATCCTATTGGTTGTCGGTTCTTCGATTATATGGCCAGCCAATTGCCAATTCAGCGCACTGATCCGTTGGGCTATGTTAGTTACTGTTGTTTTTCTGCGGATATTCTCGTTACGAATTTTATCACACAGAGAAACTCTGAGACTTATTCATACTATAATTTTTAATATTACAAAATCATAATTTGGATATATTTTGTAGATAAAAATAAAATATACTTATCACTGACCTCATATACAACTACGCTGGACTGACTATACCCTACAAAATGTTTGTGCCGATTTGAAGCGCAGCCATTGAGCGAACCGGGATCTAAAATTGACAGAAGATGCCAAAGTGTGTTGTGTTGTTTAAATCCAGTATTATCTAATGTAATGTTTAAATTCTATCTCTGTACTTTTAAGCTTTTAAACGAAAAAATTAAAGTATTGTGTGTAGTTTGGTTATTTTTGATTTTAGTTATATGCTAAGAATTATTTTAGTAATAACGAGAGTGTGCGTAATTTTTAAAACTCGTTAACAAAAGAAATTGGGATAACATTCCACAAGTAAGTGAATTTACGGCTAATATTTAAAAAAATAAAACTCTTTGATAATATAGGTACTTACAAATTTGTTACTAATCTTAATATTGTAATTACCAACATGTTTGGCTTTATATTACTGAGTTTTGATAAACAAAATTCTTCTTCGATATTTGTTAACAACCAAAGTCGCCAACAGCAGATAATCAAATGTTTATTAATTAACTAAATTAAAAATATGGCTAAAAGCATAAAAATTGTGTGAAACAAAATGATTATCTTTGTTCAAAACACTTCACAGACGACTGTTATATTAGACACTAGCGGATTCCCGGCGTATACTACTACGCTAAACTAAGAAATTTATACATTTTGTTTATTTGTTGGAAAATAAGGAATTTTTGTTTATTTATTAACTTTTTTATATAGTGCCTAATACATTGTTTTAGTGGTATAAATCCATCTTCGCATTATTGCCTTTCTAATGAAACCGGTTTGGGGCACATCGGTTGGATGGTTTCAAAGTCTATAACGGACATAGGTAAACCTTTTTTGTATTTTATAGATGAGATGAGACACGCACCATTTTGAAAAAGTGCAGTGTACCCACAATATTTCCTGGTAGTACCATTAAGTGTAAGAATTAGATTATTATTCCGATTTTTTTCTTATTTCTTCTCTCCTTATTTTACCCCAAAGTCAAGAGCCATAGCCAAGTGTGGAAAACCTTGTAAATTTGTTAAATCTATTCAAATATGACCAATTTATTACCCTCCGAAGGGGTTCCCGCATTGTCGTGGCGGAGTTGGGGGCGGGGGAGGGGCTCAGTAGCTGTGGCTTGGTAACCCATTGTAAACGTAGGGGAACCCACATGGCTGGCCCTGAGTGAAGGGCCGGCCATTTGAATTTCGAAAATGAAGTTGTAAATAACTGATAATTCTATGTAATTCAAACATTATATTATCTTTTCTTATATCTTGCTAGCTGTGGTACCCGGTGAATTACTGCCGCAGAAGAAATAATTGTGGAAATATCATTTTAAAATTTTGAATGAGTTCTATTGTTTAATTAGGAATGACAAAACAATCATTGAAATTGAATGATCTATAACTTTCAAATATAAGTGCGCCACCTAGTGTAAGTTAATTGTACTATGCCTATAACGTTCGCGCAAGTGCAAGCAATAAGATAACAAAGTTTACCTGATGAATGGTATGACAGTGCATAAAATACGAACAAACAAACATTAATTTGTATATATTCGAATAAGGTAGTTTATTCAGTCTATAGACAGACCTGTAGATAATTAGTAATGAACGGTTAACAATAAATTCTTTGAGAAATTGTTTTTATTTTTGTTTTGTTTTTACTTACTCAAGTTGAATATTTTCCAGTAGTAATCGAATATTTAAGCCTAGCTACTGAACCGACATACCAAATGTTGAAACCCGGAACAAAATCCGTTCTGTAGTTAGGAATAAAAACGTAGATGGACCAACGCAGCGTCGATCTTGGTTTTATATGAGGTATAAAGCTTGCGTAATTGATACTTACATTTATTTATTGTATGGCGTCGTATTAATAAAATGCACGTTACGGAAAGGCCTTGGTATAGAATTTTTATCGATATATTTTGTCACACAGTCTTATCTCTATTATTCGTTCCGTGAACGCTCACTTCTGCTGTCAGCGCTAAAATGGCGAAAATCAAATCACCTCATTATGTCACGGTGTATAGCCAGTCCATATATAGACGTCAGTCATTGATATCGATTACAATCTATGGGAGGTCTATGTTAAGTTATTGTCATTCTGCGGTACTAGTGACAATCTAAAACAATGTCAAGAAAGTACAATTTCTTCTTCTTCAGCCTTTTTTCAGCCCATAAAAGTCCACTGCTGGACATGAACCAGGGTGGATTTGTCTTAATCACCACGCCGGGCAAGCGGACTGATGATCGCTGTACTAGCTTGCACTATTCAATAGATTGTTGTCAATCAAAAATGCAATAGGTCTGCCAAGTGTCCAAGAGTCCAGTTCTGATAAGTAGACTTATCACGGGCTTATGTAGATATAGCCTGCTACTTTTTTTTATTTAAAGCTCATGTATAGCCACTCTTTTACATTATACCTATAGGCAGCTGATAAGGCAACTGAAAACTCTAATAATAAAGAGCTTAAACAAAAAGAAACTTACAAAACCTCATTCTATCTTAAATGCTCTTCTCCAGTATCTTGAGAGGCAATTGCTAGAAATTGGATTTAATTTCCGCCAGGAAGCGGCCAGAACAAAGCAAATGCACTAAATTTATCAGTACTTATTGTTTCCGATTTGTTGAAAGGAGCTCGGAGAGCGATACTTGAAATAGAAAATCAATATTTTGAAAATATTGTATAGCAATTTAATCAATCTATTAATAGAAATTATCAAATTACTTATGTCAGAAATAACTCACAAAATTATTTCAATGATGTTTAATAATAAATATTCATTAGACACAGTAAGCAGAAGAAGTAAATACAAATAATTACAATAGTTCAATAAAAACGACGTTCGGCTTTGGCTGAACGGTCCCCAGCTCCATCATCATTACAGCCCTTCACAAGTCCACTGCTGAACATAGGCCTCCCCCAAGGAATGCCACAAAGCACGGTCCTGAGCCACCTGCACCCATCGACTTTCTGCATGTCTTACTAGGTCGTCACTCTATCTATCTATCGCCCTAGTGGGGGGTCCCCTACAGGGCCAAAGCCTTTTCGAAAACAGGTTTGTTCGGGAGGCTAGAAGTCGTCGAGTCTGCGTGCGAGACAATTCGTAATGACTCTTGAAAACAGCACGTAGACGCGGCTCAGAAGGGAAATCGGTCTGTATTTCTTCAAGAGAGCATTTTCGTCTTTCTTGAAGAACAAGACCACCGCACTTCTGGTCCACGCCTCCGGAGTAGTGCCACCATGGAGGAAGGAATTAAAAAGTTTCTTAAGGACTTCAAGTACCTGTTTGCCACCCGTTTTCAGAAGCTCCGCTGTAATTCCATCCTCGCCCGGGTACTTGCCGTTTTTAAGGTGCTGGAGAGCCATTCTAATCTTGCTCAGACTGACGTCCCGGACATCATCGGAATAGTGTCGGATAAGACTCACCAGCTCCATAGCCGTTGCTTTTATCACAGGATATGTAGGAATTTGCAACGTTCTTGGAAATACTATAGAGCTTGGCATTCATTCAGATATCAACACTTTTATTTACTGCCTCGACTGAGTGGGGGTTCAGAGCTCTATCTTAACTTCTTTGTTTTTTTTAAACCTCCAATCCTAATACTATAGGGGAGGCCTATATTCAACAGTGGACTTTAATAGGCTGTAACGGTAACAGTCACTTATAGCACAGAATACCAGCGCAAAATAGCAGCTTCATGCAGCTATGTTTCGTAAAGAACCGGAGATCCTTTTCACTGAAAACTAGGCTTTCCATTTTAATCGTCACATAAGTGACAACGCATCTGCATTTTGATACTTAATCGAGGATAGATACCATAAAGGGAACTGTCTGCTCCTTTTACGTCCGTATTCTATAAAAAAATCTTCCCTACAACGGGAGAGGCCCTGTACCAGCAATGGACATTTGCAGGCTGATAAGGAAAAGAAGGAACAAATAATATGTGAAGAAATTGCGCTAATGCAAAGTAGAACGCTTATGTATTGTTGGTTATTCCTTTAGAATAAGGCTAGGGCCCCAGTGGAAAGCGTTTCGCGGAACGTGTGAGGTGACAGCGTGTTTTCCATACAACACCTGAGGACGTAATTCGGAACACCAAGTGCATCATCATCTATTTTTAATATTTTTTAATATAAAAATGCTGTACATTATAAACACCTACATCTATACTCAATAAATAATCAAAATGTAGACGCGACGTCACCTCCAAAAACTAACCTAGCATTAGGTACTAGTAAAAAAGGGTCTTCTCACTTACCATACGAAACACAACAGCATTAAGATGATAATTTTACGCTGGTATTCCGTGCAAGCGCGGTCTTTTCCAGTTTGACAGCCGTAATGCGCTGCAGCGTGGCTAAGGCGTTTGGCTGGGCAAGTGATAATCATTAATTCATCCATTCATTACAGCCTGTCAAAGTCCACTGCTGAATAAAGGCACTCCACATTTCCCCATAGTCACCTCATAATATCCCGTACTATATTAGTAGTAAAGTTTTAGCACGAATGGTTCGGCTCGATCGGGGAAGGACCACGCTCTCACAGAGTACCAGCGTAAAATAGCAGCTTTACACTGCTGTGTATCGTATGGTGAGTTTAGAGAACCGGAGACCCTTTTTACTGTAAAAGAGGCATTCCTCACGGGTGTCAACGCATCTGCATTTTGATTCTTTATTGAGGATTGATGTAGATATCTATGGGTCACAGCAACCACTTACCGTCAGGTGGACTTTGTGCTCGTTTGTCCTATATCCCCGTCCTATAAAAAAAAAACCCCATATTTGCCATATTTGGCATGATTACTAAGCGGGTTGAGAACCGATTTTTTTTTATTATCGTGTTGTTTTTATGAAGACGCTTCTGCCCATCTCTTGGTTTGTTTCCCCTTGTATGGTTTGTTTGCCTTTTACGACACCCACGGTACTATATGATGGGGCAGTGAATATTCTTACACTGCCACTACACGATCTACGTAGCGGCGCATTTAGTATATATTTAAAGTGGCCCCCTCTGAGATCACAGTAATTAAGATCGTCTGTATTCATAAAAGCCGAGTACTGTGCCCCGCTAAAGCCTCTACACTAAGGTCTTGCCCTTTGGGACTCGAGGTATAGTGGCACGTTTTCCGTACTAGTACAACTCAAACAGTCTACTCAGAACACTACAATACAACAGGGTTTGTCTGTCATGACACCACACTGCACATTCTGACAAACGCTCTCTACTGAGGACTTACCCTTAGAAAATATAGGCTGAGAGCTGTTTATGTATTTAGGTCAAAGAAGGAATTATTCAAACTTAATTTTAACCATAGGTATTTTATTTTCCTATCATTTATATATTTTCTACGCCATATTCAATATTATTTTCATATCAATTATTATTTACAAAAAAGAAAATCAATCAAAATCTGGCCTCGATAGGTGGCGCATTGCTCGAGATTTTAATTTTTTTTTATTAGGGTTCCGTACCCGAACGGTAACCAACGGAACCCTATTACTAAGCCTCCGCTGTCCGTCCGTCTGTCTGTTAGCGGGCTGTATCTCATGATTCGTAATAGTTAGACGGTTGAAATTTTCACAGAATGTGTATTTCTGATGCCGCTATAACAGCAAATAATAA
This sequence comes from Parnassius orleans, assembly GCA_029286625.1. Lineage (NCBI taxonomy): Eukaryota > Metazoa > Arthropoda > Insecta > Lepidoptera > Papilionidae > Parnassius > Parnassius orleans. Next base: position 130,356 of record JAGSMP010000086.1, on the reverse strand, counting down.
AAATGAAAATAAATTAAAAATTAAAGGGGGCTCCCCTACTAGAAACGTGTTTTACGATGGTACGGAATCCTTCATGCGCGAGTTCGACTAGCACTTAGTCGGTTTTATTAACACTATAAACAATTTACAAATTGAACGCGGTTTAAAACCAGAAAGGGCACAATAACGTCCGCCAAGCTCGTTACATATATGATACAGCAAGCTAGTATACATATAATATAATCGTTGGTGCATCCGTTAATGATCTAAACGGTCACTAACGGATTACTTCTGAACCACTTGACCGATTGAGATATACCTATGGTAGGATCCGATAGGTAGCGCTGTAACCAAGTTATTAGCAAACTCGATATTTATCGACCAAAATGACCTATATTCACTAAGTGGAGCAGTGTCGAGTTGTTAACGAATTTTATATTTTCGCTGTAAAAAGTGAATACGACGAGAAACTCATCGCGACACCTACCAGAAAATAAATCCTAATAAATATTTAAATTCAATAATAACAGTGGTAGAGCCACGCGGCAGCTTTTGCTGTCGCACGGATGGGCCGGCTCGAACCGGGGTGGTACCACGACCTCACAGATACCAGCGTGAAGTAGAAGTTTAGTTCTGCGTTTATCATGGCGAGTGTAGGCCGGAGGCCCAATTCAACAAGGCGAGTGGGTCTGATGGCGTCCCTCCTATTGTGCTGAAGACGTGTGCTCCAGAGTTGGCACTGGTTTTACGCTTACGTTTTACGCGTCTTTTCCGGTACTACTACTACCAAGGCGTAGTTTCGAACTCATGGAAGACATCTTTGGTGCACCCAATTCCTAAATAAGCTGATCGCCGTGATCCGTCCAACTACAAGCCTACCGTCATCACCTCCTTGTTCTCCAAAATAACGTATTACCTCAGTTTCAAGGCACTCCCCTTGTTGCCTCGGCCAGTATCGGAATCATCGGCGTCGACATATCGAATGATGTGCAGTTTCGTGGTCACTTGGAAGAGAACGTCAAATTGGCCTCTACAAAGTTTGGCGTGCTCAGCAGTATCAGACAGTATTTCATACCGCTTGCAACTTTACAAAGCGCAGGTTCGGCCCCACATGCGATACTGTTCCCATGTCTGTGCTGGGGCTCCCCAGTGGCAGCTCCTTCCACTTGACCGCATCCAGCGCAGAGCAGCTCGAATCGTCGACGACCGAGTTATTTCCGATGGGCTCGACTCACTGGCGCTACATGAGATAAGAAACCGAACAGAGCCAAAGCTTCTAAAGAGCTGTCAAAATGTTTACCAATTTTGGTAGGGTTGACACAGGAGGATAAAATTAAATAAACAAGACATATATATCAGCTTTTATTATATACTTAAGATAGAATATTTTATTACAAACTACTTATTCTAAGTGTTTTATTTTATAATTTTTGTATTTCAACAATTTGATGTGCCCTTTAAATGTTATGTTCTAAATATAATGTATAGTTTTTTTTAATAATCTATTAGAAAACCCTCACATGGCATAATATACAATCTTGCACACGTTTTAATATGTCATTACCAATATTTACAATGTATCGCAAAAATTTTGCTCTAGCAATTCATACATTCATTTCAAATACATTTTTACATTGGCTGGAACTCGAACAAGCACCGGCATTTGTCAGCAAGTTGAGTGTTGGAAAATCATTTTCAAATAAATATTTTACAGTTCTTTTTTTAGAAAACTTAATACAGGATTTTTTGAAGTAACCCTCACAGATTCTATATTGTTGCCTTTTTTATAATCATAATGTTTTGAAAGGAGATCTTCTCGTCCAACAGCTTTTCTTGTCGTCTGAAATAATAATAATAAAAACATGAACCTACCTATTTCATTTATAAACGTAATTATTCAATTATAAACATTATAAAAATAACTATTCAATCACTTATAGGTAGCTAGGTACCAGGTTTTCTTTCAATGTTGAGGTGTATGTATGAGGTATCTATCTACCACATTAAAAATAATAAATTATAGTGAAGTTACTACTTACCTAATAGTGGAGTTTTTGGGATAATTAAACAATGATATATTTTTACATTATATAATAGTTCATACAAACAGTACAGTAAACCATATTTACACTGTTTTATATTTCTTTTGACACGAATAATTCTTTAAAAAACCAAATTTGACACTTATTATTCTTTACATAGCCCTGAGTTTGAGCACTGGCCGAGCCGGTTTAAAGTAGTTTCTCTCTATACGTGACGAGCGGCCAGTGCTCACGCACACACGCGCCTCAAGTTTGTAGTAGTGTAACTATCATAACGTGGTTGTATGAAGCTTTGCCTCTGTACGGTACGATTTCTTTACTCATGTGCTGGCGCTGCGAAAAGATGTTGCACCCCTTTACATTTTCTATCCTATTTATCTTAGGATTTATTTATTTGGATTAATTGCAGCCGCCAAATTTCATCAACGCACATCGCGACAAAACTTACGTTTCCATCCACATCATCTGGATGCTTGGCGGTTCACTACTGTGCGATTTACTAGGAGTTTTCTTCCTTGCACGACTACTTTGTGGAATCGTTTACCACCGGCGATTTCTCCGGACCGATACGACTTAGGGACCTTCAAGAAACGAGCTTACTCCTTTTAAAAGGCCGTCAAGGCACTTGCAATTTCACTGGTGTTGTAATTGTTCATGGGCGGCGGTCGACGCTTTCCATCAGGTGATCCGCATGCTCGTTCGTCCCCTCTTCTAAAAAAAAAAATCGTATTTGCATTAGAATTAAAATAAAAGGTATCATTTAAATGTATTTATGAATGTTACAAAATAAACGCTTTACAGAGGAAAGTATTATTAATCCGATCAAAAAGGTGTGCATTAGCAGCTTTGTAAATTTTATTTTAGTTACTTATGTTACGTAACTTCTTTATTTTGGTTTTTAGAAGTTTTAATTTTGCAAAAGTTTTACATTATATTACATACATTAGATTATATATTATTAGAGTTTTTGTTCACATTCATCGCTATCACTTCATATCAACAGCCTTATCAATCCCAAAGTTGGTTATGTTCCTTGCCAAGAATGAAACAGCCCACAAGAATTATATGGATGACATTCTTATGCTCAAAACGAAGGGCACGTTTGTTGTTGCAAGCAAAGGCGATACATTCGTTCGCCCAAAGTCCATCAGGAGTCATGAAATTTGGATACAGAATTTTGGGTAGCTTTTTAGTTCCTAAATAAACAGAGTCTAGTGTGTACAGATGATATTAGTACATGAAGATAAGGTTGACATGTTCTCCCAGGGGAAACTCTTCACACAAATTCACACAACCCCGTAATGCTAAGTTCGTTATTATAGACTAGACATGGAGTCTTTATGGTTTCTGTTATGATTTCGTTTTCTCAGTATTTCTTTGTGTGGTATTATCTATAGATATTTGAAGAATTGGATAGCAAAGGTGTTATATTATTTCATTGTAGGTCCACCATTAGGTCTAGTATTTTAAAGCAATGCAAATAAAAATAAATAGTACAATTTAACAGATATAATCCGCTCAGAGGAAGTTTAACTTAGGCAGGTTGTATTAAATACTTGTATATTGTACTTACTACTTACTTTTGTACTTTATACTTGTATTGGTCAATTTTACGAAATTTACATGGAATTTATTTAACGATCAATATTTTTTTAGGAAAAGTTTTATACGAGTACTTTCAAGGGCATTAAACTAATTTTATGGATTTTATCGTGAGTTCACAGGAGAACCACGGTGCGGCGAACGAAAATATTCAAAATATAATCGACTCTAATAACCAATTCCTTTCTAGCCGCTCTGAGTGTAATTATGTGTAGAACAAGCAATATAAATTAAGGGACAGCAATAGTCGAAAAACAATCCAAAGATTGAAAAGGCTGTTGATATGAAGTGATAGCGATGAATGTGAACAAAAACCCTAATAATATATAATCTATTACAAATTACAAATAAAATAAACGCGAAAGCCCAAAGATAAGTTTTATTCAATGTGTAGTTTATTAGAAGTGTGTAAATTTAGAAATCCTTTTCTAAATAGTTTCAGTACCTACCTAATTAAAAGCTTTAATTCATCACACACAATAATTTTAGGTGCTTGAGCCACGCTGCATTTGTGTTATGGCTGCAGCATGAATGGGTTGGCGTAGAATCACGTTCTTACAGAACACCAGCGTGAAACAGCAGAACAATGGTGCTGTGTTTCGTAAAGTGAGTGTAGGGAACCGGAGACACTTTTCACTGGTAACGAGACATTCCATCTCAGTCCTCCGGGGTAACAACGAAGGATAGATACTCAATCGAGGATAGATGTAGTAGCATCTATCCTCGATTGAGATAGATGCATATGATGCTATCCTCGATTGAGATAGATGCATATGGGCAACAGCATCCACTTATCATCTGGTGTGCTCGCTAGTCACCCTTATTCTATCATCATCATCAAAACAGCCCTTCACAAGTCCACTGTTGAACATAGGCCTCCCCCAAGAAATGCCACAAAGCACGATCCTAAGCCACCTGCATCCATCGACTTCCTACATATCTTACCAGGTCGTCACTCTATCTAATCACTTTATATTTTGAATTAATTACATTTTAAGAATTACCTATAATGAAAACATAATCATTAAAAAAATAAAAATAGAAACAACCGCAACATCACCATTGACAACCCTATTCGGAGTCATGACCTATGTGAAACGAAATAGAGATTCCAGTCAACAACGCTCACTAACCTCCATATACATATACTAGTACGCTCGACTGGCTCTCTCTGGCACCTATAAAACTTTTGTGCCGATTTGAAGCGCCGTCAACGAGTGCACCGGGAACTAAATTTGACATAATTTGAAAATGTCCGTTGTTTTGCTCAAAACTTCTAAGAGTATTTTAAAGTTTTAAACCAGAAAAAGAGTTTGTGTTATGTAGTTTGGTTATGTTTTATGTTCGTAATATAATTAAAAGTATTTTCAGTAACAATGATATTGTAAAATTCTTTAGCAGAAGGGAAGTGTAGTAACATTCCACAAGTAAGGGGGATTTACAGTTTATATTAAAAAAATTAACTATTAGATAATATGGGGTCTTAAATATCAGTCATTTATCTTATTAAATGTAATTACCAACATATTTGGATTTTAACTACCTATTTTTGATAAACAATACAATTCAATAAATTCCATGTCAATAATACTTATCGATGTTTTTTCTACCTATATCTGTTTACAACAATGAAAGTAGCTGACAACAGATAATTATCAAATATTTATTAATTTACAGGTTTTCAACTGACTCCTATACTAAAACTGTGACTAAAAAGTACTGTTTTATGTAAGGTATAAAGCTCGTGTCAAAGACATAAGTATTAATCGATACATTTATTTATTGGATGGCATTATATTAAAATGATACATAAATAGGATGGTAGGCCTGGGTATAGAATTTTAATCGATATATTTTGTCACATGTGAAGTATGCGATATGATGTATGATAGAGGAATAGATGTGTTATGTGTAAATGAGACGAAACGGAAGGGAAAGGATGCCACTACACATGGCATGTATACCGCGTACTGGTCTGGTGTAGACGAGACGGAGCGGGCATGCCAGGGAGTCGGTATCATCCTTTCAGAAAGAATGGGTCATTGTGTGAAAGAGTATGAATGTGTAAGCCTGAGACTGCTATGGATACGAATGAAAGTGGGCTTAAAAAGTTGTTTCTTCTAGTGGTCTACGCCCCACACATGTCTAAGCCCACTATATCTGAGAGCAGTTTTGGGAGATGGTAAGGATGGTGCTAATGAAATGAAGGGTAATGAAAATATTCTCATATTAGGAGATTTTAATGGAAGGGTTGGCGTGAAGAGGCTTGTTTATGAAAGGATATTGGGAACGTTTGGTGATGAAAGTATAAATGAGAATGGTGAAAGCCTCCTCACCGTATGTGTGGAAGAGAATCTTTTTGTGACGAACACTTTCTTTCGTCATAAGAAAATTCACATGTATACAAAGGAAAGAGGTGATGATAGAAGCATGATAGATTTCATAATTGCGGATGAAAGAATGAGGAGCGCAGTGATAGATACAAGGGTTTACCGGGGGTCCAACGTAGGGACGGATCATGACTTGGTCTTATGCCGAATTAATGGTCTATTCAGACATTGGCGGCATCGGACATCTGTGTCTACCACTGCGTTACAGCGTAAAATAACAGAGAGGTTACAAGATGAAGGTGTGAAAGAGAAGTTCAAATGTAGACTGAGAGAAAATATAAGTGGTATGGATGAATTGTGTATGAATGATTTAGATTTGGAGACTATGTGGTATAATGTCAAGAAAGGTTTGGTGGATGCAGCTACCGAAGTATGTGGTGTAAGTAAGAGAACGAAGGAAAGGAAAAATAACACTTTATGGTGGGATGATGAGGTACGGATGGAAGTAGAAGCAAAGAAGAGAGCATGGCTAGATTTACTAGCAAACAAGGCTAGTTATTCTAGCGGTATGAATGACGATATTGAAAGAAAAAAGGCAGTCGTTAGACGTCTAAATACGAGATTAAAAGAAGTAGTTGAAAGGAAAAATCAAGAAAGAACGGATAAGAATGATAGAAGAATATCGGATAACTTCCAGGCAAATATTAAAATGTTCTGGAAACTCGTAAGAACTGCCAGGGTACAATCAAAACAGCCTAGAATGAATGCTATACGAGACTAGAATTGCTGTATTCTGAATGACGAATTGTCGAGTTTAAGAAGATGGAAGGAATACTTTGAAAGTGTGTTTACGAGTGATGAGACGTTTGAATTTAATGAAATAGAAATTCCGAAAGAAGAGGAAAGAGATAGAGAGATAAGTGTAGATAAAATAATGAAAGCAATGAAAAGTATGAAAACAGATAAGGCAGCCGGATATGATAGAGTATCACTCGAAATGCTAAGGGCGGGATAGGGAGTGATGGCAGACCTGCTGTAAACCTTGTTTAATTTGTGTTGGGAACTTAAGCGGGTACCGGGAGACTGGTGCAAAGCCGTAATAGTCCCACTACTGTAAAAACTACCGTGGTATCAGCCTTCTTAGCATTGTGGGAAAACTGTATGCTAAGGTACTAATTGAAAGAGTTATGAAAGATACTGATGGAAAAATTTGGGATGTGCAAGCAGGATTTAGAAAGGGAATGGGATGTACGGATCAGGTCTTTTCCATGCGCATGATCGCGGAGAAGTTTTTGGCCTAAAACCAAAAGGTTTTTTTGTGCGTTCATGGACTTGGAAAAGGCTTATGACAGAGTGGACAGGGATGTGTTATGGCAAACACTGAACTCATTTGGGTTGAGCGCTAGATTGATACAGGCATTGAAGTCTCTGTATAGGAACTTCAGTGCTTGTGTCAGGATCAACGGGGCCTACTCGGACTGGTTTGGCATCCATAAAGGGGTCAGACAGGGCTGTGTAGCTTCTCCGTGGCTGTTCAATCTATTTGTGGACAGTTGTTTGGAAAATTTGAAAGTTGAAGAATGCGGGTTAAGAATGAGTGAGTTAACCGTCAAATGCCTTTTGTACGCCGATGATCAAGTCATACTCGCGTCGTCGGCAGCCGAGTTGCAAATGATGGTTACATTAATGAACAGTTCATTAAAAGAAAGGGGAATGAAAGTGAACGCAAGTAAGACGAAAGTTATGGTTTTTGAAAGAGAAGAAAGTAAAACGATATGTGAAATAAGAATAGAAGGGGAATTGGTCGAGCAAGTAGATGAGTTTGTGTATTTGGGATGTGTATTTAGCAGAGGTGGTAAATATGATAAGGATATAGAATGACGAGTGAACGCAGGAAATAAAGTAAATGGGGCTCTACACTCTGTTGTGGAAAGTCAGAATGTGTCCAAAAAGGCACGTATGGCAATTCACAATGCTGTGTTAGTCCCTACTTTAATGTATGGTAGTGACAGTTGGGTGTGGCAAAAGATGCACGAGAGTAGAATAAATGCGGTAGAAATGCGGTCATTAAGGAGTATGTTAGGGCTGAATCTGAATGACAGAGTGAGAAATTGTGTAATAAGAGAAGAGTCTGGTTTGCAAGATGATGTTGTGACCAGGATTAAGAAAGGAATGCTTCGGTGGTTTGGGCATGTGGAAAGAATGAATGAGGAAAGAGTGACAAAGCAAATTTATGTGGCAGAGGTGAACGGCTGAGTCGGGAAGGGACGCCCTAGGCGAAAATTTTTCGACCAAATTGGCGATATATTGAAAATGGGCCCAATTAAGAGTACCCTTAACCGACGAGCGTGTATGCGTAGGTATATGGATGTGGATGAGGCGAGAGAGGTGTGTCAGGATCATGCCAAATGGAAGTCCATAGTCTCTGCCTACCCCTCTGGGTGACAGGCGTGAGTGTTTATGTATTATGTTATGTATTTTGTCACACTGTCCTATCTCTATTATTAGTTCCGTGGACGCTCACTTCTGCTATCAGCGACAAAATCAAACGCCAAATTATAAACCAGACGCCAGACCAGTGAATAATGACGGCTTGGTTTTCATGCTATAAATTGAAAAGTTTTTTCGCTATATATTATGTTTATGGAGTTTTGTTGTTTAATTAAAACACTTAATTAAAGTTGAATTACCCGTAAATACAAACGTAAATACCTTTGCAATGGGGTTTTATTGCTTTTTATTTTAGTAATGTTTTGCAGCTGTTTAAAATACCGAAAAAAATAGTAGGTACCTGTACTTATTACGGTTTTTTGTTTTTTCACTTTTAGCTTATAAATGTCGCCTGGGAAAAGTTAATAATGCAAAATGTAAATTAAATATAATTTAAAATTACGATTGTTGTAAACAGAAAGTTTCATAAAACAATTTTTTCTAGCTTAAATGCTGTAGAAATGCGGTCATTAAGGAGTATGTTAGGGCTGAATCTTAATGACAGAGTGAGAAATTTTGTAATAAGAGAAGAGTGTGGTTTGCAAGATGATGTTGTGACCAAGATTAAGAAAGGAATGCTTCGGTGGTTTGGGTATGTGGAAAGAATGAATGAGGAAAGAGTGACAAAGCAAATTCATGTTGCAGAAGTGAGTGGCAGAGTCGGCAAGGGACGCCGTAGACCTAAGTTTATCGATCAAATCGATGATATATTGAAGATTAGCAATACGCCTGGGCTTCGCCTGGGTGGAATCTAATAATGTGGCGTTATATTCATTTAAGATAATCATCAAAGACCATTTATTTTATAATTTTTCAAGTTCTCAAAAAATCTCCAACTTATTCGGATAAAATATAGCCTTGATCACTCCTGAAATTGCTCTCTATCGGTTCGTGAAGTTGAACTCAATCGGTTCAGCCATTCTGAAGATTAATCCGAACAGACAAACTAACAAACAAATAGACAAAAATTTACAGATGTTTATTCATGTCTTAGTATGCAAAAAACCCCCTCAATTTTATAAAATGCAGTGAAATCCACTAAATTATTTTTTTTTAATGAGAAGTACTCCGGTAAATATAAAAATAATCACACTGTGTATTTTACAGCTCAAGGCGGGGGCCCCAAACGCCTAGTAATGTAATCCCCGAGGAGGGCGATGACTCGAAAGACATTGCGTGGGTGCTAGGGGCAGTAGTACTGAGCCCAGAACGTGATTCTAATCGAATAAAGCGATGGAGGGGCTGCGGTTGCGGTCCGAACGATGATCCTAGGACGCTTCGTATACGCAGATGATAACCAACGTGTGGTTTTAGCCAAGAAGAGTCCGCCTTTGTGTCACCTCCGCAGCGAAAGGGGATTTCCCCACGAAAAAAACAGAACTACCCTCTTCTCTTACCTTTTCGGACACCAAGCAACAGTGCGTGCACTGCTGTATGTCTTGTCTAAAGAGTTAAGAGACCAAGTATAATTACAAGCTGTGAGACATTGAATCTTAGTCCTCAGAGGTGACAAATGCATAGATGCAGAAGTGACATGCTACAAACTGCATACTGCATTCTGTAGGCTTTTTTATAGTTAGTTGCAGGTGTCTAAGGTCTATAGGCTGAAAGTAGCTAGTTACCATTAGATGTACTATAAGTTTATTTCATTAGTCATTTAAATTTCATAAAAATAGAATGTCTAATAGGAAAATAGAAACATTTTTCTGTGGAAATACAAAGTGCAGATAGACTATAAAAGTGTAAAGTGCTATGTAACTTTAAGCATTTACTGTCGGATACGAGTACTCTTACATTTTGCAGTGTTACCTATATACATATTTGATACACATACATACATTTAATAATATATATATATATATATACATATATATATTTGAGCTGTAAAGCTTTTTTTTATTTATAAGTGTTCGTATTAAAATGCGTTAGTGGGCAACCCGCAATACTTATTGCAATTTTAATTGCTGATTTACCACGTTACTTTATTTTTTTACAACTTAGTAAGTCAGGGCCTAATTTCTCGCTGTAAATTTCACAGTACGCGAGAAACCCGAGTTCGGTCCCCGCCGGCATCAATGAATTTGTTAATTATTTATAATTTACCACGTGCTCATCGCACGTGTACGTGATCGTGAGAAAACTTAGGTGACTGAGAAATTTAAAAAAATATTTCAAAGACGTGTGCAGTCCGCCAAAATGCATTAAGGTGGACACTTCCATGCTCTAAGAGCCCTCCAGAAATGAAAGGAGGCCTGTGCCCAGAAGTGGGACGTTTACAGGCTGTAACTTTACTTTTGCTTACGAATGACAACAACCGTGTAGTGACTGCCTAAGAGAACTACCCCATATCATCTCATGAGTGTCACAAGACTCGACTATGGGTATGGGATATGTGAAAAAATGTCATGGCTTGCGACCGAGGCCAGTATAATCATCTCGTTTACGCCGGATGTAATATACCTGGACCGATAGCAGAAATAAGTGTTAAACCACAGCTTATATAAACGTGCAAGTCATCTAGATAGGGTAGCAACTATTATTTGAAGAGATATAGAATTTTACGGACAATTGTATTAAAATATATAGTACTAAATATTTGAAAATATAGTATTCTACTATTCTACGAGAGAAAGAAAAAATGTTGCAAGTATTCATGTTTTTTACTTATCTATCTGCACGTGCGAGAAAATATAAAAATTAACTTATGTATAATATTATAATATATTTTGCCAGGCTCAAATTATAGTATTTTTGGATGTTATATATTTTCGTAATGTACGCCGAGTACGTAAGCCGTGTAGTGGCTTTGTAAGAATATCCACTACCCATATCGTCGCGTGGGTGTCGTAAGAGGCGGCAGAGGGAAACTGAAATAAGTGATGGGCAGTAGCATCTCCCTGATAACAATAAAAAATAATAAAAAACTATGGTTGCGAACTCGCCTGCCAAATGTGGCAACTATGGAAAAATTCCTCCTATGAGACAATCTATGGGGAAGCCTATGTTCAGCAGTGGACTTTTATAGGCTGTAATGGATGGATAGATGGATGATATTTTCGTAACAGCTTATAGTACAACTACTAAAAATATAGTACATTACTATATTATACAGTACAATTGGCAACCCTACGTCTAGTGCCAGTCCGCAAGGCGGCGATTATTTAATCCTCCCTACGACGGAAGAGGTCTACACCAGGACTTTTATAAGCTGAAAAGCATGATGTTTCGTTTTTATATTTAAACTATTTTGCGAACTACGGAGAATATTTTCTTTTTTCTCCTACTACAAACTAATATTACATAAGTTATACACGGCGCTCTAGTGACTGACAAAGGACCGTTATAGGTTGTAGGTGTATTTCATATAAAATAAAATATGTATGTACTTTATATAACATAATATAAAAAAATTAAAACGCGAAAAAAATTACTGAATAATAAAACACATTTGATTAAAATTTTGGACGTTAGATTAAGAGGCAAAAATAAAGAAACAAAAAAGAGACTTTATTCAAATCAAAGGTTACGCAATTGCCCATAATTATTTATATTTTTTATTTGGTTGGTTAAGTTTTAACTTTTTCTTCAACTAGCGGCTTACCCTGGCTTTACACGGACTTTTTTTATTTTCTCTTTAATCCTTTCATAAAATATGCATGTATTATAACATGTAAAAACTGTTACAAAAGCCGTTAAGTACCTTTAAGCGAATATACAAACATGTGTAGATAGCACTTTGTTTTAGACTATAATTTATTGACTACATTAAGAATATTAGGTAGAGATAGAATACTACCAGCATATTAAGTGAGTTCATGGGAGATCACGACACATCTTCTCGCCAGACTTCTAAACAAGATTGTACAACTAGTGCGTGTGACCAGTGATAACTTATGGATCTGAGACGTGGTTTTGCTGGCCGTACGAGGAATCTCTAGGTCGCTCATCGAGCTATGGAGAAAGCTATGCTTGGGGTGTCTCTTCGTGATAAACTTAGAAATGAGGATATCTGCAGTAGAACCAGAGTAACCGAAATAGCCCGACGGATTAGTAAGCTGAAGTGGCACTGAGCTTGAAGAACCGACAACCGATGGGGAAGAAAGTTTCTTGTGTGGGAGCCTCGTACCGGTAGGCGAAGTGTAGGCCGGCCCCCCACTAGATGGAGTGATAACCTGGTAAGACATCCGGTGCTTTGTGGCATTCCTTGGAATAGGCCTATGTTCAGCAGTGGACTTGTGAAGGGCTATAATGAATGAATAATGAGAATACTAATAATAATAAATATAGAGTTTAAAAAACTAAAACATCGCGTAATTGATCATGGGCTGTGATAATCCTATTAAGAACAGTCATAATCAAGAAATTGTTGCATTCATTGGTTCGCAAATCAGATTATTCACATATCCAGAAAAGGATGAAAAGTGAAAACTGAATTAAAATATTTCATCACATTCATACATTTTTTACGTGGTGGAGCCACGCTGCAGCTATGTTATGGTTGCAGCACGAATGTGTCGGCTCGACCGGGGTATGACCACGCTCTCACATAATATCAGCGCAAAATAGCAGCTTAATGCTGCTGTGTTTCGCATGGTGAGTGTAGAGATCCGGAGACCCTTTTTACTGGAAACGAGGCAATCCTCAGGGGTAACAACGCATCTGAATTTTGATTCTTAATCCAGGATACATATAGATGTCTATGGGCCACAGCATCTACTTACCATCAGGTGGACTGTGTGCTCGTTTGTAACCTTTATTATATATTAAAAAAACATCCATACAAACGTACACTAGGTACTAAAAGTACTAAGATAATAAAGTTTAGTGATTAAATTCATGAAATCAATGTCACTTTAACGAACGACATAATATTAAAGGAATTGCGTAGTTATGCTTGACTAATACCTTATTTAACATGATTACCCTACGATAAAAAATAACTAGAGAAAAAAGTAGCAAGTAGAGGAGGTAATTTATATAAGCAAACATTGTTTAAAATTGTTTAGTACAAAGTACCTCTTTCGACTTTAGTGTTTCTGCCTTGTTAATTTAACATGATCTTGCAAAAGATAATTTTTAAACATCTTAGAAATAATGTTAGTTGGTAGGTTATATTTTAATCTAAAACATAGTACATTTAAGGATTAGTTTTTATATTTATGGCTAACTAGCTTTTGCCCGCGACTTCGTCCGCGTGGAGTTCGGTTATATCACGCCCATGTGTGAAAAAGAGTCTGCTGGTACAAGCCACAATTATAACTGGATGTCGCGGGCAAAAGCTAGTAAACTACAAAACTTCTTTATACACCACATTTTTTGCTAATCTATTACTGTGTGCCAAAATTATCAGACTACTGGGCGAGCTTACGCGTGAGCAAGCCACATAGAATTGTCCGTGTGAAAAACAAATTTCTCTCAAGTCTATACCCGCAAATTTTAATGTCTGCCCTTGTGATTTGTTTATGCTCATTGCAAAGCAGACTTTGAGCGAAACTGTATTCATTTGAATTCAAAGGGAAGATCATTCGGAATTCTTGGTACAAATACAGTTTCCCCTTGCGCACATCCAGTTATAATCGTGGCTTCCACTACATTGCGATGTAACGCTTTTACTTTTAGTCTGGTTCCGTTGCACAGTTGAGGAGGTTTTAAATTTCGCAACAACATAACAGGAGTGCCCACGCGCAGAATAAGCTTATGATGTGGAAGACCCGATAGTTTCAGTGAATTAAGAAATTCGACAGGGTAGTTAATTGCGTCATCTGTGTTGACCACAGAGTCTATTGACGTGTACACCATTTCTTCCCCCTCAAAAGACATTAACAGTACATCGTTAATTGCCGCTGCTTGGTCGTTTTTTGGGGTTAGTATGGCATGTTCACACAACCATTCCATTGGCCTATCGTGGATATGAGCAATATCTGGGTAAATTTTGGATATTAACCTCTGTAACATGAATACAACTGTGCAAAAATTATCAGGGATGGTTATCATTCCGTCATTTATCGGGTAATCACCGTTGCCGATTTCAAGTAGGAGATTCGCAAATCCACCAGCAGACTCTTTTTCTCCTAAGTGTACCCGCATATTTTTCGAAGCTTGAGGATTTTAATTAGAGGCCATAAAGTGGATCTCTTAAGACACGCCTTAACTTCATCTGCTCTAGTTCCTTTTGGAACTACTGGTAGAGTCTGTTACACCACCCATTAACTTCTTATTTCCTCTTATATCTTGTAGAGTTCTGTTTAAAGAGTTGCACTTGCGTCCGTAGGCTTTGACCACCTAACCCTAGGCCCACCCTATATGTGTCCCCCGGGTGGTGCTAAACGAGCGACAAAGCCGAAAGGATAGACTCGACTCCTCGCCGTATGGTAGCGGCGTAAAAGCTACCACCCCTTAGTTCGCACCATGAGCCAGCAAAGATATCAAACAGAGCTGTTTAACCTATTTATGGACAGTTCTTTGCAAACTTTGAAAGTTGAAGAATGTGGGTTGAGAATGGGTGAGTTAACCGTCAAATGCCTTTTGTACGCCGATGATCAAATCATATTTGCATCGTCGGCGGCCGAGTTGCGAATGATGGTTACTTTAATGAACTGACCATTAAAAGAAAGGGGTATGAAAGTGAACGCAAGTAAGACGAAAGTGGTGGTTTTTGAAAGAGAAGAAAGTAAAACGTTATGTGAAATAAGAATAGAAGGGGAGATGATTGAGCAAGTGGATGAGTTTGTATCTTTGGTATGTTTATTTAGCAGGGATGGTAGATATGATAAGGATATAGAACGACGAGTGAACGCAGAAAATAGTGAATGGGGCTCTACACGCTATTATGAAAAGTCAGAATGTGTAAAAAAAGGCACGTATGGCAATTCATAATGCTGTGTTAGTCTGGCAGAAGAAGCATGAGAGTAGAATAAATGCTGTAGAAATGCGGTCATTAAGGAGTATGCTAGGGCTGAATCTGAATGACAGGGTGAGAATTAGTGTGATAAGAGGAAAGTGTGGTTTGCAAAATGACGTTGTGACCAGGATTAAGAAAGGAATGCTTCGGTGGTTTGGTCATGTAAAAAGAATGAACGAGGAAAGAGAGACAAAGCAAATTTATGTTGCAGAAGTGAACGCAAGAGTCGCGAAGGGACGCCCTAGACGAAGGTTTATCGACCAAATTGGCGATATATTGAAAATGGGCCAGATTAGGAGTACCCTTAACCGACGAGCGTGTGTGTGTAGATATATGGATCTAAAGGAGGCGAGAGAAGTGTGTCAGGATCGTGCCAAATGGAAGTTCGTAGTCTCTGCCTACCCCTCTGGGTGACAGGCGTGAGTGTTTATGTATGTATGTAGTTCTGTTAAAAGCCTCTACGCCACCCTTATGAGCCATGGTTATTTCATCCCACACTATCATTTTCGTATGTTTTAATACTTCAGCAAAATTACTTTGTTTCGATATATTACAAATGTGAGTATCAGCTGTTGTTAAATTGAGTGGTAACTTGAAGTAGCATGAGCAGTTCGTCCACCCTCAAGCAGTGTAGCTGCGATCTCAGAAGAAGCCACAGCCAAAGCAATTCCGCGAGTACTTCTAACATTTGCTAATAGCAAATTTATGAGGAATGTTTTGCCAATTCCACCGGGAGCATCTCAAAAAGAATATTTCACCCTCATTTGATTCAATTTTTGTGTTAATTTGATTGTAAACTGCTTTTTGTTCGTCATTCAGTGATCCTTCATTATTTTTAACTGTGTTTTCTAATGATGCTAAGTCGTAACTTGTCTCTTTAAGAAACTCTCTATTTTCAAATTGTTGTTCTTTGATTGGCTGAAGTAACCCACACTCTTTTAGTAGCCGACCACCCAACGCTAATACGGCATCTGTTATGTGCTCTACATCCACATCTCCCTGTCTTTCTAATTGCCTTTTAAAATCTTCAGATAGGTATTCTTTGAATTTCTCCCAAAGGCTTAAAGGGTCTGATACTTGGCAGAACACTAAAATAATCGTAAAAAGATCCCGAATCATTTGCGGTGATTGGCAAAGTGCTGCCTCTTCCATTGTTGCGAACAAATGCTGATCATCTTCAAGCAAGCCGAGAGCTTTGCACGCTGATTGGAACGTGGAACATACATGACCATCTACAGTTTTAACGCTTCAAACGAAATTGGGCCCCGGATCTCATGAAGAAGCATGCGAAGGTGATAGCATTAACACAGTATAAACCCTGCCCAGAACATGCTCTTTTTTGACTCCTGGCCAGCCTTCAACGTTTGCTCCTCTCTTTCTCCTTTGGAACTTTCTTTTATTCCAAACGTAGTATGCAGGTACTTCTAGGTAGAGCAATGTTTTTGCAAAGTTATCCACTTTACACAAATCGAATAAGGATAGGAGTGTGGTTGTTGGAGGACTATTCAATCTTTCACTCAGATTTTGCTCATTAAAATAAACCATTTGCCCACTTTCCAAATGAACAGCGGGGTGGACTACGGGAGGGAAACATTCATGAATGGGAAATTCAAGGATTCGCCATACTGCCTCTGATGAACTTATATATCTTCTACTTGTGTAGGTTTTAACTTCATCCTTCTCATTCTCTAAAGCAAACGATGCCTGGTCTGAACCTTTATTTACGAATTTACAGACGTATTTTATTGATTTAACTGAATGAAAATATTCCACATTTAAGTGAGCGTTAAATGTTTTTAATAATACTGGATTATAAGGGACTACCCAGCGATTATCTATGGTTGTGCCTTGATATCAACAGAGAACCCACCGTCATCTAGTAAACGTCTCTTGTACTGCGGATAACTGTCTTCTTAAGTTTGAGTTTCCCTTATGAGAGCCCTGGGGTATCGTTTACTGCACATGTTATCTTTCATACATGATGACTTTCGATTTAAAGTTCCACATGGACCATGTATCATATTACATTTAACGATTTCGTGAAGCTCTGGGTTACGTTTGGAATCCGGTATTTCAGCACAAATTATATTGTCGATTTGATCCGGAGTAATACGTTTGTGAAGCCATATAAGAATATGAATATGTGGAAGACCCCTCTTTTGCCATTCCTTTGAGTACATATATCATCGCACTTCACCAAATATTTTGCCCTTTGTCAATAAATTCATGATCTTTTTCACCTTTAGTCGAAACACCCTCGAAATTATATAGTATCTATCATGAGATTGTTGGACTTGAAGCAATTGCTCTTTTATCTCGTCCTATCGAGAATTGCATGTGAAAGTGATAAAAAGATCAGGCCGGCCGTAATTCCTAATATAGGTCATAGCGTCCTGTGTTCTTTCGTGCATCCCCCCGTAAAAGATGATGGAAGGACAACCATTTGTCCTAGTTGGTTGGCTCCTGCGTCTTGTCGTCCAATAGCATCTTTTAAATGGATGTAACTATCAGCACGTAATTTGGTTTGATTATTTTTGATATAATTTAATCTCTCTGTTTCTATTTTGGCGTATATATTCACCAAACATTGACTAAAAAGGGCACGATAGTTGACTAAATAGTTATCTTCTCCTTCTTTAATCATTATTCTATACGAATAGAAACTTGCAGAAGAGACAGTTATATTAAGCGACAACTTAGTTGTGGGATCGCGTTGTGGTATATTGATTGAATACCCATCATCCCCCCAGCAAAACATCAATGGATACTGTAGCGCATCATATGGTCGATGTATCTCACTAATACGCTGAAATGAATTACTTCGGCTCTCGAGGACGATGTCCCTTTGATCAAATTGTTGATCCACTAACACTGAAGCCACTTCATTTGTAGTTGATGCATTGTACCTACCTCTATGTTCTTCTGGTGGTTTTTTATCAGCTTTGTATAACTCTGAAAGAGGGGCTTTATCAATGGCACTTTTCAGATCTTTTATATACGGGTTCACTTGATGCAGCATATTCTGCAATTGTTTGATTAAATGTGGCTTTAAGCTAGAAAATTAAGAACATCGAATCTTTGCTTCTCGATCATCTTCACCTACAAAATATATTTGAAGAGCGTCATGTTCGGCTTCTGGTAATATACTTCCAATTAAATGGTAGACCTGGCCTTGTACTTTAAAAGTCGGTGAAAAACCATTTGCTGTTACCTGTTTACCACCAAAGGAAGTCATCTGGAAACAGCCATTATATTTACGAATATTACCCATAAAATGGTCATGATCTGGGTGTAGATCATTAATCAAACTAAAGAGTGGTTCAGGCAGTTGTTTCAACCGATCAAGTTGCACTTTTCCAGCGCTGCAACACATACCAGGTGTCTCATCCTTCCATTTCAGCGCATTGCACCACTGACACTTGTATGTCATAGAATCTAAGGCTAGACTGCTGTCAGTTCTACGAGTATAAGCAATATCAGGGTCATACTCCCTAGCAGAATAGACCTTGTTTTTCCATAAACGCAGTGTAATGTTTTCCTCATACCGTGACTGAATTGCTCTATGCACTTGTGGATTCGCAGTTTGGTAATTTGCAACAGTTTGCCTGTGTACATCGGGATTTTTTTTTGTGATAAGCGGACACAGCTTTACGATTTGAATCTGGTTTGTTCTGCCTATATCTTGCTTGTGCACTTTTTAATTGACTTTTCTTGTGTAATTAGTAAATCTCGACCTTCGTTTATTTTTATTTTTTTCATATTTTAATGTCGACGATGCAGATTGATCTGTTCCGCTGGTTGGAGATGATATTTCACTGTTTACAAAAGATGTAACAGTTAAATGGTCAAAAACGATACCCATGTTGATTTTCAGAATTTGTCACCCCTTTTTCACCTTTTAGGGGTTGAATTCTGAAAGAGCCTGAAACACTTGTTTACTCATTTATTGATAGGAGTACTCCTGTGAAGTTTCGAATAAAGTAGTTTAACTAATCTTGTTTCTCCATACAAAATTTCAACCCCTTTTTGGGGTTGAATTTTCAAAAACCCTAGGTCACGTAATTCTTTGTTTCTAATCGTTAACCTAAAAACAAAGTTTCAGGCTTCTAGCTCTAAAAATGAAGCACTTCCATACAAACTTTTAACCCCTCTTTCACCCCCTTAGGGGGCGAATTTTCAAAAATCCTTTCTTAGCGGATGCACACGTCATTACAAATGTATGTATGCCAAATTTTATCGAAATCCGTTCAGTAGTTTCGGCTGTGCGTTGATAGATGAGTGAGTCAGGTTTGCCTTTTATATATATAGATTATCTGTCTAAATATTTTACCAAAGGATAAGTTCTAACTAGTGTAGTATCTTTGCTGATTATAAATTTATATAGGACCAAATGAGAAGCACCAGCTTTCAAATAAAAAAAGAATGATCAAAATCGGTTCACCTAGAAAAAAAATCTGAGGTAACCTCCTCCTTTTTTGAAGTCGGTTAAAATAAAAATGATTAAAAATACTTACTTTTGTATTTTCAGGGGTTCTACTGAACCGAAATTATCATTTCTTTATAAAGACGTTGTCACAGATTTCGACTATACCTACCAAAGATAATTGATAATGGATTAGCTAAAGCCACGTTTATAAAGTCGACGGCTAGAGGTATGATATTTTAACATAAAAATATGTGATCATAAATAGTAAATTAAGGGTTAATTTTTCAATGCTCTGATAAAGATTATTCATAGGAAAAAATACAACAAAAACAAATTAAAAATTACAATTGTAATAAATAGTTTCACATTTTATATTTATTGAGGTTATGATTTATTTGGTGTATATATGCTTTATACCTAGATACTTTTAAAATGATGATTGAAAAAACACCTCTAAAATAAATAAGTTAATTAAAATACATTTCAATAACACAAGAGTGTTAGAAATTGAATAAAAATAATTTTACACATTTTGTTCAACACTTATGATCAAGGGGTCTCTAAAATAAATTCTATTCAGTGTGTTATTTACGTGAACATAAAAAAATCATAACTTAACAAAGTTATTATTATAAAAAATCAGGGAATGCAGTTTTGCTTTGAAAAAACAGTGAATTTTCAAAAAAGCTACCTTGGACAAAGTTTCATATTAATTTGTCCAAGACAGTTACGGAATTATTTTTCAAAATCAACGTCAATATTTTAAAAAAAGCTTAAAATTGTTCTCTCTCTCTCTCTCTCCCTCTTATCACTAAATGCCAATAGAAATAAATAGATGGATATATAATAAATATTTAATTTACGTGAGCGGTAAACAACGATTATAAGTACCTAAGGCCGTTAAGGTATAACTCTAAGTTATATCTTAACGGCCTTAGGTTCTTTGGGCTTCGAGTTTTCAATCCTCAGATAAAATTTATTCGTAGGATAAAATACAACATAAACAAATAAAAAATTACAGCTATATAAAATAATTCAATTGTTTCACTTTAATATTCAGTCAGGTTAAAATTTATTCTATGTAGGTATAACTTTTTTCTATTGATTAACAAATCAGCCCTCAGTATAAGTTGGAATATACATATCTCTTTTTCTCCAAATTTCAATTTCAGCTCTGACGAAATAATAAAGGCGTATAAAATTCTCCCAAAAACGCTGAACCAAAATTTTATAAACTGGCGATCTTCCAAGAATCTTCCAAGGAATAATCGGAAAGGAAAATTTGATGTGTCAAGTGATTTTAAAATAAGTCCGTAATTTGTTTTAAAAGCGAAGTAAATTTATATTATTATACGTTTCAATAACACTGCTCTGTAAAATTTTACCGTACTTAAACTAAAAAACTTATGAAGTTAACATAATGCTTGCAGACATTTTGGTTTATTTATGATTTGTGTGGCAGGCAGGATGGAAACCGCAGTTTTTTCTCATTTAGTTCTTATTAGAAAGACGTTGTAGTGCATCAACTGGTTTAGTTTCCCTCAAAAAGTATCCCTTCACTACAAAGAGAAAGGTTCCCGAGTGGCAGCCTCGTACCGGTTAACGAAGTGTAGGATGGCCCCCACTAGATGAAGTGACGACTTGGTAAGACATGCTAGTATGAGCACGGTCCTGAGCCACCTGTATCCATCGACTTCCTGCATGTCTTACCAGGTCATCACTCCATCTAGTGGGGGGTCGCCCTACACTTCGCCTACCGGTACGAGGCTGCTACTCGAGAACCTTTTTCCCCCTTCGGTTGTCAGTTCTTCGAGCTATATGGCTGGCCCATTGCCACTTCAGCTAACTAATGCGTTGGGCTATGTCGGACACTCTGGTTCTACTGCGGATATCCTCATTTCTTAGTTTATCACGTAAAGAAACGCCGTGCATAGCCTTCCCCATAGCTCGCTAAGCGACCTTGAGCGTCCTCATACGGCCAGCAGTGAAGGACTACGCCACAGATCCACAAGTCATCACTGGCAACACGCACTGGTTGTACAATCTCGTTTTCAGGTTTTGAGGTATACCTGACGAGAATATGTGTCGTAATTTCCCGAACGCTGCCCAGCCGAGTTGAATCCGTCGATTGACCTCTGTCTCTGGGTGAACTATGGAATAGGTAAAATATTACATTATTTTTCTTCAAATGTCAACCTGTCCAAAACGACTGCTGATTAATAGATAAGTTAGTGGCGACCGACTAATATACCGACTATAGAGCTATTTGCTAACTTCGTTGAAATCAAAATGATAGTCACTTAATACTACATTGCATCGTATTTTTTATGAGACGTGGTAGCTCTTCTAAACTATATAGCATATGATGATGTCGACCAAGAAAGAGCAGATTGCGAGGGTATATGTTCACCAGTCCGCTTTGGACTTATACAATATGTAAGAAAAAAACGCTGTTCCATCTAATAGGCTGCTTTTGAGTATCGTGATATGATTCTGTTCATGTAATCCTTTTCCAAAAATAAATGAAAAATTACCAAACAAAAATTTAATGTAATAAGGAAACTTAACTGAACTTACCTGAACTGAAAACCAACAAAAGATAGACAAAACTAGTGACGCCGAAACCACGGTCAACCTATTGTAAGAAGACGCACACATTCGCGCTGAAAATCGTGTTGTTTGCATATTATTTTAGGTTTAAAATCATTATGTGTGTGTGTGTATGTGTTCTTATAATTAGCTGAGCATGCTTTCGGCGGCACTTGAAATGTACGTAAAGTCTTTTCGGCGAAAGTTGATATAAACCAGGGCTCCTAAACTTCTAACAAATCGCGGTCCGCTAATTATTTATGTGCTATAAATAATAACCACCGCGTCGCGTCGGCTCACCCGCCCGGCCTCACACTTGACAACAACTACAAGCTTCGTATCACGAAACTCTGTTCTTACGCAGATAAGCTACGACCGTCACACAGATTTCGATAATTAAGCGACAGTCGTTATTGCGAAATTTGGGATAGGGCAACGGAACCCATGGGGCCAGCAGCTGGCTGATTTCATGGAAAATGAGGGAGTCTTTATGATGAAGTCTTTCTTCCAGAAGCGGCCCCACAGAAAGTGGACCTGACCAAGCCCCAACCGTTTGAAAAAATGAAAGTGACTTTATTATGGCGAATAGACGGCAACTGTTCAGTGATGTCTCAGTGATCGCAAGGGTGAAAACTGAGAGTGAAGAAAAGTGAGAGGCACACTAAACCTAAATATTAAGTTGAAAAGGTCACGTCTAATGAAGTCAATGCTCCGCCCCCTTTGTGCTTTAATCCAAAGCCCCGAAAACTTTCTCGCGTTACAAAATGGTTTTCAGCACCTAGAAGACTGCAACACAGTGGACGGTATGAATAACAAGCTCTTGGAAACTGTCCATGTGGTCGGAGCTAAGTTCTGAAAGACCCGTCGTAGAAGCACCCAAAAACTCGCCGATCACACTCTTAATCTCATGATTGTTAGACGGGAAATGAAGATGCAATCTTCAACAGATATGACAGCATACAGGCAACTGAATAGACTGATCTCCAAATGCATGCGGTGGGACTTACGCAACTTCAATACAGTTCGTATTGAAGAAGCGATCGAGCGGAATCAAGCCTCCAAAGTCTTTGCCAGATATCTATCTACCAGAAAAAGCCAACTGACGAAGCTGAAGACCGTGGTAGCATAATTTCCGGGACACCTGAGGTTTTGAGTGAGATTGAGAGGTTCTACGGGCAGCTGTACACGTCATCGTTGGAGCCACACGTAAGTGTGAGTAACGATCCAAGAGCAAGTCTCATCCGACAATATTCCCATGATATCCCGGACGTCCGTCTGAGCGAGATTAAAATGGCCCTCCATCACCATAAAAACGGCAAGGCCCCGGGTAAAAATGGAATTACAGCGGAGCTTCTGAAAGCAGATGGAAAACTAGTGCTTGAAGTCCTTCAGAAGCTCTTCAATTCCGTCCTACATGGTGGCACTACTCCAGAGGCGTGGAGCAAAAGTGCGGTGGTGTTTTTCAATAAAGATGAAAACGCTCTTTCTGACTGATTTCCCTTCTGAGCCGCGTCTATGTTCTTTTTTCAAGAGTCATTACGAATCGTCTCACACGCAGACTCGATGACTTCCAGCCTACCGAAGAGGCTTGAATAACATAGGCTACATACATACCCTTCGGCATGAGTTCTTCATAGTCAGACGAGACGGTAACCTAACATGACCGGAGAGAGATCAGGCTCAGGAACTACGACTTTACGTGCTTTCCGAGGCACGGGAGTAATCAATGAAGATTTGGCACGCATAGCTCAATAGTCTGCAACAAATACTTTAGCACTTAACGCAAGTAAGTCAAAGTATTTGATACTTGGCACAAAATACCAAATGCAATACATCGTGAATAAGGGACAGCATAAATATCGATTAATGGTGAAGTAGAAGATAGGGTTTTTGGATTAATTGCAGACGGTGAGCTCAAATTTGAAAAACATATTTCTGAGGTCGCAAGAATTATTTGTTTTTGCCGGTTGAACATTATTTATCAAATTAGGGATTCGCTAAGTACGAATATTAGGATCCAGCTAGTTAACTGTATGGTGTTGTCGAAATTTGACTGCAAGAATGTTGTGTACAGTCTTCGCTTACTTATTGGAACAGAAAAAATTATTCAGAGGGTGCAAAACGCATGTGCACGGTTCCCATACTCATGTCATACCTTTGCTTAATTTCTATAATATCTTTCGTAATATGTGTGTTGGTCTGTTAAATAGTAATAAATAATTTTTCTTTCTTTCTTTCACAAAACCGACTCCGGCTTGCTACTGAGAATTTCTAGACAGAAAAACCCAATAACTGATTTTGGCCAGGACCTGGTTCGAACCCAGGACCTCATGATCAGCAATCGCGATTATAACCACTAGACCATCGAGGCAATCACTTAAACCATAATTTAAACAAAAACTTCGTTATGGGATATTGCACGTCTACATGATTATGATTTGTAAGAAATCTTTTAAAGTTGTCTCTACTCAACCGTCCACGGTGACTGTAGTCCCCAAAAAAATCTTGCCTTACCTGTCCATGGTGACTATAGTCATCAAACGACATCGTTCCGTTTAAACGTGTACAGCGCTAAAGACAGCTGTTAATAATACCGTAAAAAAATTAGAGATGGTGCTATTTGAAATTTGTCATCTGTGAGAGTGAATTTTATCTGTGTAATAGTAACAAAATATTTAGAAATAAAAATGTGAAAATGATATTTCGCCATTTTTGCTTGTGTACTGTTGAAGTGTGAGGAACTCGATCAAAAATTTGATAAGTTTTCTGTTTTTATACGTTATTTCTAATGTTATATTGTACATCAAATTAACTGTGAAGATATTTTCTTTAGTAAATATGTATCATTATGACAATTCTAAAATTTATAAGAATGCTTCACTATTAACACGTTGATAGCCATTTATAAACGAAATATCTGTTGAGATGTGTCAAGAAATTATTAAAGCTTAATTTAATTTATTTTTTCTTTTTTTTATAGGAGAGGGGGCAAACGAGCATGCGGCTCACCTGATGGTAAGTGACTACCGCCGCCCATGAACAACCGCAACACCAGGGGAATTGCAGATGCGTTGCCGGCCTTTTAGAAAGGAGTAGGCTCTTTTCTTGAAGGTCCCTAAGTCGTATCGGTCCGGAAAAATCGCTGGTGGTAAGCGATTCCACAAGGAAGTTGTGCGAGGAAGAAAACTTCTTCTAAATCGCACAGTGGTGGACCGCCAATCATCCAGGTGGTATTGATGGTATCGCGAGTTTGGTCGCAAAGTGCGATGGTGAAATTGAGCGGCTGGAATTAGTCCGAACAATTCCTCAGAGCACTCCCCGTGGTACATGCGATAAAATACGCAAAGAGATGCAACATCTCTACGCAGTGGCAGTGAGTCAAGCCGATCGGAAAAAATTCGGTCGTCGACGATTCGAACCGCTCTGCGCTGGATGCGGTCAAGTGGAAGGAGCTGGCACTGGGGAGCCCCTGCCCAGAGATGGGAACAGTATTCCATGTGGGGCTGAACTTGCGCCTTGTAAAGTTGCAAGCGGTGTACCGGCATGAAATACTGTCCCGCTCTGCTGAGCACGCCAAGCTTCTTAGAGGCCAATTTGGCCTTTTCTTCCAAATGACCACGAAACTGCACATCACTCGATATGTCGATTCCAATACTGGGTGAAGCAACAAGGCGAGTGCCTTGAAACTGAGGAGATACGACAAAGGGGTTCTTTTTAGCGGTAAACGCGCAAACTTGTGTCTTCTGGGGATTGAACTGGACTAGATTTAGTCGGCCCCAATCCGAGACTTTGTTCAGCAAAGACTTTTCAGGCACAAGTTTGTCCCGGTACTCGGCGACGTTTTCCCGAGAAATATTTGCACGGCCGGTATATAAGGCATCACCAGTGCTGTCGTCTGCATAGCAATGAATGTTACCAGTATGCAACATATCATTGATATGCAGGAGAAACAGCGTTGGCGATAGCACGCAGCCTTGTGGAACACCAGCGTTGATAGGCTTGTAATCAGAGCATGCACCGTCTACTACGACCTTGATGCTCCGATCAGCAAGGAAACTGGTGATCCAATTGCACAATTTTTCGGGAAGCCCATAGGAAGGGAGCTTCGAAAGAAGCGCTTTGTGCTATTCCCGATCGAAGGCCTTCGCTATGTCCAAACTAACGGCCAATGCCTCCCCCTTGGACTCTATTGCCTGCGCCCATCTATGTGTCAGGTAGACCAAAAGATCACCAACTGATCGACCACGACGAAAACCGTATTGGAGGATCACCAGCTGATTAGTGACCGACTAATCAGCTGGTGATCCTCAAGGTACCTCATGAGCTGGCAGTTTATAATAGACTCCATTATTTTGGAGAACAAGGAGGTGATGGCGATAGGCCTGTAGTTGGACGGGTCTGAGCGGTCGCCTATTTTAGGGATCGGGTGGACCAAAGCCGTCTTCCATGAATTCGGGACTACGCCTTGGGAGTATGAGTACTGGAAAAGACGCGTTAAAACCGGGCCAACTCCGGAGCACACGTCTTCAGCACAATGGGAGGGACTCCATCAGGCCCACTCGACTTGCTGACGTCCAGGGAGAGGAGTGCTTTGCGAACCGACCGCTGTGTAAACCGCACGTCCGGCATGGAGCACTCACACCGTGGGATAGTCGGCGGTGTGTTCCCCCCGTCATTCAGAGTCGAGTTGGACGCAAAGAGAGAGCCTAACAGATCGGCTTTCTCCTTTGCGGCATGGGACAGTGAGTCGTCCTCTCTGTGCAGAGATGGTAGAGATGGCTGAGAGAAGTTCCCTTGGACAGCCTTGGCGAGAGACCAGAATGCACGGGTTCCCGAAGGAAGGTGAACTAGCTTCTCGCCAATTCTGCCGATGTGCTCAGACCTTGCCTTGGCAATGACTCTTTTGAAGGACCTGGAGGCGGAATTATACTTCAGAGCGTTGGTGTTTACATCCCGAGACGTTGATGCGTCAGCCCAGGCCCGGTAGCACTCCTGCTTATACCGTGATGCTATTTTACAGGAGCGACCAAACCATGGCTGGAATCTGCCTCCGATGGGCACCACAGAGGATGGAATAAAAAGTTCCATACCCTGAAGTACCACATCAGCAACAGAATCAGCAACAACGCTGGGATCTTCCGGTGAGAAGCAAACCCGCCCCCAAGGGTAGGATGCAAAAAAAGACCGCATCCTATCCCAATCGGCCGACCTATAGTGCCAAACACGGCGGTAGCCTGCAGAATGCAACCGCGACGTTAGTGTGAGTGGCACCACACTCCGGACAAGACAATGGTCCGACGAGCCTAAAGGAGCGTCGACGGAAATCTGATATCCGTCCGGATGAGAGGTCAGCAGAAGGTCCAACAGGGAAGGTTCATGATCTTCCACATCTGGAATCCGCGTAGGCGAAGTAACCAGCTGTGTAAGACCATATGCCAAAGCAAAGTCATAAACAGATCTCCCCGCATGATCGGTTGAACGTAAACGGAGCCATTCGGCGTGGTGGGCGTTAAAATCGCCAAGGATCACGATCTCTGCGATAAATTTTAATAATTAAATTAATTAATTTATTTATTTATTAAAATTTATATTCAGTAAATATTATATATTTATCTATTTTGAGTATACTATATATATGAGTATACTATATACCAATATCAATAACGTATTATTGATATTGGTATCATTTTAAAGGGAATATCATTATAATATAAAATAATTTTCTCTAGTAAATATTAAACTTTTCTTGTAAAACACAAAATAAAAAATAAATACGAATTTTTTTTGACCAACATCATTTAATGGCCAGAACTATATACTAAATAATATTACACATTAAGTGAAACAAAACAATTTTAAGACAAACTTTATTTTCCTAGGCTAAACTAGTTTTTCCTAAGCCCGACAAGATCAAGTCATATTCTCCAAGCTTTGGGGTCAAAACTACTTTTTAATTGATGATTTCTTATATTTACGCGAACACTACACATTGAATAAAACTATTTTTACGGATTTTATCGAGTTTAATTTTATTATTTTGATTCCCGACGTTTCGGGTGCTTTACAGCAACCCATGGTCACGGGGGGTACTGAGATGTTTGACGTCCCGATGTCATAGTTAGCCCCGCTACCTTCAGTTTTTTAATATTAATATTTTTTTTGGTTCGATCTACGCAGAATGAGCTTACAGTATCTTGAAGTCTTGCAGTGGTATCCCAAGCAGATGGCAGCACCCATCCATCCTCTCTATTGAAATTAGGATGTTTTTTAATTTCAATAGCCTTGCGTATCATCCTTGGTAGGAATCGGTGTTCTTTTGCGAGGATTCGTGCTCTCTGAAACAAAGATTTTCCCAAGGTAGCTAACTGTGATGGATGATGGTGCGATTCACTATACTCTATATACTTTTTAATTGAATATTTTTCAGTAAAAACCTCTATTATTAACCATATGTTTTTCACTCAAAACCAAACTCTAGTAAAAATACTTTTGACTGTTTTCGTTAGTCAAAAGTAGTTTAGACCGGGTGAGAGTTTTGACTGTTTTGGCTTATTTTTGGACATTTAAATGGATAGTGAACACTGACCTCTATATATACAAGTACGCATAGTGAACATCGATTAAATTATTTACAAACTTCAAAGTATTTTGATTGTAGCGTAGCACGAATGAGTTGGCTCGACCAGGAAAGGACCATGCTCTCACAGAATATCAACGTACAGCAGCATTAAGCTGCAATTTCAGCTTACTTTTGGTGAGCGTAGAGAACCGAAAACCCTTTTAATTGGAAACAAGGCATTCCATCTTAGTCCTCAGGTGTGTCAACGCATCTGCATTTTGATTCTTAATTTTAATGTCTATGAGCTACAGCATCCACTTACTGTCAGGTGAACTGTGTTCTCGTTTGTCACCCTTATTCTATAAACAAGTAGATTGTCGATCGCAGTGCTAGATGTCCTCACACCTTTGACTCGGCTCTCCGTATCTTGTTTGAGTAATTTTCATATGGATTTCACTAGATGGTGATGCTATCGGACGCCATAATATATAATAAAATATAGTAAAATATAATAATACTAAAAGAATATAGTCCTCTTACGTCAACCATGTGATAAAATAAGGTAATAGATCCTTTTTCGTTGCCTAGAAAAATACCTAGAAACCGAGTATGTGATATACTCGGTTTCTAGGTATTTTTGAAAAAGCCTCTATTGTTTATAGTATTAATAAAAAAAATATTGACTCGTTAAACATTTTCAAATAAAAACTCTCGCACTACCTATAATCGGAACTGTAAAATGATATTGTGCTAATATTGTTATTATTATTCAGTTTATTTCATCTTGTTAAATAATAATCAGCCTGTTTAAATTGATATGAGCGATGCAAAGGTGCATACATACCTACTTTTTAATTTGTAATATTTATTCTCTTGTAAGTAGCATTCTTGGCCTATTTGAGAAATAAAGTGTCTTTACATGTAATATCTAATAATAATTATTGTTAAATATATAATAATCATCGTGAATATAATCACTTATGTTTACAATGAGCCTGAAATGCTCGTATTTAAATATTGTTTACCATTGATTTCATTACATTGGGGATTACAGATTCGAGGCTTCAACGTTTAGATTCACAGTACTTGCAATCTTATCCTATACTATTTGACTTGCAATCGCTTTGAAATAATTAAATATTGCGATACTTTTTAAATTATGACTGTATATCATCAAATCTCTCTCTAAAGGACGCCTTCTAGTACGGTGCGTGGGTTTAAAAGTGTTACCTCTCGTACTTATACCACTTATACTGTATAATCTATTATTTAACCTCATTCAGCTCCAAAGCGGGGAATAAATTAGAATAAACAACATAGGTAATTATACGTCTTACCAACATAATAATATAGATTATTATTATGCCCGTGAGACATTCCTCCTTCCTCGAAGATTTCTCGGCGAGCACTGGCCGGCCAGCCGCTTGAACGGTTCATTTAAATTTAGGTTAATTTTTACATACGTTATTAATAAAACGTATTTTATAAAAAGTGTTCTCTAATTGCTTTTAAAGTAAAAAAACTTTTTATTTGATATAACTTTTACACGGTTTCATTATTGATGGAACTTCTGCAAATTACACGCTTAAATAGTGATTTAATGGCATCTTTATGTCTTTATTTAGTGTCATGAATTCGTGTAAGCTGGGTCCAGAAAGACAGCCTCGTACTGGCAAGCACAGTGTTTGGAAACCCTTCACTAGATATGGTGACGACCTGATATAACATGCACGGAACCAATGGATGTACGTGGCTCTGATCCGAGCTTTATGGCATCTATGGTGGAGGACTATATTCAGCAGTGGACATTTGACGGAATGTAATGACGATGATGATAAAAGATGAGTCAGAGACACATGTGCAATGAAATTATTTAGTACTAGCTGTTATCCATTGCTTTTTGAATTGAAAGAAAACTGAGTTTTATAGATTTGTCAGAGATGCAGCCATTAAAAGGAAACTGAGCAAAATTGATTCGTCAGCCTATTTAAATGTTTTGAAACGCAGCGTATAGGAAAGCATGAAAATAGCCTGTTTATTCCAAATGGAAATGGGATATTTTTTTATTAAAGGAAACTGAGCATAAATATCCGTCAGGGATGCAGACTTTTGAAAAGAAACTGAGCTAAATTGATTCGTCAGAGATTCAGCCTTTTGAGTTGAAAAGAAACTGAGCTAAATAGGAAATTTTGAATTGAAAGGGAAGATCTGTGGGAATTCTGATTAATTGATTGTGGGAATTTTGGAAAAAAAACTAACTGAACACTATTTTAAGACGCTACTGTACACAATGTTAAATGATTTTCCATTCGGGGAAAGAATGTGGAGATTCTGGGCATTTGACACACACGAACATGCTACATACAGCTGACCATGAGAGAAGCACGGTTTTTCTAAGTTGACCCCCGCTACCTGTAACGTTTGCCCTTGCGCTTTATTAATTGTCATTGCAAAACTGAGCTTAATAGGGAACTGCAACCTTTTGAATTGAAAAGGAAGATCTGTGGAAATTATAGGGATCCGTGGTATAATAACATTTTCACCTTTTCCTACGCCTGTCAAAATTGTAGCACCGATTATGTTCCGTCCAAGATGTGTCACACGCAGCCTTGTCTCGTTACATAACCGAGGAGCATCTAAATTTCGCATTAGCATGACTGGGACGCCTAATTTTAATTGAAGCTTATGTGAGGGCACACCTGACAACTCTAGAGAATTTAGAAACTCTACGGGATATGAAGTGCTCTGTTCTGTGTCCATAACTGTGTCTACTGACAAATACTCTGTTATTTCTCCTGCTACTTCGCTTAATATATCTGAATTTATTTTGTTAACGCTCTCATTTTTTTGGTGCAAGAATCGCCCTTTCACATAACCATTTGTCTTCATGCATGTTGTTCGTTAAATCTGAATAAACGCTCGCAATTAATTCGGAATGACTCTGTACTAAATTACAAAAATCTCTCGTCAATTTAACGCACCCCTCAGCATCCGTTTCCAACCGCCCATCGCCAATTTTTAATAGTGTGTCAGCATAGTTTCCAGCATTGATATCATTATACAAATGCACTCTCATGTTCGTAGTTAAACTGAATTTTGTCACCTTGTTCCATAAAATAGACGACTTGAGGCATGCTTTAATTTCATCTGCAGGTGTGCCCTTTTGAATGACAGGTAAAGTTTGGCGAAAGTCACCAGCCAGTAAAACCACCATTCCTCCCATTACATCGGTATTGCTGCGCAAATCCTGGAGCGTTTGATTTAGTGCTTCTACAGCTTTTTTATGCGACATTGTACTTTCGTTCCACACTAAAAGTTTGCATTGTCGTAGCATTATACCTCGTGCACTATTTTTGCTAAAGTTGCAGATCGGCGATTCTTCCTGGGCTAGATTTAGAGGGAGTTTTAAAACAGAATGTGCAGTGCGGTCCCCGCTTAGCAGCGTGGCGGCTATACCGGAGGAAGCTACGGCCACAGCAATGTTTTTATCTTTCCGTACTTGCGCTAATAATAAATTTAACAAAAATGTCTTCCCAGTTCCTCCAGGGGCATCTAAAAAGAAAAGTGCACCATTTCCAGATTCAATTTGTCCTAATACTTTGTCAAAAACTCGTTTTTGTTCGGGAAACAAGCGGGGTACAAATTCGGCTACTTGCTGCTGCAAAGCTGGTATATCGTAGTTTGTTTCACGTATAATTTCATCACTTAGTTCATTTTCGGTTGTTCGCTGAGGGCTTATCATTCCAAAGTAGCTTAATTTTTTGCCTACCATTGCCATTACTTTATCTTCAATTTTTCCAAGTGCTTCATTATAAATGTGTTCATTGT
Organism: Parnassius orleans; assembly: GCA_029286625.1. Lineage (NCBI taxonomy): Eukaryota > Metazoa > Arthropoda > Insecta > Lepidoptera > Papilionidae > Parnassius > Parnassius orleans. The sequence goes on along the minus strand of JAGSMP010000086.1, from coordinate 97,610 downwards.
ATGTCATGTTCGCGTGTGTCTGCTGTAACCTTCGCAAAATATCTTCCGCCATGTACTCTTTATATTTGTCCCACAATTTATGTGCATTAGATAGCCCGCAAGATTATATGAGAGTTGCATAAAGATCCCTAATTTTGGCTGGTGACTGGCACTGCACAGCTTCCTCCATGGTTTCATCCCAGTGATTATCGTTTTCTAAAAGATGCAGAGCTTCACATGCTTCTCTATAAGTGGCGCATTCCTGACCGTTGACAGTTTTAAGGTCTTTATATCCTGTTGGACCCCGAACATGGTGCAATCGTAAACAGAAACATTCAAAATTAGTTACATGGACGGTATACACGCGACCAAGGGCATCTGATGACTTTACACCGGGCCAATTTGCAACAGGCGCGCCTTGAATACGGCGTTTCCACTCCTTCCTAGATGTGTTCCAAGTATAATAGCGGGGGACTTCAGAAAATAACAACGTTTTTGCAAAGGGGTCGGTTTGACAAAGTTGAAAGAAGGCTGTTAGTGTAGTTTTTTGGCGGTGATGCAATTCTTTCTTGGAAATTTCTTTCGGTGAAATATACACGCTCTCCATTTTCTAAGTGCACAGCAAGGTGAGTAACTGTTGGGTGCCTTTCGTGTAAAGGGAAGCCAAGGAGACGCCACGCTGCCTCGTTACTGCTGACATAACGCCCTGCTTGAGAGGTCTGTACTTCATTAACGGGATTTGCCTCACCTTCACTCCTGAGATTAAATATTGCTTGGTCGCTTCCTTTATTTATGTACTTACAGATATACTTGATTGCGCGGACAGAGCTACATGCTTCTATATTAATGTGGGCATTAAACATTTTACATAGAATGGGCGAATACGGGACAATCCAGCTGTTATCTAAGGTTTCGAACGCTCCAGAGCGAGATTTGATTGTAACTTTCCTGCCACCATCTTCGGGAGCTCTGCGTCTGTATAAAGGGCAGCCATTGTCATTGTGCACTGTTTCTTTTAATAGCTGTTTAGGGAATTTCTTTGTACATTTTCCTTCTTTCATACATGGCGATATTGAATTTCGTGCTCCACATGGACCGTGAATCATATTTCGGACGATGGTATCATACAATTCTTTATCTTGCTCAGGATCCGGAATCTCGGCGCTTATTATGTCGTTTATTTGGCTGGGCCGCAACTTCTCTTTAAGCCATATTAGAATGTGGGCCTGCGGTAATCCTCTTTTTTGCCATTCAATTGAATACATGAAGCACTGCACCTCTCCGAAAATTTTCCCTTTGTTAATTACATACATTAATTTTTGTACTATTAATCTAAATACTCTAGCAACTAAATCGTGTCTGTCAGTACTTTTTTGGCCCGGCATTAGCTCCTCGGTTATTTCTTTCCATGTGGGATTGCAAGCAAAAGTAACAAAAAGATCAGGTCTTCCGTAAGTTCGTACATAGGCAAATGCGTCTTGTGTGTACTCATGTAGGTAGTGGGACTGTTAACGAATGATGAGGGCAGAATTACCATTTTACCTAAATCTCTGGGGTTTACATTGGCGTCGCTAGAAACTGCATCTTGTAAATGTATATAATTCTCAACGCGCAGCTTTTTTGATTTAAAGATATATAACGGAGACGTTCACTTTCTACCTTCACATACATGTCTACCAAAATTCATGAAATAATTGTCTACACCGGGCTAAGTGGTTAAAATAATTTTCTCGCAACATCATATGATACGCATAAAATCCATACATGATACTTTTTGTTCGGAGTAGGCTCCTTTGTGACCGGGTTAATGAGTGGAATTTGAAATGATAACCCTCTTGTCCTTTGCAATAAATCGATGGGTATTGCAGAGCGTCATAAAACTTGTGTGTATCGGCTACCGTTGCAACGTATCATCACGTGCTCGCAAGACAATGTCTCGTGAAGAAAATTGATCACCACTAATTACGGCTGCTATTTCGTTTATCAAAGGTGCATTGTAGCGCCTTTCATGCTCTCCTCGAGGGGTCCGATCTGCGTGAATGACGACTTTATAATCCTCTTCAGGTAGGTTTTCTAAAGCAGTTTTAAATGTTTTGACTAAAATGTTACGTTCATGCAAGAATCTTTGAATTTTGAACACTGTGTCTCTCTCAACTCCCTGGATAAATTGGCAGCGACGATCTACCTCAATTTCTTCGTCACCCATAAAATATACTTGTAAAAATTTATGCTGTTCGTTTTCAGCTGGAAAAAGTGAACCTATTCTATGATAAATTTGCCCTTGCACCGTAAATGTAGGCGAAAATCCCGGCATTATTATTTCCCGGTCAACTCCGAAGGACGTCATTTGAAAGCATGAGTTATATTTCCGGATCCTGTTTAAAAAGCGCCGTGACTCATTAGCATCATATAAAAGAGTGTTCTCTAATTGCTTTTAAAGTAAAAAACTTTTATTTGATATAACTTTTACACGGTTTCATTATTGATGGAACTTCTACAAATCGCTTAAATAGTGATTTAATGGCATCTTATGTCTTTATTTAGTGTCATGAATTCGTATGGCTGGGTCCAGAAAGACAGCCTCGTACTGCTTGAAGCACAGTGTTTGGCAACCCTTCACTAGATATGGTGACCTGATATAACATGCACGGAACCAATGGATCCGTGGCTCTGATCCGAGCTTTATGGCATCTATGGTGGAGGTTATATTCAGCAGTGGACATTTGACGGAATGTAATGACGATGATGATAAAAGATGAGTCAGAGACACATGTTGCAATGAAATTATTTAGTACTAGCTGTTATCCATTGCTTTTTGAATTGAAAGAAAACTGAGTTTTATAGATTTGTCAGAGATGCAGCCATTAAAAACTGAGCAAAATTGATTCGTCAGCCTATTTAAATGTTTTGAAACGCAGCGTATAGGAGCATGAAAATAGCCTGTTTATTCCAAATGGAAATGGGATATTTTTTAATTAAAGAAACTGAGCATAATTATCCGTCAGGGATGCAGACTTTTGAAAAGAAACTGAGCTAAATTGATTCGTCAGAGATGCAGTTTTCTGAATTGAAAACTGAGCCAAATAAAAGATCCGTCAGAATTCAGCCTTTTGAGTTGAAAAGAAACTGAGCTAAATAGGAAATTTTGATTGAAAGGAAGATCTGTAGAATTCTGATTAATTGATTGTGGGAATTTTGGAAAAAAACCTGAACACTATTTAAGACGCTACTGTACACAATGTTAAATGATTTTCCATTCAGGAAAGAATGTGGAGATTCTGGGCATTTGACACACACGAACATGCTACATACAGCTGACCATGAGAGAGCACGGTTTTCTAAGTTGACCCCTTACCTGTAACGTTTGCCTTGCTTTATTAATTGTCATTTAAAACTGAGCTTAATAGGGAACTGCAACCTTTTGAATTGAAAGGAAGATCTGTGAAATTAGGGATCCGTGGTATAATAACATTTTCACCTTTTCCTACGCCTGTCAAAATTGCACCGATTATGTTCCGTCAAGATGTGTCACACACAGCTTGTCTCGTTACATAACCGAGGAGCATCTAAATTTCGCATTAGCATGACTGGGACGCCTAATTTTAATTGAAGCATGTGAGGCACACAACAACTCTAGAGAATTTAGAAACTCTACGGGATATGAAGTGCTCTGTTCTGTGTCCATAACTGTGTCTACTGACAAATACTCTGTTATTTCTCCTGCTACTTCGCTTAATATATCTGAATTTATTTTGTTAACGCTCTCATTTTTTGTGCAAGTCGCCCTTTCACATAACCATTTGTCTTCATGCATGTTGTGTTAAATCTGAATAAACGCTCGCAATTAATTCGGAATGACTCTGTACTAAATTACATCTCTCGTCAATTTAACCCCTCAGCATCCGTTTCCACCATCGCCAATTTTAATAGTGTGTCAGCATAGTTTCCAGCATTGATATCATTATACAAATGCTCTCATGTTCGTAGTTAAACTGAATTTTGTCACCTTGTTCCATAAAATAGACGACTTGAGGCATGCTTTAATTTCATCTGCAGGTGTGCCCTTTTGAATGACAGGTAAAGTTTGGCGAAAGTCACCAGATAAAACCACCATTCCTCCCATTACATCGGTATTGCTGCAAATCCTGGAGCGTTCGATTTAGTGCTTCTACAGCTTTTTATGCGACATTGTACTTTCGTTCCACTAAAAGTTTGCATTCGTGCATTATACCTCGTGCTATTTTTGCTAAAGTTGCAGATCGGCGATTCTTCCTGGGCTAGATTTAGAGGGAGTTTTAAAACAGAATGTGCAGTGCGGTCCCCGCTTAGCAGCGTGGCGGCTATACCGGAGGAAGCTACGGCCACAGCAATGTTTTATCTTTCCGTACTTGCGCTAATAATAATAATTTTAACAAAATGTCTTTTAGTTCCTCCAGGGGCATCTAAAAACAAAAGTGCACCATTCCAGATTCAATTTGTCCTAATACTTTGTCAAAAACTCGTTTTTGTTCGGAAACAAGCAGGACAAATTCGGCTACTTGCTGCTAAGCTGGTATATCGTAGTTTGTTTCACGTATAATTTCATCACTTAGTTCATTTCAGTTGTTCGCTGAGGGCTTATCATTCCAAAGTAGCTTAATTTTTGCCTACCATTGCCATTACTTTATCTTCAATTTTCCAAGTGCTTCATTATAAATGTTCATTGTATGTCATGTTCGCGTGTGTCTGTAACCTTCATAAATATCTTCCGCCATGTACTCTTTATATTTTTCCCACAATTTATGTGCATTAGATAGCCCGCAAGATTATATGAGAGTTGCATAAAGATCCTAATTTTGGCTGGTGACTGGCACTGCAGCTTCCTCCATGGTTTCATCCCAGTGATTATCGTTTTCTAAAGATGCAGAGCTTCACATGCTTCTCTATAAGTGGCATTCCTGACCGTTGACAGTTTTAAGGTCTTTATATCCTGTTGGACCCCGAACATGGTGCAATCGTAAACAGAAACATTCAAAATTAGTTACATGGACGGTATACGCGACCAAGGGCATCTGATGACTTTACACAGGCCAATTTGCAACAGGCGCGCCTTGAATACAGCGTTCCCTCCTTCCTAGATGTGTTCCAAGTATAATAGCAGGGGACAGAAAATAACAACGTTTTTGCAAAGGGTGACAAAACAAAGTTGAAAGAAGGCTGTTAGTGGTTTTGGCGGTGATGCAATTCTTTCTTGGAAATTTCTTTCGGTGAAATATACACGCTCTCCATTTTCTAAGTGCTACAAGGTTGTAACTGTTGGGTGCCTTTCGTGTAAAGGAAGCCAAGGAGACGCCACGCTGCCTCGTTACTGCTGACATAACGCCCTGCTTGAGGTCTGTACTTCATTAACGGGATTGCCTCACCTTCACTCCTGAGATTAAATATTGCTTGGTCCTTCCTTTATTTATGTACTTACAGATATACTGATTGCGCGACAGAACATGCTTCTATATTAATGTGGGCATTAAACATTTTACATAGAATGGGCGAATACGGGACAATCCAGCTGTTATCTAAGGTTTCGAACGCTCCAGAGCGAGATTTGATTGTAACTTTCCTGCCACCATCTTCAGGAGCTCTGCGTCTGTATAAAGGGCAGCCATTGTCATTGTGCACTGTTTCTTTTAATAGCTGTTTAGGGAATTTCTTTGTACATTTCCTTCTTTCATACATAGCGATATTGAATTTCGTGCTCCACATGGACCGTGAATCATATTTCGGACGATGGTATCATACAATTCTTTATCTTGCTCAGGATCCGGAATCTCGGCGCTTATTATGTCGTTTATTGGCTGGGCCGCTTCTCTTTAAGCCATATTAGAATGTGGGCATGCGGTAATCCTCTTTTTGCCATTCAATTGAATACATGAAGCACTGCACCTCTCGAAAATTTTCCTTTGTTAATTACATACATTAATTTTGTACTATTAATCTAAATACTCTAGCAACTAAATCGTGTCTGTCAGTACTTTTGGCCCGGCATTAGCTCCTCGTTATTTCTTTCCATGTGGGATTGCAAGCAAAAGTAACAAAAGATCAGGTCTTCCGTAAGTTCGTACATAGGCAGATGCGTCTTGTGTACTCATGTAGGTAGCAGGGACTGTTAACGAATGATGAGGGCAGAATTACCATTTTACCTAAATCTCTGGGGTTTACATTGGCGTCCTAGAAACTGCATCTTGTAAATGTATAATTCTCAACGCGCAGCTTTTTGATTAAAGATATATAACGGAGACGTTCACTTTCTACCTTCATACATGTCACAAAAATTGATGAAATAATTGTCTACACCGGGCTAAGTGGTTAAATCATTTTCTCGCAACATCATATGATACGCATAAAATCCATACATGATACTTTTTGTTCGATAGGCTCCTTTGACCGGGTTAATGGTGGAATTGAAAATGATAACCCTCTTGTCCTTGCAATAAATCAATGGGTATTGCAGGCGTCATAAAACTTGTGTTATCGGCTACCCGTTGCAACGTATCATCACGTGCTCGCAAGACAATGTCGTGAAGAAAATTGATCACCACTAATTACGGCTGCTATTTCGTTTATCAAAGGTGCATTGTAGCGCTTTCATGCTCTCCTCGAGGGTCAGTGCGTGAATGACGACTTTATAATCCTCTTCAGGTAGGTTTTCTAAAGCAGTTTAAAATGTTTTTAAAATGTTACGTTCATGCAAGAATCTTTGAATTTTGAACACTGTGTCTCTCTCAACTCCCTGGATAAATTGGCGACGATCTACCTCAATTTCTTCGTCACCCATAAATATACTTGTAAAATTTATGCTGTTCGTTTTCAGCTGGAAAGTGAACCTATTCTATGATAAATTTGCCCTTGCAGTAAATGTGGCGAAAATCGGCATTATTATTTCGGTCAACTCGAAGGACGTCATTTAAGCATGAGTTATATTTCCGGATCCTGTTTAAAAGCGCCGTGACTCATTAGCATCATATAAAAGAGAGTTTTCAAAGGTTCTTCTGGTTCCCCAAGTAACGGAAGAGACACTTTGCCATTGGAATGCCTGCATGCCTGCGGTCTCATCTTTCCATTTAAAGCGCTGCAAAATCGACACGCCTTGTCCATCAGTCCGATCACAACTAATCTTGATTTCAAAATCAAAATACACTCTTGCAATTCCTATCCCGGATTGGCTAACTGTGTTTGTCCCGTTATTAAAAACCGACAAAACTAAGTATCTGGGGTGATAGTTGACCAACGGTTATCCTGGCATCCACATCTTGAACAAGTAACAGACAAGGTTAGGAACTGATCTGGATATTTAAGACCTTAGATATGTAGTGCCGGGTGAGAAATCAGGTAGCCAGTTCTCTCATAGAAATATACTTAAGGAGATCTATATGGCGTTAGCACAGTCCCTACTAACATACTGCATCCCAATCTGGGGAGGACTGGTAAAACAAAATGTTGGAGGTTGAACGTGCACAACGTGCTCTTCTGAAAGTAATGCACTTCAAAAATAGGAGGTTTCCAACAGATGAACTTTACTCCATCAGTAAAGTCTTATCAGTGAGAAAATTATATGTTCTGCTCACTGTATTAAAAAAACATAAAACCTTAACCTACGATGACAGCATCAAACAAAAAAGAACAAAAGCTGTCGTTTCATTAAATAAATCTAAAACTGCATTTGCTAGTAAACAATACTCAAGCCGCTCCGTTTTACTATATAACAAATTAAACAAAGAACTAGAGATTTACAGCAAAACAAATAAGGAATGTAAGAAATTGATTACTAATTTTTTATCTCCCTTAAATTATGAGGAAACAGAGACATTATTACAATACAGATACTAAATGAACATATACATACATACACCCATTCTCAGAACATACACACTACTCATACAACATGCACTAATTTATATACCACATCACATTCTACAACTACTATATACACACTCTATATATAAAAATACTACCATAATATGTTTATTATTGATATATTAATGCTTTGAGACTGATGGTAGGATTCTAAAGTTATGTTTTATTATCTTCATTATTTATTTTAGAATATTTTATTTCGTTAATATTGTAATTCTTAACTATGGAAGAGCAAGTCACCTGTTACAGGCATTATTTTTGCTTACTAGGTGACTTCGATCACTGATCACATGATGTAACATTAATGTTTGACGAAATAAATAATTTATTATTATTATTATTATTATTATTAAAGTAGATTGACGCTCTGCCTGTTCAAGACGCCTTTGCTGACTTTGATCAGGTGTTTCAGTAGCTCTTAAAGTAGCTTGACGCACTGCCTGTTCAAGACGCCTTTGCTGACTTTGAGCAGGTGTTTCAGTAGCTCTTAAAGTAGCTTGACGCTCCGCCTGTTCAAGACGCCTTCACTGACTTTGAGAAGGTGTTTCAGAAGCTCTTAAAGTAGCTTGAAGCTCTGCCTGTTCAAGACGCCTTTCCTGACTTTGAGAAGGTGTTTCGGAAGCTCTTAAAGCAGCCTGACGCTCTGTCTGTTTAAGACGCCTTTGCTGACGTTGAGAAGGTGTCTCAGATGCTCTAAAAGCAGCCTGACGCTCTGCTTGTTCTTGCCTTCTCAGTTCAGCATCTTCTAAAGATTCTAGCGATGGAGCTAATCTTTTCGCTTGTCTTTGAAAAGATTCTCTTGAAAGGCTGGACTTACGTTTGCGAGGCATTATGAAGTAAGAAAAAACCTATTTATAAAAAAACGTTAAAATACCTAAAAGGAATTAAATTTCCTTTTAACCCTAGAGTGGGCGCGCTATGAGCATTTTGCCGCACTGTGAAAAAAAATGTTAATAATATTTAAACCGGTAGTTATTGAAGGTCAAGCGTCTCAGTAGCTGCGTGTACACTCCTCCCGCACCCCCCCCCCCTCGTAGTTACGAAAAATCAGTGCGCAGCCGACTACAGGAAGACGAAGTTGTTGTGCACTGGTCCTGCGACGCGGCATATTGCTAAGTGCGCGCCCACTGACGTAGTTAAAATTTCACGTTATAACATATTTATTTTTGGCCAAATGACATTTTTTTTAAGTACTGCATTGTTTTGTTTATTTATGTACCTGTGTAGTATAATTTTATGAAGTTAAGAGTAATTTTTTATTCTGAGGCATTGTTTTGTATCTTTTCAGATTTTCATTTCAGCAAAATGAATAAGCAGGCGCAAATTTGTTCGTGGTTAGAGGAATCTGATTTAGAAGAGACCGGTGCACAATGTTTCGACGAAAGTATGTCTGAAAGCGATCGGGACAGTGAACATTTGGAACATAATAGTGATACCGAACAGTCAGGAGATGAAATGATGTCATCGGAGACATGTTTCCATCGACTCAATTTAGGCGATCATCGGCCATCTACCAGTTTCAATCAGTTTACAACGATTCCTAGGAGTCGCAGCCGTTCTCCTGTCACCTCCCGGAGACCATCACGCAGTTCACGTCGACATCGTAACGTTTGTCGTCTATATCTTCATCAACATCTTCAAATTCATCGAGCGATGAACCTTTGGCTCGCATACGAGACAGACAAATTCGAACATTTTGAACTAAGACAAATTTCATTGAACCTACTACAAATCGTTCTCCAAGAGTGCCTGTGTACAAAGGTAAAGATGGAACAAAATTTTTAAAAAGTCCTCCTTCAAGACCTAACGTACGAACAAGAGCTGAAAATATAGTTACGAATTCTCCTGGAGTGCGTGGATAAAATGCTAAAAATTTTCTTTTCTTTACTCAAGAAATTCTAGAAGGTATAGTTTCTTTTATTAACATCCGCATACGTGTTAATCAGCACAAGTTTTTACGAGAAAGAGATACTAAAGAAACTGATATATTAGAAATAGAAGCTTTGATAGGTCTTCTTTTGATAGCAGGCTTGAAAAAAATGAATCATGTGAATATTCAGGAAATGTGGAATGACGATGGTACTTCCCCTGATATATTCAAAGCAACCATGTCAATCAAGAGGTTTTACTTTTTGATGAGGAACATTCGTTTTGACGACATTCATACTAGAACGGAGCGGGTCAAGCTAGATAACATGGCGGCAATGAGAGATATTTTTGAATCTTTTGTAAGTAACTGTCTAGCTTATTATAAGATTGGAGAAAATGGTACTATTGATGAGATGTTGGAGTCATTTAGAGGACGAGGTAATTTTCGTGTTTACATGGCAAACAAACCAGCCAAGTACGGCATAAAAATAAACGCTCCCGTTGATTCAAAGTCCAGTAATTTGGAAGTTTATGCAGGTAAACAACCAGAAGGAAGCTTTTCTGCTGACAATAGTCCTACATCCCTGGTGATAAGATTGGCCAAAAATATTTTGAACACAGGCCGAAACCTTACAGTGGACAATTATTTCACATCCATTCCACTTGCTTATCAACTTGTGCACTCTTACCGTACAACTATTGTGGGTACTTTGGGAAAAAATAAAAAATAAATTCCGCTGGAGTTTCTCAATACGAAAGAAAGAGCTACCCCAAGTACAATGTTTGGTTTCAATGAAAAAAAAGTACTTGTATCCTATTTTCCTAACAAGAAACCAAAAAAGTCGTTCTACTTTTGTCAACATTGCATGATGACGATAAGATAGACGAATCAACCGGTGATGATGCGAAGCCCGAAGTAATCACATTTTATAACGGTACTAAGGGTGGAGTGGATACTGTTGACCAGATGAAAGAAGAATACTCTGAGGGCAGAATGACTCGGAGGTGGCCAATGAGCTTATTCTTTTCAATTTTGAATATTGGCGGGATAAATAGTCAAATTATTTACACAGCAAACACTAAAACTGTCTTACTGTGTAGAATGTACCTAAAAGAGATATCCCTCGCCCTGGTCAGACCACATTTAATGAAAAGATCTAGCATAATGACATTCCCGAGTTCAGTAAGAAGACAAATCGCTCGCTTTTTACCAATGGAGAACCAAGAAACCCATGAAAAGCGAGAGGGAATATGCTCAATATGTCCTACGAGAAAAAATCGACGAACAAAAAAAGGGTGCAAAGTATGTGCTAAATTACTGTGCAACGAGCACTGTGTTTACCTGTGTGAGGGTTGTTTTGACGGGGCATACGGTCAAGATGCCTAAAAAGTGTTTTTTTTTTCTCATTTCTTTCGGTTTTGTTTATTATATAAGAGATTATGTGAAGTCGTTCCATATTTTGTTACATTTTTTTGAGAATAACTTTAAGTTGATTTTTTGAGACTGATTTATGAGACTGAATTAAAAAGTTTGATTTTTCTAAAAGCTTATGTTTTACTTAAGGCTAACCTTTTGTCATTTATAGTAAATTTAAACAATTAATATGTAATATTTTAGTTTTTATAAGAGCGCCAAAATGCTATACACGCGCCCACTAACGTTCCATTAAAAGGCGCGCCCACTGTGGGGTTAAATTTTTTTTTTTAAAGCAAATCCAAAATATCTAAAAGGAATAAATATTCCTTTTAAATATTTTTTAAAATCAAAACAACAAAACCAATTCAAGACACAACACGAATCCGAAAACGATAGCCAAAAAAAAATCGAATCAACAAACCAAATCACAAAACAAATCGCAGAAAACCGAAATCGAAAGCAGTAGTCAATATAAATATAACCAACGAAAAAAGAAGTAAGTGTATAGGTACCGTATACACTATCTATACTATTAATATTCCTTTGAAATATTGTTAAACAACCTAAAACAACGAAAACCAATTCACGATTCTAAATAAACATAATCCAAAATCAGAGCCAGAGTCTAAATATGTATAAAGGAATACCAACCAAATCAACAAAACCGATCCAAGAAAATACACAAATCCGAAAATGAAAGCCAATATAAATCCATTCAACCTTAACCAAACCACAAAGCAAATAACAAACAACCGAAATCGAAAGCAGGTAGTCGAATAAGCTACGAAATAGAAACAATTTAAGCGTATAGGTACCGTATACACTATAAGTTGACGCGCGGCTCAACGGCGGGAGTTAAGTACATGTCAGGAAACATTTCTTTACCGCGTTTTAAAAACCTAGTAACGACATCTAGCGGAATCAATTTAAACTATGTATACGTTAGTTAATAAGAACTCTCAAAAAATATTTTTCTTATAATTTTGCATAATTTTTCTTATTGTAATACCGATTCATTCATAACCACATATAAGAACTGTATTCATTTGCGTTCAATAAATATTACTAAGGCTTATTAATAAGGCTTACTAAGAACTGTTTCTACCATTGTTAAGTAATAGTTAAGGGTGAAAGCGTGACAGGTGGTGATAGTATTTCTGATCCATACTTATAATCACGCCTGTAACCCTTGCGGGGTAGGCAGAGCATCAACGGATTACTTAATATCGTCTGCGAGGTTATCGCCTATTCTGTGAATTACGATGCACCAAAACGTTTGAAGAAAATCAGCTGGTGAATTTTATGTTTTTTATCGCTCTCTTACCGGTCCTGCGTGGAAAAATACAGATCCATACATGTTTTATCTTCATTTTGGTAAAAAGACATAATAATCCAGATATTCTGACTTTCTGTGTTCGTACCGTCGTCAGTCTTGTAGAATCACGGTGGCGCCACCTAGATGAATTTAATTTTGCAACATATTCGATTTTCCCACGGGAATGATATGTTTTTCCGCTGAAAAAAGTAGCCTATGTCACTCTACAGCCACCGAACTATCCCCATACAAATAATCATACCATGCCGACGCTCTGTTGCGACGTGAAAGAAGGACAAACTTGTGCAACATATTCGATTTTCCCACGGGAATGAGATGTTTTTCCGCGGAAAAAAGTAGCCTATGTCACTCTACAGCCACCGAACTTTCCCCATACAAATCATGCCATACCGACGCTCTGTTGCGGACAAACAAACAAACAAACACACTTTCGCATTTATAATATTAGTATGGATAATATTAGTATGGATTTTAAAGTTGGTAGTAGTAATTACTACCTAGAAATCCGTCTGGGTTGCTTCATCATTCTGTAACTAGAGAGTATAGTTACAGTTTGTGTATGTTGACAGGATTAATTCCTCTTGTGAGGTTTTGTTTCATATACATAATACCTTTTGTTTATTAAAATATAAAAAGTGACGATCCGCTCAGGCTTCGGCAACAGAGCCACCTACCGGGTTCAATTGTGAATCTAAACTATCCAGGGACCCACCCAAACACACACACAAAAAATCGGGATGTGGCTGTGTAGTGGACATGGCCGTGTGTTTTACGTGAATATGTGGAGCAAAATGACCTCAAAATAACTGCGCTCACCCCTCCACCGCGCGCGATGTCTCACAGTTCTCACTCAACGTAACGAATGCTTTCATCCTTTATCTATAAAGTGATATAATTAAGTTTTGGATGAAAATAATAGATATGTAACTGCAACACCGAACTGTATCTCCCGATTTTGTTATCATCAGTTTTCTGAATTGCCTCCCACTATATACTATATTAATTTTCTTATACAATACGGCAGTATATAATACGACACATGTTTCGCCTCTACACGAGTACACGTATTATCGATAGTGGTATGTCATTCCTAGTGTGGTGGTTTTGGGAGTGGTAGTGCTGGGGGTGGTGGTGCTGGGATTGGTGGTGACGGAGATAGTGCAAGCAATTGAGGTGCTCTTCAAACTGGGCAGGACACATCATTTTATTTCTTTACGCGGAATTAAGCAAATTAAGTTATAACAACTTCATTATAATGGATTTCCGCAAAGTAATGCCTGATTCCATTAATTGTCCCACTATAGAAGCAATTTTAAAGACGTATTCACGTCAAAAATTTCATCAAAATCAGTCCAGCCATTTAGGAGGGGTGTGTATCAGTGACAAACATACGTACAGAAGTATTATATGTATAAATATGTGACACTAGTGCATATTAAGCTATGAAAAATCAAGTACTATAATATAGCAATAGTACATACAATGTTTTACATTTCTAATCAAATTCAATATCCTTATCACCTTTTAGTTCTAGTGTTTGAACTGTAATGACGTAAAAAATGCTTACTTTATATCCTATAATTGTTTAGTTTAAAGGCTCTGCGTGCTAAGTCTTTGTTTTAACGATCATCTAACTCAAACCTAGTTTTTACTTTTACACAAGAATTAATGATTACTTTTGCAAAAACAATAAAATAAAAATTAATTAATTATTTTTTTCCTCGTCGTTCGTAATGCGTATTTTTATTAGCGAGGTCTACATTTCTATTAAATTACAATGTGTTTACTCAAGGCAATAATAAATTGGCTTTTGTTAAAGTAAGCCAGTGCGCCTTATCTTCAGCTTCATCATCACCTATCCACTTATTATCACGTGGTATTGTAGTCGAGCACTGGCTCTTACTCTATTAAAAGAAACATATGTTTACTTATTATAAGCCAGACTACGTTGATACGTGGGAGAGTCATGCTGCAGCTACTTGTATTAGTAGTATATTTGTAGCACGAATGGGTCGGCTCGACCGGGGAAGGACCACGCTCTCACGGAATACCAGCGTAAAATAGCAGTTTAACGCTACTGTGTTTCGTATGGTGACTGTAGAGAACCGGAGACCCTATTTACTGGAAACGAGGCATTCCATCTTAGTCCTCACGGGTGATAACGCATCTGCATTTTGATTCGTAATCGAAGATAGATGTAGATGTCTATGGGCCACAGCAAACACTTACCATCAGGTGGACTGTGTGCTCGTTTGTCACCCTTATACTATAAAAAAAGACTACAATTCCGTGATGGTAAGTAGTCATGAAACTCACTCGTAAATCGCACTGTCTTAGCGTAAAGCCTATTCACTATTACCTTGAAAACTGTCAGGTTGTGGCGAAGAAGACTTCTCGTATAACTAATAAATTAAATCCTTACGCAAACATACCACTGCAAGACTTCAAGATGCTGTGAGTTTTTTCTGCGTATATCGGATCAAAAATTCATTATCATTTTAAGTTGATGGTAGCCGTGGTAAACTATGACATTGGTACGTCAAATGTATTAGTACCCCGTCACTCTACACTCTACTCTACTCGCAACATCGGGAATATGAAAAAGCTTGATTATACGTTATAAAATCCTTAAGAATTATACTCTAGTATAATTGAATTACAATTGTACATAGGTGTTCGTATTTAATTATTAATTATAGATCAAAACGTAGGTACTCTTTCGAGTTTTACAGTCAGTTTTACTGCATCTTACTTACATTACTCTTTTTAGTATACCTTTCATGCCAACTATTGAACCATCCCTTCTTTGAAATAAAATTATTTGTCCATTATAATGAACATCTTTCGAAGCGATAGAGTTCGGTGATGCATAATTAAGTTATCCCAAGCGTTAACACCAAACTAAAGTTTTGAGGTTGCAAGTTAACTATAACTTAAAGTGGAGATACTGTTGATAAAGCAATTTCGCTGAAACAGTTTCCGATTATAATACATAGTTTGTGATGAAAAGGAATTCATTTTTGCTTTTATCAAAAGTTATTTAACGAAGCATTCAGAGTCGGCGCTCCAAATGAACCTAGTAGAGCGACCACTCCTTTTTCATATTTTTTTTAAACGTTGCTCTAATCTAAATTTTCTCCTGTATGGTGAGAGCCATTTGCATGGATAAATTGCACACGGACATATATCCAGACTCAAAACAATTATTTGTAAAACATAAAAGCGTTTCTTCTTTTCGGGATTCGAATCCGCGTCCCGCAACGCTTAGCCACTACGTTACCAAGGTACCGCTCAGATTATAATGTACCAAAAACTAATCAATTTTAATTTTTTGATGTTAAAATCTTTAAAAACATACTATGCATTAATGGTGGCGTAAGAGAATCTACTAGCCCATATCATCCTATGGCTGTTATATATGGCGATAGAGAGAAAGAAATTAGTCAACAACATCTCCCTGATAATAATTCAGAATAATAAAAAACAGCGGTTGCCAATCCGCTTCCCAAAATCTATGCTCCGCTGTGGACTTTTGATAACGCCACTACATTTTAATGATGAATGAATGAATAAAACTGAAAAGAATTACTTGTGTTGCCATGCTTACGGCTTTATAAATATTTTATCCTTATAAGAAACCAAAAAAAAAATTAATAGCGTAATGATTATCGTAATCACGTCGATCATGCTATAACTCAACCAAAGATAAAACCGCTTTTTATATCATCAATATCACGTTATAGTATGTAGACATGCAATGTAATGCACGGAAAATAAGTTTTCCTAATATTTCATTTTCAATCCAACGCAAATCACGACTAAAAAATATATTACATTTTAATGTAATATTTAATTTACTAAAATATAAAAGGGTGGTCTATGACAATATAATATTTAAGATTTCATAATCACATACTCGACTCCACAGTGACACTAATTCATTATTGGAGCAACGTATTTCATACGCTTTTAGAACTAAGTCCCATATAACAATATAACAAACAAAGGTCTGTCTATTGCCAATTTTTTTTTAAATTAAATAAAAATAAAAGAGGTTATTGTAATATTAATGACTAAGTAGAGGGTTTTAAAATGATTTATAGATGTTATATGATCAAACGAACTTCAAAGCGATGTTCGATCATTATTATATGAGTCGCTTCATTCAAAGATATTTTAACCAAGTAGTCCCTTTTCCTTGCGCAAGCAACCACGCACGTCTTTTAGATTTCTTTTTTTTAACTACCTCACCCATATCAACTCCAGTTGCTGCTCAGATATTGTAATCATTATTTTAGAGATACACAGTCTGATTTGCAAATCTCGGGGTTCATATGGGAGGGTCGGGAAATTATATCTTCGAATGAAGCGACTCATATAATAATTATCGAACATCGCTTTGAAGTTCGTTTGATCATACGAGTATATTATAATATTTAGTCGCTTCATTTTTCAGATATTTTAACCAAGTAGTTGTTATGAGATAATAAGATTTGTAATTTAATATTAAATTATCGTCTAATTTTTTGGTCAATTGGCTCAGTTCTAGGTCTCTATTTGGGTACCATTTATATATTTTATTAAGTACTAATTGTGGGTCCCAGGTGTGTGAATATTTTGGCCTACTAACATTTTGTTTAGTATTAATGTAAGAAGCAAATATCCATAATTATGTTATGCTACAGGCACCATTGCCAGATTTGTTTGGTCAGATTGTGTAAGTGTAAAATATTGTATTCCTTCCATGCCATTAACACATCTTAAGGCTGTCTTATTGTCAACTCTTAACAATATAGCACAGTTCGACAGTTCCTTTGCCAATGTTTTTAGTGCTAATAATATGGCTAAACGTTCTAAATAATTAATATGATACTTTATTTCGGTTTCCTTCCATGAAACATGAGCGCGATTACCATTGCAAAATGCTCCCCATCCTATTTCCGAGGCATCCGAGAATATTTCTAACTTAAAGTCTGGACTTTTAATAAAATTTGAACATGTAAATATGTTTTGAACCCACCAAATTAAATTATTAAGTATATATCGTTTTAGATTTATTGTGGTGTTATAATTGCGAAATCTTTTTAACAAAAGGTATTTTTGGCGTTTTAGAGTTTTGGTATATAACCATCCATATTTAACGGCCGGGCATGCTGCGGTGAGTATGCCAATTAACTGAGCGAATTCTCTGATCGTGCAGGGGTTAAACCAAGGAACTTTTTAACAAGCTGCGCTTGAGTAACGTTTTCAACGGGCAAGGAAACTTAAAGATTTGTTGTATTATAAATGAATCCTAAAAAATTGCATCTGCGGTATTAATAAGCTCTTGTTTTAATTAATCACGAAACCAAGACAAATTAGAACTCGTAAAGTTTCGTTAACATTACTAAGACATTCTGAATAAGTTTTTTTTTTATAGCATAGGGTGACAAACGAGCACACAGTCCACCTGATGGTAAGTGGGTACTGTGGCCCATAGACATCTACATTTATCCTCAATTAAGAATCAAAATGCACATGCGTTGTCACCCCTGAGGACTAAGATGGAATGCCTCTTTTCCAGTAAGAAGGGTCTCCGGTTCTCTACACTCACCATACGAAACACAGCAGCATTGAGCCGCTATTTTACGCTGGTATTCTGTGAGAGCGTGGTCCTACCCCGGTCGAGCCGACCCATTCGTGCTACAACTATAATATAGTCATCATATTATAGTTGTAGCACGATATATCATCAAGGTACACTACTGATTTATATCCTGGATATCTAATGTGGGTCATAACCTCCTTCATTACTTTTGTAAATACTCTAGGAGCAATGGAAATACCATAGAGCATTGCGTTAAATTCATATGTTATTTTATCAGAACTATCACTCTCAAATTCAAAGTCGTATTACGTATTTACGGGATGATTTTTTGATTGGAATTAAAATATATGCTTCTTTAAGGTCTATAGTGGCTAGAAAGCCATTTTTTGGAATAAGTTTAGACGCTGTCCTATGATCTTCCATTTTAAAATGAGATTTTGCTACAAATTGATTAAATAATTTAAAGTTTAGAATAAATCTTTTTCCACCCTTTTTCGTAGGTGCTAAAAATATACGAGATGTAAATTGGTCCTTTACGGGTGCACAAATGTTAACGGCACCTAGGTCTAAAAGTTAATTAATAGCGATTTTCATATTATCTTGTTTTTCTTGATATGACCATAAAGTTTTAGTTATATGCGGTTGTAGAACACTTTTGCAAAGAGGAATATCGACACCATGACTAACCCATTTTAGAACTGTTTTATTGTCGGTTATTTTAGTCCAACACTCATAATAAATTTTTATTCTACCTGCATGTACCTGGCTCAGGGATGTCGTGTTGGGTCACGTGGTTAGTGGCTGGTCTTCGAATGGCTGGATCAGAGACAGCTCGGTGACTGATTCGTTTCTGACCCCCTCGTCCCCCTCCACTGTTCGAATGGAAGCGAGAAGGTCCTGACCAGTTTCCCTGGTAACCAGGCCGGTTAGCTATTGTTAGCACTCTTGAGCTGGAACTAGAAGGCTTTGAAATAGGCAAAGTTTACTTTATTTGTTCCTCTTGCTTCACGATAGCCTTAGACGCTTTTATTTTTTTCGAGAGATCGTTACCGAATAGTGTGTTATTTCATTCAGAAATGTTTAAAACATTTAAAAATTATTTGTCCACGGTAATAATAAACTTTATTCTAGCCTCCGTATTTTGGTGATGTAGGTCGGATAAAATTTGGCATCCATCGCTAATGAACCTGATGGCATCTACCTGTTATTAACAAACAAGTGTAAACCTCTGCTAATTGCAGTGATACCTACGCCCAATTGTTTTTGGGTAACAGTCATTTTTTTATCACGAAATTTACCATATTCTGATATAGCTGTAGAAATTTCAGGGTTTAGTGTCGGTGCTTGAAGTAACGGATAGTTTTCTGGGATGAGGTAATTTTTGAGAAGAGTATCTCTTATTTCTTTTGTCAAACCTTTTTTTTCAATAATGGTAACCATATTTATTTATTTATTTATTTATTTATTTATTTATTGTGATTAAGTATAATATAATATAAATGTAATCTACAATAAATCGTTTCATTTACAATTAGTTCTTTGTAACTAAAGAGATACATAAAGATGCTGCAAATTTAGCTTCATTAATTATGTTAAGGTCTTTATAACATCTGTTAACACTATCTTTACTCCGTTTGATGCGATATGTATATATAATAGTCCAAACGAGCTTTATAAGAGAAATCGTTTGGACTTGCTGTGCCGTACATAAGGCAAGTAACACAACTAATTTTTATAAGTTATGAAGGTAGATTTTAATTTCTGCGGCAAAATATATTTAGGTTGAAAGAACAATAGGGTTGGATTTAGAATCGTTTGGCAGTAATTTGGGGGAGTAAGGTGTTTTATTTGGTAGAGGTTTGGTTCCCAATTATAGCAATATCACTCGAATTTAAAGGTAATGCACCGTTTTCGAAAAAAAATGTCTGTTATAATCTAAAATGTGTAAAACATGGAAAAACGTATGCAATATTACTGTGAAAGCTGGATAGCATTCAGAATTTTGTGTAAGTGCGGTAAGGACGTAAGACCATGTCAAAGACTAGTTCCACATTATTATATTTCCATGGTATTTTTATTCTTCTGTGGTCTAAACACTCTGTCAAGTGTCAAATCGCATGACGTAGGGGGAAGTCCCGTAACGCCGGACGGCACCTAGCGCCGACACTCGTACTATTTAAGCGAGTATAAATCTGTTCGATTCAAAATACAAGTGAAAGGGGCGCGGGGGGCACACAGGTACAGGATCACGCGCCGCGCCTCGCCAGTGACGCACACGGCCACGGCGGGAGCAACCGTTTGCTGTTTTAGGCGCGAAATCACGGCGTCACCTAAATATCAATGTAAGTAATTCTAGTATATTTATGCATTTACATTTGAGTGGTATTCAAAGATAAAAGTAGTACTTGATTGTTATCCGTAAAATGGTAGAATATTATTAGATCTTTTAAACAATTTTAGTAGGTACCACTTAATGAACGAAAATGTCTGTCCCTTAGCACTGGACACTAAGCCGTCCCTTAGCGCCGGACAGTAAACATATTGATATTTCTTGTGAGAATTTACGTCATTTATTCTAATTATTTAATTTTTTTTAGAGTATAGAAGAAAGAAGATAATTAAAATGGAAGAGAAGAAAAGAAAGGGTCCTGGGAGCCACAGAGCTACAAACTGCTATTGATAAGGTTATGTCAAAAGAAATGAGTGTAAGACAAGCTGCAATGCAATACAATATTCCTAAAGTACTATACATGATAAAATAAAGGCCCTAAATCGAGGAGAAGAAGTAACAATGAAACCAAAGTTAGGTAGGTTCACTAGCACCTTCTCAGCAGAGTATGAACAAGTCTTGGTGGACCACATTAAAGATTTATCGAATAGATGCATGCCGCTCATGAAAAGGAGTTTCTAAAATTAGCATACGACTTAGCTGAAGTCATGAAGATTCCTCATCGATTTAATAAAGAAAAGGCAGTGCTGGTAAACATTTTACTACGACTTCATGAAAGGCATTCTGACATTTCGTTGAGAGCACCGGAATCGACAAGATGATGTGCGCCGTAGGATTTAACAAACCACAAGTGGATCTATCCTACGACAACCTTGAAAGCTGATGAAACAGTACAAATTCACACCCTCAAGAATTTATAACTGTGATGAAACTGGTGTCAGTTGCGTGCACAAACATCAAAAGTTCTCGCTCGAAAGCCATCCGTCAAGTAAGTAAGCTCACTTCTGCTGAGAGGCAAAACATCACAGTTTTGTTATGTATGAGTGCTAACGGTCACTACATACCCCATTTTCGTATTTCTAGACAAAGAATGAATGAAAGGCTTATGGTGAATGCTCCAGCTGAGAGCATCGGTGTGGCCCAGCCAAAAGGGTGGATGAATAGTGACTTTTTTTGCAATATCTAAGAATATTCGTCAAACACACGCAACCAACCAAAGAGAACCCTGTGCTGCTTCTAATGGATGGCCATTGCAGCCACAAGACATTGGCGGTAATCAATTTTTGCAGAGAAAATCATATTCACTTGATGAGTTCACCACCACACACTACGCACAAGCTCCAGCCTCTGTACAGGACATTTATGAAGCCATTTAAAGATGCATACAGCCAACGCTGCGACTTGTGGATAAGAACAAATGCTGGATGTCGGATAACGGATTACGACATTGCTGGTTTGGTCAAAGAAGCATTTATAAAAGTAGCTCGATTGGATATTGCAGTATCTGAATTCAAATGCACTGGAATCCATCCATTTGACAGACATTTATTTTCTGACCTAGATTATTTAGCTGCAGATATGACCAATATACCACTAGAACAAACAGAAACTTCATCGAACGCACTAAACAACGAACAAGCTGTCGTGATATCAAACTTAATCATAGAAGAGCAAATGAAAGAATCTAAACAATCTATTAGTGAGCCTATAACCACAAGTCCCAAACCGTCGACAAGTTCTGCTCCCTATCTTGTTCAGATAATCCATAACTTATCACCGTTGCCTGACGCAGCAAAAACGAACAGCAGCTCGAAAAGAAAAAGTGAACGAAGTGAAATTTTAACTTCATCGCCATACAAAGTGGCAGAAGAAAAAGAAAATGAAAAGAACATGGAAGATAAAAAGAGGAAATAAAATCTAAGTTTAAAGTAGCAATGGGAGGTAAAGAAAGCAAACCAAAGGAATTAAAACCAAAGGAAAGAGCGTAGACAAGAAAAAGAAGCGACAAACGTGAAACCTAAAGGAAAGAAAGAGTGAAGTAGAACCATTAACTGAAACATCTAACACAAACATAACAATTTGCGTAGTTTGCTAGAAGACGCTGACGAAGACTGGATCCAGTGCTCATCCTGTCGTGGGTGGTACATGAAGCATGTGCAGACATTCAGAGTGTGGAGATGGCTTCATATGTGATCGATGCAGGTTATTTTGAAATGTCCGGTGCTAGGGGTATGGCACAAATGTTCGTCCGGTACTAGGTGCCACTTTTTAAAATTATATTTTTTGTTACCAAAGTTTGATTAATAGTATTAATTATTTTTTAGCAGAGGTTGCATTTTTGTTAATTTAATTTGATTTCTAACTTTGTTATCTAATATAAGTCATAATTTAATAAACATTTCTTAAAATATTTTTTGTTTTATTTATAAATAACCTTAGGTGTCCGCCACTAGGGGACTTCCCCCTACTAATTTTTATGCATTCCGCCGTTGGTTGCTCTTCTTACGTGAATTTGTACTCTCCAGTGTACTATTGTAGCTTTTAGAAATACAGTTGTGATAGGAGACAACCCTGCTCTCCTCCCCCCCTCCCCCCTCCTGCCGGAGACAATAAATGTTATCATTTTGAGGTTAGGTTTATGGGATTTTCTTTTTAATTTAACTCAAGAACGGTGTATTACCTTTTGATGGGAGTGGTGTAGGGGGTTAGGGGACACTCCCCCCTCCGTGTGTCCGGGTAGTTAAAAAAATCTAAAAGGTACGTGCGTGGTTGCTTGCGCAAGGGAAGGGGACTACTTGGTTAAAATATCTGTAGAATGAAGCGACGAAATATAATTTAAATTATATCTTAAAAAAGAAGTTCTGAACCAGTGGCAAAAGTATTAAATTATTTTGTACAAATATAATTTCATACTCAATGTTGAATAAAAATTCTTTTCTATTCAGCATTTATTGAAAGTATAGTGTGCCAGTACGCAGAACTGAGTAATTAATTACACTCATCTGTCGTGAAAAGTATAATTTGTTATTTATTGGGAAAAAATCGAATATATTTTCCAACACCGCATACAAAAATAATGTCTGGAAAACATTCTGCGTTTGTGCTATTTATTGCAAATCATTGTAAAGAGAGCTAATATAATAAGAGGCTGTAAGGCATTCCATCTTAGTCCTCCAGTGTTGACAACGCATCTGTGGCCTTCTTTGTTTGTAGTTGGCTGTAGGTGTCCATGGACTACAGTAACCACTCATCAGGTGGACCGTGTCCTTTGGTCACTTCAGTTTTATTATAAAAATAGTTTTTCATAACTTCGACAGAAACAACTAGATTACCCGAGTCTTTGGATTGGGCCACTCCAAAGCGTCCGCGGCTATCTGCACATTATGATTCTACCCTGGTTTAGTTTCCGAACTCCTTTATTACCCGAAACTATAATAAACTATCGAGTATACTTTCAAGATATATAATTCATTTTTAGCCGTCTTAAAAAAGAGGAGTTGTCAATGGTTTACAATTCGACTGTATGTTAGTTTTTTTTTTGTCTTCGTCAATTGTGAACCGTTTTTGATAATCCTATTGTATTAAATAGGTGGCAAATAACAAATGAAGTTTTTAATCTAACTCTTTAGACGACATTGAGGTTGTTATATTATTTAGGCATTAATTCTTATATACATTATGTCTTAGTACCGACTTCATAATATGAAATTATTAAATTATTTTTAGTTCTTTGAAGTCGGCTTTTACTTTTTATTAAAACTTATTTTGTTTTGCTCTTATATTGCGCTACATCATGGGTTCATACTGGCACAGTATACAGGGTCATTTTGCAATATACGCCCAAATTTAACGAGAAAGTTTAGAATAAGTAATATAGGCGAATGGTGAAGAAAAATTAATTTAAAAAACCTTTCTGTCCTTTTTACCTTTAAATTTCAGAATGCGTGGTAATGCATTATTTTAAATGACTGTCATTCAAAAATATTTAACACCTACTCTTAGACCATTTGGTTGAATGTTCTAAGCACCTACTATTTTACTACACATTTGTAAGGGTCGCTCGGTCGGCAAAAGCGTTGTGAATTGAATCACACGCAGAGGAGCGCGCGTACGCGTAGTTGTTGCCCATAAATCACATTCAATTTGGGATAGTTTCAAATAAAAGAAGAAGCCTTATTTACTCGTTTTTTCAAAAACTGTAATAATGATAAATCTACTAATAATAATAATAAAAGTATATACGTCCCACTGCTGGGCACAGGCCTCCTCTCATTTCTGAGAGGGTTTTAGGGCAAGGAAATGTCCGCCGCGCTGCCCCAATGCGTGTTGGCGAACTTCACATATCTTCGAAATATTTTTTTTATGATTTCTCAGATATGCAGGTTTCCTCACAATGTTTTCCTTCATCGTCGAGCACGTGGTAATTCAGCACTTAAAACTGCAATTAACAATTTCATTGGTGCAGAGGGCAACGAAACCGGGTTGTTCGCGTACTGTGAAACTTACATCGAGCGCCAACCATCTGAGCTACCACGGCTGTTATTTATATATTGAAACTTAAATATAAAATTTAGATACTCCTTGAAAAATAACCCTTTATATTCAATAAACGTTTTTATTCATAGACGTTTACAAATAAAAAAAAATCTCCAAGCCTAAAACCAGATTCTATTTATTAACGTAATATTTTAAATAAATTATTAAGCGTAGTAAAATCTGGATGAATCACTGGCGTAACTTTTGAAGTATTCAAAAATCTTCATAAAAAAATCCGGAGGGGGTGTAGCATTCGCCGGTAAATTGCGAACTTTTTGTAGAAAATTGTTATAGCGAGCATTTTCTTCTTGTTTAAACAGTTGCCGCAAATTTACTTCTTCGTACAGTTGTATAACACGCTTAATTTTTTCTGGATTTGAGTTTCCATAACATTCGTTAAAAATATTTCTTTGCTCGCTATTGAAGTGCTGTAATGCGACCACAGCCGTCCAAGTTAATTTATTATTTTCAATGTCGTTAGTGGATTTTCTACTCATTGACTCGCCAACGTCAAAACACTCCGTAAAGTCATTCTAAAAAAATAAAATAAAATAAAAAATTGATAAAAGTGTTACAGCTTATAAACGTCTCACTGCTGGGCACAGGCCTGCTCTTGTTACTAAAAGGGTTATAGTCCACCACATTTATTTCTCAGTTTTATTTCTCAGACACACAGATTTTCTCACAATGTTTTCCTTCACCGTCGAGCGGAAATTTACACGGTGTAAAGCAGTACTTAAAATTCTACTTTATAATTTCATTATTTAATGTTTTATTTAACACAGTTATTTGAAGTATTATGTAATTAACGCCAAACGGTACTATTAGCTACCTTCTACTTGACTAACCGTGTAGTGGTGGTGCAAAAACATCTACTATCCAACATCATCAAGTGGGTCGTAAGAGGCGACAAGAGAAACTGAATGCGACTGAAATTGGCAGCAACGTCTTCCTGATAACAGCTGAATAAAAATAAAAACTGCGGTAGCCAATCCACTTGTCAAGCGTGACAACTATGGCAAATATCGCTCCTACGAAGTAATCTATGAAGGAGGCTGTAATTACAATGGTAAACAAAAAAAAAACGTAGTTTATATTTTACCAAATGCAGTTCTTATTTTTCATATTATATCCGAAAGCGAATTTATCATCTAACTGTGTCTCATAGGTGTCGTAAGAGGTGACAGCGACTCCGTAAATTACCAGCCGGTATATTACTACAACAACGGTAACAAGAAGCAGCGCCAAGTCGAGAAACATGGTATTGCAATCCGCCTATTAAGCTTGGCGATTACATCAAATCGTCTGCAATAGAAGACGGCCATTAGAAATGGACTTTTATGAATTTATTAAGAAGCAGAAAGAAGACTCATAAACTAAACAAAAGGGAATAGTACGTGAGGTAGTAAATTCTAAAATATGCGGAGGATATAATGTCCACTAAAATTCGAAATCTTGCTCATTCACTTACTAAATCAAATCAACTCATTAAACTTTTTTCTTTCTATTGTAAGCCAGTATATATTTGTGAATAAGACCGACGCCGTGTAGTGGCAGCGTAAGAGAATCCACCACATACCATTCCGTGGGTGTCGTAAGCGGCGACAGACGGAAACTGAAACAGGTGATGGGCAGCAGCATCTTCCTGATTACAATTCAAAATATATACGATATAAAAATCAGTGGTTGGCTGCCCACCCGCCAAACGTGGCAACTGTGACAAATATCCCCCTTTAAGGGAATTTATGGGAGAGGCCTATGTTCAGCAATGTATAATGCGATACAAATAAGAATAGGATTGACCTGACGCCATATCGTGACATCATAGCTGTCAATTCAAACCAGTTTAAGCGACAGTAAACAGATCGCGTTCATTCGAGGTCATTGACGTTCCTATTCTTATTTGAATCGCATTGTACCCTGATAGGCTGTCAATGATGAATGATGGATGATGAATAACGAATAAGACCGATATTTGAAAAATATTTGATACAACTTACATGAATCTGAATGAAAACGCCAAGGTCATTGCACAAATCAAGCACAAGCTTGTAAGATTCTTCGTTCGCCTTATTACACAAAATTAGCGCTAGTAAGATCGGTGAGTTCATAGAATAATATGAAGCTTTCATGTAACTCATCTTATCATAAGTTTCCATGGTGAAATCATCATAGTTTTTCGTTTGGGCTAAATATAAATCTATTAGTTGCCCCATCTCCATTACGAGATACAACTGCAAGAAACAAATATTGATTGTTTAAATTATCAAGCCTTCTTCTTGAACTTAACCTTATAATTATCAGTACGCAACACTCCCCTGCTGGATATTGCTCTTTCGGAATGCAGGTATAATTCGTCTTAATTGCCATACTTGGTAGCTGAATTAGCAATCTCAGTACAAAATAATCGCTGCTTCCCATCGTTAGTCTGGGTTTTTTCATATCTATACATATAAATAAAATTTTAAGTGTCTGTCTGTAATATCGAAATAACAGCCTCTTATAATCTAATATAATTAATAACCCCATTTGCATACCATTAAGACATGAATAGCCACTTTTATAATTTTCGTCTGTCTGTCTGTCTATCTGTCAGTCCAAGCTAATCTTCTAAATGGCTAAACCGATTGTAATAAAACTTCTCGAATAGATAAAGTCATAGATAGAGGCAATGTCAGGAGTGAACTAGAGTATATTAACTGAAAAAAAAATCGGATACCCAGGCAACATCAGAGCATTAGTTCTTTGTAAAACTAAAGTTACAAGCAAACTTACAGTTCACCTGATGGTAAGTGGCTACTGCATTCCATGAACACCAGCAACCAACTTCAAACAAAGCAGGCTACAGATGCGTTGTCACCTCAGGGTGGTACCTACCCAGACGAACCCCTAGGCAGAAAGACAGTCCTACCAACTATCAAAACAATTTACAATTTATCGCCATCTTTCGGAGGCGAAAAGGTTTTTATGTCTTTTCGATATTCGATTCCGAAAAACTCAAACTAGCAAATAATTATGAAATTGAAAGTTTGATAGTATCGACGGAATATCGCACTCGTATCCATTTACGTTACATTTAAAATCGGATCTTTCTTTAATAATAAAATATCATACCTCATTAAAAATGTCTACAACTTTCGTATAAAACGTTTCCATAATATTTTGTCTCAGGATTTCACTGACAAAACTTCGCAAGATACAAGTGTCGTTCATTGCCATCGCGCTAGCATCAGGCTGCAAATGCCAGCAGGATATTCCTGAGCGCGTTTTACTGTTATCATACACATCATCCTGTATCAAATAATACGACTGAAACTAAATCAAAAATGGGCATAATTATAATTGATTTATTATACAATTAAGAAAGAAAATAAAAAGAAAATAAGTTTATTTAGTAACACATTTTAGCAATTTGCTTACAACAATAGCATATTTTGAATTTGGTAAATGATTACTAAAAAGGTACCTAACTCAGCATAGTTACTCACAGAGTCCTCGACGCTGATCTTTTGTGGGTGCCAATGAATATTTAACAATCAACTAACATAACAGTATTCATTATTATACAATTTTAAGTAAAAAGTATAAACATATTTTAACCATTACACATAATATACACTATCACATACATATACATATAATAAATAAATAAAATAAAAATAGCAACTACTTAAATAAAATAAAATAAAACGGATTCAGGTTATACGAGTGGAACGAGCACATCATAGTTCACCTGATGGTAAGTGAATACTATTTCTATAGATTCCTAGTTCTATTATCAAGTAAGAATTAAAACACATTTTTTGTATAAAAAAAGGATGACAAACGAGCTACTTTCCACCCTTACGAGAATTTTTTTTCTAAAAAATATTATATGGGATCATTTCTGGAGTATAACCTATTTAATAAAAATCATTCAAATCGGTTCAGTCATTTCATCGCCCCTGAGGACTAAAATGAAATGTCTCGTTACTAGAAAAAAAGGTATGTAGAGCAGCGGTGATGGTTCTCTACATTGCTACTGCAACATGCTTCTAATTTACGCTGATATTTTGTAAAAGCGTGGTTCTATCCCAGCCGAGCCATAATATAGCTGCATCGAGGCTCGACTTTTCTTTTACTATTCTTTATTATACAATTTTTTTTATTGATCTATATTTTTTACATACATAAACACTCACGCCTGTCACCCAGAGGGTAGGCAGAGACTATGGACTTCCATTTGGCACGATCCTGATACATCTCTCGCCTCCTCCACATCCATATACCTACGCATACACACTCGTCGGTTAAGGGTACTCTTAATTTGGCCCATTTTCTATATATCACCAATTTGGTCGATAAATTTTCGCCTAGGGCGTCCTTTCCCGACTCTGCCGTTCACCTCTGCCACATAAGTTTGCTTTGTCACTCTTTCCTCATTCATTCTTTCTACATGACCAAACCACCGAAGCATTCCTTTCCTAATCCTGGTCACAACATCATCTTGCAAACCACACTCTTCTCTTATCACACAATTTCTCACTCACTATTCTACTCTCGTGCTTCTTCTGCCACACCCAACTTTCACTAACATACATTAAAGTAGGGACTAACACAGCATTGCGAATTGCCATAACTTTCGTCTTACTTGCGTTCACTTTCATTCCCCTTTCTTTTGATGAAATGTTCATTAATGTAACCATCATTTGCAACTCGGCCGCCGACGACGCAAAAATGACTTCATCATCGGCGTACATAAGGCATTTGACAGTTAAATCACCCATTCTTAATCCGCATTCTTCAACTTTCAAATTTTCCAAACAACTGTCCATAAATAGGTTGAACAGTCACGGGGGGGCCCTGTCTGACCCCTTTATGGATGCCAAACCAGCCCGAGTAGGCCCCGTTGACCCTGACACAAGCACTGGTGTCCCTATACAGAGACTTCAATGCCTGTATCAACCCAGCGCTCAACCTAAAGGAGTTCAGTGTTTGCCATAACACATCACTGTCCACTCTGTCATAAGCCTTTTCCAAGTCCACGAATGCACAAAAAACCTTTTGATTTTTGGCCAAAAACTTCTCCGCGATCATGCGCATTGAAAAGACCTGATCCATACATCCCATTCCTTTTCTAAATTCCCAAATTTTTCCATCAGTATCTTTCATAAATCTATCAACCTTAGCATACAGTTTTCCCACAATGCTAAGAAGGCTGATACCACGGTAGTTTTTAGAGTCCTGCTGCGATCCTACTCCTTTATATAGTGGGACTGTCACGGCTTTGCACCAGTCTCCCGGTACCCGCTTAAGTTCCCAACATAAATTAAACAAGGTGTACAGCAGGTCTGCCACCACTCCCTCTCCAACCTTTAGCATTTCGAGTGATACTCTATCATATCCAGCTGCCTTACCTGCTTTCATACTTTTCATTGCTTTCATTATTTCATCTATACTCTTATGTCTCTATCTATTTCCTCTTCTTTCGGAATTTCTATGTCATTTAATTCAAACGTCTCATCACTCATAAACACACTTTCAAAGTATTCCTTCCATCTCCTTAAACTCGACACTTCGTCATTCAGAATACAGCCATTCTGGTCTCGTATAGCATTCATTCTAGGCTGTTTTAAATGTCCCCCGGCAGTTCTTACGAGTTTCCAGAACATTTTAATATTTGCCTGGAAGTTATCCGATATTCTTCTATCATTCTTATCCGTTCTTTCTTGCTTTTTCCTTTCAACTACTTCTTTTACTCTCTTATTTAGATGTCTAAAGACTGCCATTTTTCTTTCAATATCATCATTCATACCGCTAGAATAACTAGCCTTGGTTGCTAGTAAATCTAGCCATGCTCTCTTCTTTGCTTCTACTTCCATCCGTATCTCATCGTCCCACCATAAAGTGTTATTTTTCCTGTCATTCGTTCTCTTACTTACACCACATACTTCGGTAGCTGCATCCACCAAACTTTTTTTAACATTTTACCACACAGTGTCCAAGTCTAAATCATTCATACACAATTCATCCATACCACTTATATTTTCTCTCAGTCTACATTTGAACTTTTCTTTCGCACCTTCATCTTGTAACCTCTCTGTTCTTATACGATGTAACAGTGGTAGACACAGATGTCCGATGCCGCCAACGTCTGAATAGACCATTAATTCGGCATAAGACCAAGTAATGATCCGTCTCTACGTTGGACCCCCGGTAAACCCTTGTGTCTACCACTGCGCTCCTCATTCTTTCATTCACAATTATGAAATCTATCATGCTTCTATCACCACCTCTTTCCCATGTATACATCTGAATCTTCTTATGACGAAAGAAAGTGTTCGTCACAAAAATATTCTTTTCCACACTTACGGTGAGGAGGTTTTCACCATTCTCATTTATACTTTCATCACCAAACGTTCCCAATATCCTTTCATAACCAAGCCTCTTCACGCCAACCCTTCCATTAAAATCTCCTAATATAACAATATTTTCATTACCCTTGCATTTCATTAGTACCATCCTTACCATCTCCCAAAACTGCTCTCAAATATAGTGGGCTTAGACATGTCTGGGGCGTAGACCCCTAGAACAAACAACTTCTTTAAGCCCACTTTCATTCATATCCATAGCAATCTCGGGCTTACACATTCATACTTTTTCACACAATGACCTATTCTTTCTGAAAGGATGATACCGATTCCATGGCATGCCCGCTCGGTCTCGTCTACACAAGACCAGTACGAGGTATACATGCCATGTGTAGTGGCATCCTTTCCCTTCCGTTTCGTCTCAATTACACATAACACATCTATTCCCCTATCATACATCATATCGCATACTTCATCCATCTTATCATTCATTGCTCCACATACATTCAGCGTAGCCAGACGGGCTTCCGCAATCCACTTTTCGCCCCTCCGGGAGACAGAACGTGACCGGGGGCGAACCTCGTCGCCGGTTTTCCTCCCGGAGATTCTTCGCACCCCTGCCCCATTAAAGGGGCGCCGGGAACTCGGGACCACTTCTTTTATTTTGTGCCTCATGGTGCGAAAGTTGGGGGTGGTATTTTTTACGCCGTTACCATACGGCAAGGAGCCAACTCTGTTCTTTCGGCTTTGTCGCTTGTTTAGCACCACCCGGGGGACATGTGTAGGGTGGGCCTAGGATTAGGTGGTCGAAGCCTACGGACGCGAGCGATTTTTTACGCTGATATTTTTTTGCGATTTCAACATATATTTTTTTTTTTTGTAATTACATATAATTTTTTTTTTCAGTTTTGTTCAACATTACTGTTTACAACTTAAAATGATTTTAGCATTAATTCCATCCTTTATATCTTTTTTTGGTATGGGAAATTCAAAAAAGAGTTAATAAATAAACATATTCTTTTAAAATAATACAATAGAATAGAATCATTTTTATTCAATATAGATTACATGTTATTCTTATTGAAAGTCATTTTTTACTTTTACCACTGGTTCGAAAAGACACCTCTGTCCTGGGAAAAACCAGCAAGAAACCCAGCGGGACTTTTTTTTATAGTATAATTTACAATATAATATTTATACAATTGTTATGAAACCATTTAGAAACAGCATGGTAGCGATCACCTCATTCCCATCAGTCATGTACTCTTTAGTAGTATAATAACCCTTACTAGACAATTTTTGCTTAATAAATATTTTAAACCTTTTGATAGATAAGGGCTGCATATTTTCTGGTACTTTGTTGTAAAAGCGTATACATTGCCATATGAAAGAATTATTGACTCTTTGGGGTCGAGTAACTGGTATAACTGTAATATCGCGATATATTGCGAACGCAGTGCAAAATTTCTCGCTACTCAAATGTGTGTCTCATTTTCACACAACCAATTTAGGTCTGGTTGCATTTTGGATATGTATTAAGCTATCTGTTGCTATTTTTTGTGTTATTTGCCGTGAGGAAGAAAATAAACACCACACAAACAGTATGATAATTAAGTTTTTCATATAAAACTGAAGTTTTACAAACTAGTCCTAAAAATAAGGCTACAGATGCGTTGTCAGCTCTGAGGACTAAGATGGAATACCTCACAGCCTGTAAGGTAACCTGTAACCTGTAATTATACAGGCTGTCTATGCCATTCAGGTCGGAACTTGCAGTGCGTGCACTGCCAGCCTGAATGCTGCTTGAGAGTTTCTCCTATATCGTGGAGACAAGTGCACATAGATTAACACCCAGACTCAGAACAAATATTTTTATGCCTGGTTGGGCTTTAATATTGTAACTGCAAAACGAATGGATCCACCCAACCAGAAAATACAAAGCTCTGATAAACCAGCGTGACATGCATAACACTGTTATGTTTTCCATTGTGAGTGACGAGCTCCTCATACCCGTTTTTTTGGTAAGAAGGCATTTCATCTTAGTCCTCAGGGGTGACAACGCAACAGATGTAGACGTCTATAAACCGCGGCACTTATTATCAGGTGCACTGTCAGCGCGTATCATAAGCAAAGGTGTCAAACTTTTGTAAAATAAAATAAAAAAAACACGCTTCCCGCTTTTCCACAATCAGAATTAATCACGTCGTTACAGAGGCATTAATCTATACAAATAAATAAAACTGAAGTGTCTGTTTGTAATGTCAAAATAACAGCTTTTTACTAAATGCATATGAAAGTATATATGGTACTTATAACAAAAGTACAATTTTTAAAATTTTTGTCTATCTGTCTTTCTGTTTGTTCCGGCTAATCTCCGAAACGGCTGGACCGATTTCGACGGGACTTTCACTGACAGATAGCTGATGTTATAAGGAGTAACTAAGGCTACTTATATTTTAGAAAAAGAATTAGGGTTCCGCGCAACATAATTAAAACCCTAAATAGCACGCGGGCGAAGTCGCGGGGAACAAATAGTTTAAAATAAAAATTAACTTTAAACTACGAATTTCACCCGTAATATAAAAGAAAAGTTACAGCCTACATACGTCCCATAACTGGTAACAAGCCTCTAGTCATTTTTGAAAGGGTTGTGGAGCATTTGTGGTGCGTATTCACTCAGATATGCAGGTTTCCAGGTTATGTAGGCAGGTTATGCAAAATTCAGGTTATACAATTAACATTAACATTTCGTTAGTACTGGCTGGGATCAGATCCGAGTTATTCGCGTACGGTGTTTACAGCGAGCACTTAGCCCCTAAGCTACATTATGAATATATTAATGAAAACAGAACGTACCGTTTCTGAGACACAAGCTAAGTAATAAGCCTGCTGCAACATCTCATCTGTTATATTTTCAGGTTTTTCTAATGATTCGTAAGCATAGATTAAAAACTCTGCTTGTATTGGAAATTTGAAGAGTACAAAATGTTCACACATCTGAAATTTTAGTTCTTATTTGGATTGTCTCTTCCTTTTATTAGAAATATATATAAAATAAAAAATCATTATATTATAAAGAAAACATGTAAAGGTAACAAAATATAACCTTTTTGATTCTGTCTTTTGTAAGTGGGTGATCAATATATTTGTTCTTTTCTATTGCTTTGTCTATCATTTTTGTGTAATATTCATTAAATGTCGTGATGAATTTCGTTGACAGTGTTGCTGGTCTGCGAGTTTTAGCTACCCTAAAAATAACTCAATATCTTATTACATCGTATACAAGTAAATAAAAGTAAAATAGCTAAGAAAAAAAAGTAGGAAGACAAGTGTACAGAATACTATAACAATGTAAAAGTTCACTATTGAAAATAAGTCTCTTATTATTATAACAGATTTGTCGCATTTAACGGACTTCTTTTTATATTGTGTTTTATAACCCTATCATACTATTGCAAGACTTCCAGATACTGTCCGTCTTATTAATTGTACAAATAATAGTAAGTGAATATAAATATTCTCAGGTTCAACCCAGAATCTGTGAAAAAAGAAGCCACGCGGAAATATGCGAAATAAAATGTAAAGTTTGGAATTTGACTAGCAAATGACAAATTTTGCGAAGACTGTGCCGGCGCCGTTACTTTGTTACTTCTTTCTTGAGAAGGACTATTTGAAGCCATAGTTTAAACCCGATTATATCAATAAACCATCCTTTCTAATAAGGCAGCGTAAGTGTGGTCAGGAAAAAAAAAAAAAAAACAGAGGATCAGCCCGGGTCCCCGTGTTAACAGTGACATCAGGACGATGAACACCTCAGTCCATCAAGAGTCCAGAGGTTCTGCTAAACACTCCTCTAATGTGTAAATTTTGAACATAAGAAATTATTGTGTAGTTCTAAAAACAACCTGGCATACATAATTTTTTGAAATATCATCGTTTTTTGAAAATAACCAATGCATAAACTTTTTAATGTTTTAATTCAAGTCAAAAATTTTAGTGTAATGGATAAAAATATAGGCCAATTTACTATTTTAGTTTCATCGAGGCAAATGCCATCCGTGGATTCGTTCGGCAGTTATATAAATCGAAATATCTAGAAAACAATTAAATTCATGTATGCAAATTGACTTGTGTGACGAATTATAAAGGGCAGATAAAGTATTATTGTTTTCAATATGTCTAACCCCCTTTTGACGTAATGTTGCACTCAAAACACGGTCCGAGCCGCCTGCATCCATCTAATTCGTGCATGTCTTATCAGGTCGTCCCTATCTAGTGGGGGACCACTTTAACTTCACTAACCGGTAGTAGCAGTGTTACTGTTACCGTTAACGTTACAGCTTATCAAAAGTCCACTGCTGAACATGAACACCCCATAGATTGTCTCATGGTGGGGATATTTGCCACGCTGGGCAGAAGGGTTGGAAACCGCAGTTTTTTTAGTCTTTTACGACACCCACGGAACCATATGTGGTAGTGAATATTCTAACACCGCACTACACGGTAAAGTAGTAGAGTAAGAGTATAAAAGTAATTATGTTATTAAAAATATAAAGCGTCTTCAGGTATCATCGGATCTGGTTGAAATTTATACGGAAGCACTATGAAAGAAAACTAACGAACTGATCTTGGAAATATCGCGTTACATATTAAATATAATCGCGTTACATATTAATAATAGTAAAGATTAATTAAAGAAATGAAGCAATAAGAATTTCATATCTCAACTTAATAAAATTACAAGAGTTTTATTCACGATCTATTTTGGAAACAAAAACATTGTATAATATATTGTCAACCTAATTATATATTTAAATAAAATATTATAAATGTTTAGTTATAATATTTATTTAAATATTCAATATTTACATTTATTTATTATATATATTTACAAAATGTAAAACTTACCAACTGGCACAATTTCTATATAATGTGACTAAGTATTTATGTTTCATCATTTTGAGTCAAATGGAAGTTGTCCTATAGCAATAATCAAACACTTCTGTTTGATCATAGTCAAACAAACAATTTAAGAATCCCCCACTTTAATGGAAATCTTCCCTCTCTTTTCGGCCTGCTTTTTCTCTGTCTTTCAAAACCTTTGATTTCATTAAATGTACTAACTACTTATTACTATGAGGTGGCAGCGCGTAGAAAAATGTATTATCCTATTTAATCACGCGGTTTCGTAAAAACTTGATCGTGAAAATGCCAGAAAAACTTGCGGCAAATTAGCATGACAATTGGTAATCCATCTACAGAGTGTAACGGTTATAAAATCTTTATCTGTGGGATAGGCTTCCTTAAACTAAGCATAAATTTTAATTACCACATCACGTTACCGTATGGACTGGGATTATATTTTTTTTAATTCTTTATTGCATTCCTTAAATCAACAGAATACAAAGGGTGGACTTATTAGCCTTGAGGTATTCTCTACCAATCAAGTATCTTTTGATAGTCGTGTATTATTGATATAAGATAATATATATGTAAAAGCATTTATTTATAATATGTGTAAATTTATATACACACACACGACATCTGCCCCTTAGTTTTAGCGACCTTATTTCACTTTTCGTGTTAACCTTACTTTTATTTAAATATATTTAATGAAGGAGATAATTTATGATTACGTTACATTCATGCTGTTGTTGTTTTTTTTAATTTATTAACCAATTGAAGACTTTTTTTTAATGAAATTAATTTGGTTAAGCAATTCTACATAATGCCAATCAATATTTCTACCATGAATATCTATTATCCCCTTTTTAACATCAAGTGTATTTCTAACTAATTTAATGTCATGGGGGGGGCGAAGTATCCATCATCTCCTCTGGTTGCTAAAATATAAAAACGTATTTGGGAGTTTCAAAATTGCTTTGATCATACTATTATTAATAATGCTTTTCGCATGTTGGTTTCCCATTAACCATATATGCATGGCTTCGACATTATACTCAGGTTATCTGCTCGTCTAACTATATACCGGTTTGACAATTATATTAAACGAGACGTGATTGAAAATAGAAGAATACATAGTAACTGTGTTCTTATGACATATAAAGTAGGAATTGCGCTCGGTTTCAGCCTTCGCCATTTTCCTTCGTTAACAAAGTAGTGTTTGGAGATGTGCTTTGAGTAAATACGACTATTCTAAGTCCAATGATTTTGTGCCCGTGGAATTACTCTCATCCAGTTTTCTTTATCATTTTTAGGTATACTAAAACAACGAAAATATATAGAAGAATGTCGATATGCTTTAAAACCACATCACTATTATTTAAATAAATTTTATATTTAAATGTATTTTAGCGATTATATATACAAAACAGACTTGTTATTTTCAAAAAAAAATACAAGTCTGTTTTGTATATAAAATAAAATTTAATTTAATTCTAGGATAATAAAAAGTACCGGTTGCAGTTTACGAATTCTGAACCATATTCATTACGGGAAGAATGAGATTTTAATCCTATTATAAAACATGATACGAGTATCTTTAA
This sequence comes from Parnassius orleans, assembly GCA_029286625.1. Lineage (NCBI taxonomy): Eukaryota > Metazoa > Arthropoda > Insecta > Lepidoptera > Papilionidae > Parnassius > Parnassius orleans. Next base: position 59,910 of record JAGSMP010000086.1, on the reverse strand, counting down.
TGTTATATTTTATTTAAAGATTTAATTCCACGCAGAATTGAGTTAAAAAAGTGAGATAATTATGTAGACTCTACGTAGAATTGCAGATTCCCTCCATGCATACGTATGTATGTAATTACTCTGAGTTAGATGTACTAACTACTAATTGCTATGAGCTGGCAGCAGCGTAGAAAATTTATTATCCTATTACATCCTGTGGTTTCGTAAAAGTTTGATCATGAAAATGCCAGAAAAATTTGAGGGACCTAAAAACAACATTTTATATATAAATGGAAGCAGATCAGCATGACAATTGTTAATCCATCTACAGAGTGTAACGGATATAGAATCGTCATCTGTGGGAGAGGCTACGTCCTTAAATGTAATGTTATTTTCATGTGAGAAAACCTGCATTTTTTACAAAACTGAAGAAGTGACAAACGAAACTATAGTCCACCTGATGGTAAGTGGCTACTGCAGTCCATTGACACCTACGGCCAACTATAAACAAAAAAGGCTACAGATGCGTTATCACCTCCAAGGGCTAAGTTAGAATGCTTCACAACCTGTAATTATACTTTTTTATTTATTTAATGGATAACACAAATCAGCAACACATTGTAATGTTGAAGGTTTTTAATAAATAGGAGACGTGTTGCTTGTACAAGAACTTTAATTATACTCCTCCTTATTCTTAACTTAACTCTAATATATATAGTCGTGAGGGCTATATATATACTACTACACCTCCACCAAACAAAAAAATAAATAAAAAATGATTACATTTGTTTTTTAACTATAAAATCAAAATTAAACTTAAATCTAATAAGAATATAAATTACAAAAGTCAAAACAGGTATATTCTATGGGTACGTCGGGTGGCCAGATCTGTCCCATAGTAATTTCAAGGTCACAATAGATTTGGTATGATGTATCATGCACATACAACATACATATTTGACATTATTAGGCAATATAGTAAATATTTGAGAATTCTGGACATCTGGTATAATTTTACAGGCATTACAAATTTATATCACATAGTCTCATATAATATTTAGGTAGGTATATCGTTGTCAGTCAGGGATTGAGGCTCACAATATTATGGGCACAACAAAATTTAAATTAATTAGTTGTAAACATAGTATAATGAGTTTCTAAATCATATAAATGAAGTAATTATTTTCATAATCCACAAGTAAGTTGGCATTACTGTACTATTTTCCCAGAAAATAATAAATTGTAATGGATAAAAGTTTATGATTTGATAGTTCAATCAATATTATACCGAAAATAGTTTGTTACATTTCATATTAAGATATCCAGAACAAAGAAGTCAATAAAGCAATGTACTAATCATTTTTGTTAACATAACAATAGACAGATCAAAATACATGTTGCGATCCCAGCCGTAAGCGATTTGTGACACCTTTGTTTTAAATTCAAGTACGTATATGGAAACGTTTGAGATTATATCGTATGATGGTACCTACTTTCAACAATACAATAAAATGATATCGTAAATAAAATAATTTTCTTTCCTAATAGTTTTCCGTTAAATATTTGTTTTAAACATTTCTTCTTAATTTACACAGTTTAGATAGTTAGATTTCATTGTGATAATACGATTACATACATTATCGAATATTCATTACAGAAATTTAAAATATAGACTATTACACACCTAAAGTTTGTTTAAAAAAATATTTATTAAGATTAGAAGAGATTTTTTTTTAAAGCAGATAACATAATTTTATGTTTCGGTGTCTATAATATAAAAAAATACTGTTACATTATGAAACTTATAATAGTAGAGTACACTTTGGACTTGATTTTAGTAACCAATATACAAAATTTTGTGTGTACCTTTTAAAAATTGTACAAATTTTAGATAAACAAAAAAAAAACATAAAAGAGAAATTTAGGGTAGTTATTGTAAATATGAAAAAAATCTTGTAAATTCATATAAAATATGGTAAAATAACTAAATACGCGAAAATGTGTTTATTATTTTTGATTAATATTTTTTTTTGTTTACGTGTGGTTATGTGGATAGATAATATAGTTACTAGGTACATGTGTAACGTGTTAGTAGCATTTTGGACAGCATTAATAGCCCTAATACAGAAATGCAAATAATTGCCTATCTAACTTTATAGATTTGGTCGGGGATCACCTTATTCCTTATTTTCGTTTGTTAGGCCTTTATATTATAATTTTTTTTCCATAATTCTTGTACGTAATTTTTTTTGTGATATATTTGACCTTTACCGAGCTTTATTTCTCTCTATTCACTTATATATTTATTTATTATTTAGATACCGGGAATCGGAGTTTTAATTCACTTCATTTATATTTTACTTCATGATGTTTATCATGCGGGTACTTTATACATATGGGCCCCCCATTTACTTGGGTACTATATTACATTTTCATTACATTCATTTTATTTTATTGGTACATAAACTTTTTAAATCATACTATATCAAGGTAAAACTGTACCTTGGGTTGTGCGCACAACCTTGAGGTCTACGTTTAAGTAATTTTAAACGGACTCCAACAATTGTCTCAGAGGAAAACTAAGTTCACACTATGATCCAATGAAGGACGTGACCTCTATGTACCATTATGAAGGGTAACAAATTTAAGACTTCTCTGGTCCCCAACAGTACTAATATGAGTAAACTCTTTCACATCACTTGTACTGAAGGTATTGTTCCCTAGTACCCGTTATCTCCGATTTTATCATCCAATCATGGAAACATACCCTGCTCGAGGACTATATGCTATACCAGTGATGGACGTTGTTCCCGTATCTCTCCATTAATATCATATCAAGATAAACTTTTGTTTTAATTTTATTTTCTTCATAACTCTTATTTCATTCTTTATTTATACATTACCGTGTTCCTTATTAACATGTTATTATCTATTTGACTCTATCGATTACTTTTATACACTTGCATGCTCCACTTACTATACTAACTTGCATTATTCTCGTTCATAATGAATTCCATACCAGGAGTTTAAGCATTCATCAATATTTGGGTGATCAGTCCAATATTGACGAAACTTAACAACCCAATCATTCATATTCACACTTTTGAACATTCCTTTCTTTCATTCTTCACACCTTTTAAATACATCCTTGTTAATTTTTGTACAAAATGGGATAATATTTTTGTCAGTCAAAGTTTAACTCTGTTAAGAAATATTACTATTAAAACTCTCTTAGGTCGGCGACATATAAACTTTATAATAGGATAGCATTTTTAATCAATTTCCCTTTCCGTTTTATTACGAAATGTACCTATCTAAGGATATGCTGGTGTTATGTACCTGTGTATATTATTGTTATTCTTAATTAGGAGAACTCTTATACGGTAACGACCTACTTAAATTTTGTTTTAGTAATAAATTATTTTTATTGAATATTACTTTATATAAAACTTGTCATAATTAATAAATTGGACATAAATACAGAAATAAATTAATGATAATTGGATGTAACATTTATAATTTATAATATATAATGATTGACAAATTAATGGTCATATCAACATATAATTATAGTATAATATATGTATATAGTATAACAGAATATAGTATATGACATTGAGCCATAATAACAATCTTACGTTGGTATTTCCTCTGACGCTGTTACATAACTAATTAGTTACCATATAAATTGAATAATATTGAATAATTTATGTGTTGTTAAAATTTCGATAAATATTGTTATAGTTACTTGACCATTAATATTTGCACACTACTATAATATAATATGTAAAACTAAATTATACTTAAACACCATTGTACAACCATATTGTTGCAAAAAGAATATTATTATTATTAACAAGTGGTTATTTACCGATTAATTGTTGCGGTTTAATACATCATTTTGAATTTTTCTATTAATAAGTACTAATGTTTTCCTACTTGTTAATTAATGATTTAAAAGTTTTTCTTTCCCCAGAACTGTGTATAACATTATTTAAGTAATAATATAGTAATAATATTAAAAATGGGCCAAATTAAGAGTACCTTTAACCGACGAGCGTGTATGCGTAGGTATATAGATGTGAAGGAGGCGAGAGAGATGTGTCAGGATCGTGCCAAATGGAAGTCCGTAGTATCTGCCTACCCTCTGGGTGACAGGCGTGAGTGTTTATGTATATATAATTTGACACATATATGTATATATTACATTCGGCGCTGTCGAGATAAGTATGTCTTGTACCTGCTACGGAACTTGGCTGGTCGCTGGTTGTACTCCTGATTTCTTTCTGCTGCTCTGGCACTCAAAGATGTTGTTAGCTCACCGATGTGGTTGGGCACGTTTCTTTCTTCTTTCGTTTTTATTTTGATAAAATTGGTACTCTTATCTTGAAGGAATATTGATTAAGATGTTTTCTGGATCTTGAAATCTTCTTTCTTGAAACTTGTCAATCTTGATTTAATAGCAATGTTACTAGAGCTTCTTCTATAATTTCTTCTTCAGGTCTTTCTTCATTTCTTCTTTGTTTGTCATTTCTTGGTTGTCTTACTAAATTGGTCTTCAAAATCTTCTTTAAATATAAGTAAAATTGTTGTCTCTTCTTATATTCATAATTTAAATTTTATTTGTCACATCCGGTATTATGTTCTCTTTGTTATTTTTTTTTTATTGTCAATCTTCTTAACAAGCCCTTCATAATTTAATTTAGATTTCTTATAATATTTTTTTCTTCTTTTATGTAGGCCCCGGCAGTGCGCGTGAATTGTCGCAGCGCACCGCCTGGCAGGGTCGCCATGTAAAGTTGTAGCTTCTTCTTGCAAACACGGTCCTAACCAACGAGTAACAAGATTAACCGTACCTAGTACGGCTAATCTTGTTACTCGTTTGTTACTATTATGACGACCAGGCACAAAAAGGCGGTGATATCTACGGATACACTGATATACAAATAATTTACGTGCTGATAACATAACGAACCGCTTGTACAGGTCATATGTGGGGTATTTAAAAGGCAACCGCATCATAACTTTTAGAACAGTGCGTTGAGCACGCTCTAGTAGTACGAGGTGTGTCTTTGCTGCGCACCGCCAGACGCAGATACAATATGAAATAATGCTCTCACACAGGGAACTATAGGTTAGCAAAAGAAGATCATAACTAGCCACATACTGGCTCTCTATTCACTTCAGACCGGACACAGCAGCGCAAACATAGTTATTTGGCGGCATAAATAGGAAAAAGGTTGTACCTACACTGACTAAATCCTACCACCTGGCATTTTTGAGAAATAAAAAAAAATCAGAACTTTTGAAATCCGCCAACATGTATTTTTTTTTTATATTATAAGTGTGACAAAGGAGCACACAGTCCACCGATTGTAAGTGGATGCTGTGGCATCAACATCAACATTGGGCTTAGCACCTATAATATATATATATATATATATATATATATATATATATATATATATATATATATATATATATAGGTTTAAGAATGGGTGAGTTAACCGTCAAATGCCTTTTGTACGACGATGATCAAGTCATATTTGCATCGTCGGCGGCCGAGTTGCAAATGATGGTTACTTTAATGAACTGGTCATTAAAAGAAAGGGGTATGAAAGTGAACGCAAGTAAGACGAAAGTGATGGTTTTTGAAAGAGAAGAAAGTAAAACGTTATGTGAAATAAGAATAGAAGGGGAGTTGATTGAGCAAGTGGATGAGTTTGTATATTTGGGATGTTTCTTTAGCAGGGATGGAAGATATGATAAGGATATAGAACGACGAGTGAACGCAGGAAATAGAGTGAATGGGGCTCTACACGCTATTATGAAGAGTCAGAATGTGTCAAAAAAGGCACGTTTGGCAATTCATAATGCTGTGTTAGTGCCTACTTTAATGTATGGTAGTGAAAGTTGGGTCTGGCAGAAGAAGCATGAGAGTAGAATAAATGCTGTAGAAATGCGGACATTAAGGAGTATGCTAAGGCTGAATCTGAATGAGAGGGTGAGAAAAAGTGTGATAAGAGAAAGTGTGGTTTGCAAGATGACGTTGTGACCAGGATTAAGAAAGGAATGCTTCGGTGGTTTGGTCATGTAGAAAGAATGAACGAGGAAAGAGTGACAAAGCAAATTTATGTTGCAGAAGTGAACGGAAGAGTCGGGAAGGGACGCCCTAGACGAAGGTTTATCGACCAAATTGGCGATATATTGAAAATGGGCCAGATTAGGAGTACCCTTAACCGAAGAGCGTGTATGCGTAGATATATGTGTTGACATTTTGTATATTTTCGGATAACATCCGGTTGCTAAATACTCTGCTTTGTTATTGGCTATGGATTTGACTTTTGCGGAAGTCAAGTCCAAACCCTATTTTATTCTTTGCTATAAATGTTGTAAGGCTAGCACTAAGCGTCTAGTCGTGACGTTTAGACGCTTAGTGTTGAATCCATGTAAGTGCTACTAAAATAGTGAAGCGTTGACTGCAATTGTGATAATGTGTTTCGGTGTGTGATAAGTGATTATGTCTCGTGAAGACTAACGCCATTTAAAATATACAGTTGTAATAGATAAAGTGTTTAATTTTATGTACATTTATTTCATTCCTGCCTGACAGTTCGTCTAATATTTACATCTCAGAAGTGGGATCCCGCTGATAGAACTAATGTAAGTAAAAAAAAAACCTTACATATTTAATTTGTTCAATATTGCTACGAAACTTTTCTTTCTCAATTTAAAAGAAACAATAATCATGATTTTAACAGTATTTTAGGTATCACTGAAATATATTCAAATATGATGATGTGCAAATTATACCAGTTTGTTCTTTTTAACTAATGCAATGATTTCAACATAGATATAATTGGTTCTAGTCTGTATATAATATAAGGTGTAACAAAATGGAACAGAACATGATTTTAGTTGGATACTTTAAATTGAACTATGCTAAAGGAAAGCGACACAAATGTCACTTTCACAATAAAATGAACATTATTTTTGCTAATAAGTAGTAAGATTCACTAATTTAAGCGTGTGCTGACTAAATGTCCGTTAAATCTAAATAATTATTTTTTATTTCTGATTTCATGAGTCAACATGTCTAAACGGAATGGCAGTCGTTCCCGAAAGCTGAAAATCGCATGCGCGAGATAAACTATGAGAGACGAGATCATCAAGGTCCCGGCGTCGCGTCGCGTCGTTCCGATCGTGGCACGTTCACCCGTGAGCGTTCTCGGTCGCAAGCGCAAGGAGAATAAATCCCGGCACCAACGCTACCACCGTCAGCGAAAGGCGTGTGGTTTATTTTCGTCAATAAATGAACTAAGGTATAATGAAACAAAGTTATTTGGAAAATTTATAGATGTTAGGAAAGATTTTAAATACGTCTACGACAAAGTTATACCTGAATTTGACCCACTTTGTAAAGAACAATCAATAGACGCATGGATCCATAAGATTAAAGAGAGTACTCAAATTTATGTTAGCAGTTATTTATAAATAACAATCAAACATATATTGAATGACCCAAGTTTTAATGTAATTGCCTTTTGAAACATACATCTAAATTTAATAAATGTAAAACGGATTTCCGCTTTTGTATCGTTAAATTTCCGGTAAGATTTTTATTGTAATAGTTTCGGATTTGACTCCTTAAGAAAATATAAAAATGGCTGTCACGACCTAAGCGGGATTCATTAAGTTATAAGGTGTTCAGACTATAAGAGACTTTAGTGTGTTTATGTAAAAGTGTAGTGAAAGTAAAAGTGATTATTTATACGACTATTGGTTTTGAGTTATGAACGGATCAAATAAAAGTGATATGATGTATCCTAAATTGTATTATTTGCTAACAAATCAGAAGTGGGATAATATCGAGCTAAGATAACTCGGTACTTCGGACTCATTACGCAAAACATAAATAGGTAAGTTTTATTTCCCTCTACTTTATACACAATTTATATTTTTTTTGTTTACATCTACCCATATCGTTCATTGTTGATTTATAATTCGACTCAAATTGGTAAATTATGTCGGTTTTTTTTTCTTCTCTTTTAATACTAACATCTTTGGTCAACAATTTGGCTTCACATAAGCATACTAGCCAAACTATGTAAAACTAAGACTGTGTCAGGGTTTAAAATATTTTCTACTTATTTTGTGTTCAAAATGAAAAAAAAAACGAAAAAGACTGAAACCTATGTTGCTACTACGCAACTCAATTAATTATTTTCTTTTTAATTTGTAACTACCCGTACAATGTTTTCCTAATAAAAACTTATATAACTTTTGTTGTAAACTAAAAACGAACAATCGTTATTACTATTACATTAAACATTTTGCTTTCTAGTCTTCTGTTAATTTTTCAGTGACAAAAACATGGGACGAGACCGACGATCTCGTAAGCGTATGAACACGAGGCCTTGCCCGAGCTCATCACCATTGTCGTCTAGCAGTGGGACCGAGCTACAGTCGAGATCAAGGTATCGAACTGACTCCAGCACCACTCGACGCAAGCACTTTCGATGCAGCGGGCGAAGTGGTTCCAACTGTTCGCTGAATAAGCGCAGCGCCTCCAGGCATATGCAGCGTGACCGAAGTACATCTATATGTGCACCGCGCGAGCGCAGTACATCGAGGTATACCCCCGAACACTCTAAGGACACACATCAAGTAAGGAGTGCAGAAAAACACCGATCTTCATCGATCAATAAGGGTGCTACGCCGTGTCTTTCTGCAAACAGCTTAATAGATACATTTAAAGAACTAGTTAACGCTTTTAAGCCTGATAATAGTAGCGATCGTTATCCTGCCATTAACGTTGTTCCAGAGTTCGATCCGTCTAAGAGTAATCAAACCGTTAATACCTGGATTGTTAAGGTGAATGAGTGTGCGGCTATTTTTGGTTGGTCAGAACGTCAGATAAACCATTATGCACTTCCGAAATTAGTTGGTTTAGCGCAAAATTGGTATCAAGGTTTGCCAAGCTTAATGTTTTCTTGGTCTGAATGGCAGGATAAACTAAGGTCAGCATTTCCAAGTAATCAAAATTATGGCCAACTGTTGACAGAAATGCTTGCGTATAAGGCTCGATTTGGCGAGTCTTTAGAAGAATATTTTTATGAAAAGATTATTTTACTGAACAGATGCTTAATATTTGGTAAAAATACTACAGACTGTATTTTACATGACATTGAGGAAAGTCTGTTAGAACAATTGCCGAAGCGGCTCAATTTACGGAACCAGATAAATTATTAGTTTTTCTAAGAAATGTTAAAACCGTTAGGAGACCTCAAGCATTTCTGACAACAGACGACCAAAAGTCTTTAAGCCGATACAATGTAGTTCTGATGTTAAATTTGTACCAAAATGTTATAACTGTGGTGAGGAAGGACACCCATATTTTAAATGTAAACATCCTATTAAAAGGTATGACACGTGTCATAAGATAGGTCATTTAACTGATAGTTGTTCGAAACAAGGGTCCGCAAACAGCAAGACTGTTTTGGTTATATCCAATAATATTGATTACGATTTAAAATACTTTAAATCAACCAAGGTTAATGACATAGAGTTGAACTGTTTCGTAGATTTTGGTAGCCAATGTACCATGTTGAAGAGTTTGTCGCTAAAAGTCTAGTTGGTTCGTGGTCAACGAATAATTTGCCAGTTTACGAGGTTTTGGAGATTCTGTAGTGAAATGTCTCGGTACGAGTGAAGTCGAAATTGAAGTGGATCTTGTCAAGGCTACGGTACAAGTTCTCATTGTGGCAGATGTGTTACTAAGAGTTCCGTTATTGCTAGGACAAACGTATACTGAACAAGATCACATAGTTGTCTATAAAAATAAGGGTAGCTTAAAAATAATTTCAAGAGATGCACAAAAGGTAACTAAGCTTTTGCTATACGTCGCTGAATCTACGTCAGTTGCTTTTGGTTATAACGAAATATATGTCCACTCATCTCCAAATTATAAGGGGCAGTTATTTATAGAAGCTAGTAGTTGTCAATTACCTAAACGTGAACATGAAGTCATTCAGAATGTCATACGACTAAACAATGGTCAGGGACGAGTAGTGATTAAATGTGTATCTTCAACTCTATATTCGTTAACAAAAGATATGCTGCTGGTTCAAGCCATACCTTTACAAAATATTCAGAATATTTATGTAAATAAAATTGAACATAACTCTGGTCTGACTGTTACATTAATAGAAATTTCAATGTTAAATATAGATAAAGATTTGGGCCATAGTGATAAAATTAAATTACTAAATCTTCTAATCGAATTCAGGCAATGCTTTGCTTTTGCAATAAATGAAATTGGGTGCGTACAAGGTTCTGAAATGAATATTAAATTAAACGACAATAATCCCGTAGTATATAGATCGTACCGTTTGTCTCATCCAGAACGCGAGCGTGTTAGAGCTGTGGTGAAAGAATTAGAAAACTGTGGAATCTCAGCAAAATTCCAGCTGGTAAGAAAGCTGGAGAATTGCATTCAATAGCAAAAGTTAATAGACCATTTGACCCTACCCACATAGACATCATTTAGGGCCATTTGTGCGCAGTAAAAAGAAAAACTCTTATTTGTTTCTAATAATTGATACATTCACTAAATTTACTATTCTTATACCAGTAAAAAGCACAAAAACAATTCATTCCATCGGAGCAATAAAACATTATTTTCACACTTTTAGCGTCCCGAGAATACTAATTTCAGATAGAGGAACCTCATTTACATCTAAATGGTTCAATGAATATTTAGACTCGTTAGGTGTCAAGCACGTGCTGAATGCTGTTGCCACTCCTCGTGCTAATGGGCAAATAGAACGGTATAACCGCACAGTATTAGCTTCTTTAACAGCGTCAAATTCTGGTAAGCCTGAACATTTATGGGACGAATGTGTAAGTGACATTCAGTGGGGATTAAATAATACAATGAATAAAACAAGTGGTAAAACTCCTGCAGAAGCCTTATTCGGTATTAAAACAATAGGAACCAACGAGTTTTTGGTGCAAATTAATGTCTTAAATGATTCCGATAATGAAAATGCACAAAATACTAATAATATTGACAGTATTAGGAACAAAATATCGCAACGAATTAAAATTGACCAAACAAAACAAAAGGAGCGTTTTGATAAGAAGCGGAACATCTTAAAGTTCGTTGTAGGTGATTTGGTTAGAAATTAGAATAGAGAGAGAGATTCCTTCAACAGGTAAAAGCAGAATTTTCAGAATTTCAGAATTTTTAGTGGTATATTTTCAGTTGATAAAATTCATCCTTGGTTTAAATTGTAATACCGATGAATAAATAAAATGATCATTTTCTTCCTTTATGTAATGATTTCAAATAAATAATATTTTTGATTTTGTGGTAGATAAAATTATTTGCTAACATTTATAACTGGGATGAATGACAAATTATCCATTAATCCTTGCCTAAATTAAGTGGGGTAGCAAAAACGTGGTATCAGAAGTTACTTACTTGGTTTTTTTTCTAGTCTGAATGGAAGTTCAAATTAAGTCTTCTCCTTTACGTGATAACTACGCAGAATTATTAACGGAAATGCTCGACAGGAGTTGGTTTTATAATTATAATTATTCAAAAATGAACTTACTCAATCGTTGTGAGATTATTTTCGATTCGGGAAAAGGGCTGTTGACTGTCTAATTGCTAGCATTTAGGATAGGGGCATTAGACTAGGGCACAAGGTGCAGAATTTGGCGAACCTGAACAAGTTTTATGATTCTTTAAGTCTTTTTAAGTTGATCAAAAATAAAAATTCCAAAGATGAGTTATTATTGAAGGACAGGACGTCTATCAAATAGTATGACATTTAACAATACGCAACCTATTTCGAAACATAGGGCATCGTAAAGTAATAATTACAGTCAAATTTCATGCCTTAATTATAAAGAGATAGGACATCCATTTCGGTGTAATGAACTTAAAGTTAAATGTTATAATTGTAATTAAATAGAATATATTATAACTTTTACATTGAAATTATTAGATTCTTCTGGGTCCGCCATTTGGTGACCCCTGGTATAAGCCATCTAGGATTAGGCTACACTTTCCGGCTAGCCTTCAATATAATTTTTTTTAATGAACCGTTTTACCCGCGTGCGCTGCTGTTAGTGATACGTAAATACAATGTTCTACAAAAATACTGATCTTTTCTCCATCAAAAAAAAAATATCCGCGTTACCTGTTTCTTATACATAAGCCATAATAAGGTATTTAAAAAAATATTGAAATTAAAAAGTGATTAATGAGCGTTATTTACTTCGAAAGTTACTTCTTCTTCTTCTTCATTTAAACGAAAATTACTTCTTCATTAAGAAAATTTTATGAAGATAAACTTTGCTCTGTATAGCATGTTATTTGGACGCATAGTATAAGAGATAATGAAAAATTAAAATAATTCAACACTCGGCTCAGCGTGCGAACGACGCATTCTCAGCTGGTCTCATGTTCTTAAAAATATTGTTTATACTGAAGTATTATCAATCAATCAACCAATCGGTGATTTCTTAAGCTATACGCGGGTCAAACCGCGGGTCACAGCCAGTCGTATATTAAATTTTGCGGACACGTATTTATTGCTGTGGACATTCCATGTGCCAACGGTCAAGTTAGCGCTATAATCGTTCTATTCTAACAGCTCTCGCAACAATGAATCATGATAAATCAGAGTGTATTTGAGATGAACATCGGCCCGATATTTTGAGCTTAACACAACTGTATACGCAATTAAAAAAAAGAAGTGGTAAAATTAAAAATTTTGTACAACCGACTTCAATATAAATAAAATGAGAACATCATCAATTTGGTGGAAGTCAATTAAATACGCAATATTAAGGATAACTCAAAAACTACTGGTCAGATTTTGATCAAATTTATATGGGACCACATGAGAAGCGTCAGCTTTCAAACAAAAAAAAAAGAATTATCTATTCACAATGCTGTAACAGTTCCCTATCTTAATGTATGGTAGTGAAAGTTGGGTGTGGCAGAAGAAGCACGGGAGCAGAATAAATGCTGTAGAAATGCGGTCATTAACGAGTCTGTTAGAGCTGAATCTGAATGACATGGGTGAGAAATTGTGTGATATGAGAAAAGTTTGATTTGCAAGATGATGTTCTGACCAGGATTAAGAAAGGAATGCTTCGGTGGTTTGGTCATGTAGATGAAGAATCAACGAGGAAAGAGTGACAAAGCAGAAGTGAACGGCAGAGTCGGGAAGAGATGCCGTAGACGAAAGGTTATCGACCAAATTGACGATATATTGAAAATGGGCCAGATAAGGATACCCTTTACCCGACGAGAATGTATGCGTTTGTATATGGATGTAAAGGAGGCGAGAGAGATGTGTCTGGGTTGTGCCGAATGGAGGTCCGTAGTCTCTGCCTATCAATCAATCATCAGAAATGTCAAGGTCCTTATAAAAAAAAAAAAGTTTTACCAAATGATCGTTTTGTAATCGAGGACACTCCTCTATCAAGAAAGGGGAGGCGTTACGAGGCTGTTGTGGCCATTGATAAATTTTTTCCGTGGATCATGTTTAATCATAATGCGTCTACTGATTGTGATGAAAATTCAAGTAATAACAATAGCGATAGTGATGATGAATTAAACGAAAAATTGATGTATGAGATAAGTTTTAGGTTCAGAGTGAGGGTCAAAATCCCTAGCCAAGGTCTTCGGCTGGAGTTGCAATGCCCACTCTTGTGTCTGCAATCCATGTCATGAATTGTCTGCTCAAGTGTGAGGGGTCGTTATCCCCTGACTAAGGTAATGTGTCGGTATGCATTCCCACTCGTTTGAATCTGTAAAAATATTGAATATATGCTTTAGGTTACGAGTGAGGGTCGTAATCCCTAGCCAAGGTCTTCGGCTGGAGTAGCAGTACCCACTCTTGTGTCTGCAATCGATGTCATGGATTGTCTGCTCAAGCGTGAGGGGTCGTTATCCCCTGACTAAGGTAATGTGTCGGTATGCACTCCCACGCGTTTGAATCTGTAAAAATATTGAATATATGCTTTAGGTTACGAGTGAGGGTCGTAATCCCTAGCCAAGGTCTTCGGCTGGAGTAGCAGTACCCACTCTTGTGTCTGCAATCGATGTCATGGATTGTCTGCTCAAACGTGAGGGGTCGTTATCCCCTGACTAAGGTAATGTGTCGGGATGCACTCCCACGCGTTATTAAACGTACATAAAATAATTTATATAAGCTGAAAGATGAAATGTAAACTAAAAAAAAAAACTTATGAAGTCTTGTTATTAGACTAAGCTAGTTGTATGATTGACTTAAATTATACTGAACCTATCCTTAACTATAAGAAATGTATTTAGCTTTTAAGAGCCTTAAAAAAAACTATTTATTCTGTTTTTATAAATGTAAAAGTAATAGTTCTGTTTTTATGTTACAATAAATTATATTTTAAGATTAATACAAAATGTAACTAGCGTATAAAATAAAGTAATTATTAGGATCCAATAACGGTTGAATATTAGTGTGATTTCATGATTTCTTGTCTTCATTGTCGTATATTTCGGTTTCTTTAATCAATGTGATACAATAATAATAATTAGATTAACTTATAATAGTAATAAGTAAATTAACTGTGTTATTACAAATTTATATAATTTTTGTATTATATCTAAATTTATGATTAGATATGATTATGAACTATCTGAATTAATTGTCAATGTAGACATAAAATCGCAACGAGGGACTCGTTGATGAACGGATGGCCGAGTTGTTGACATTTTGTATATTTTCAGATAACATCCGGTTGGTAAATACTCTGCTTTGTTATTGGCTATGGATTTGACTTTTGCGGAAGTCAAATCCAAACCCTACTTTATTCTTTGCTATACATGTTGTAAGGCTAGATAATGAAACGGTCATTCGCAGAGCAACAGTCGTGACGTTTAGACGCTTAGTGTTGAATCCATGTAAGTGCTACTAAAATAGTGAAGCGTTGACTGCAATTGTGATAATGTATTTCGGTGTGTGATAAGTGATTATGTCTCGTGAAGACTAACGCCATTTAAAATATACAGTTGTAATAGATAAAGTGTTTAATTTTATGTACATTTATTTCATTCCTGCCTGACAGTTCGTCTAATATTTACATCTGGATGTAAAGGAGGCGAGAGAGGTGTGCCAGGATCGTGCCAAATGGAAGTCCGTAGTCTCTGCCTACCCCTCTGGGTGACAGGCGTGAGTGTTTATATATTATATTATATTACATATGAAATTAGCGTTTTGTCGTACTGACCACTTTGATCTGAAATATCTCCTCTTTGGTTAAGAATTCCAAATTCAAATTCATAAATTCATTTAGCTGGTACTTTTGAATTTTGAAAACAGTCATTCATTTGTTTTTTCCTCATTATTTTATTCTTTGGCGTCGCTTATTACCGCACAATGGAAAACATGAAATATCCGTATATTTACGAGTACGAGTTCTACCGTGGCACCAGTGCTGCAGAAACAGCTCGAAGGATTAATGATGTGTACGGCGCTGGTGTCGTAAAAGAAAACACGGTATGTTTTTGGTTTCAACGTTTTCGTTCCGGAAATTACGACCTTCAGAACCAACCCCGTGGACGGCCGGAGACCAAAGTGGAAAAAAAAGAATTAAAGGCTATTGTGGAAGCGGATCCATCACAAAACACTTCAGAGATAGCTGCAGGCTTCGGGGTAAGTGACAAAACTGTATTAATCCACTTAAAGCAAATCGGGAAAGTAAAAAAACTTGAACGATGGGTACCTCATAAATTGAGTGAATCGAACTTGCAAACACGCGTCGACTGCTGTGTTACTTTGCTCAACCGACACAATAATGAAGGGATTTTAAATCGAATCATTACTTGTGATGAAAAGTGGATACTGTACGATAATCGGAAGCGCTCGTAGCAATGGCTGAACCCTGGAGACCCAGCCAAATCCTGCCCTAAACGAAAATTGACTCAGAAAAAGTTACTTGTGAGTGTTTGGTGGACTAGCGCCGGTGTCGTTCACTACAGCTTTCTAAAATCTGGCCAAACGATTACGGCACATATCTATTGTCAGCAACTACAAACCATGAAGGGAGAACTAGCTGCTAAACAACCGAGATTGGTCAATCGCTCTAGGCCACTGCTGCTTCACGACAACGCAAGACCGCACACTGCACAACCAACAACCACTAAGTTAGATGAGCTACAATTGTAATGTCTGCGACATCCACCGTACTCCCCGGACCTTGCTCCAACAGATTACTATTTTTTACAAGGAAAAAAATTTAACTCCGATGCGGCAGTCCAAACCGCCTTCAAAGAGTTTATTGATTCTCGCCCCCATGGTTTTTTTAGTAAAGGGATCAATGAACTACCCATGAGATGGCAAAAGTGCATAGATAACTACGGTGCATACTTTGATTAATGAAATATATTTTACAAAAAAAATTGACTTTATATTCCTCCCATACAAAACGCCAATTTCACATGTAAGGACCTATTATAATACATTAAAACGGTTATTTTAAAGGCAGAAGTCATTTAAATTCTATATAATACGTATGCCTATTTATATTTTAGTATTAAGGTAAATAAAAAAAGAAATACATACCGACTAGCACAACTTCTATAAACCGTAAGGAAATATTTTTGCTTTATAATATCATACGCTACTTCAGTTTATTTAAAAATAAATAAACTGAAGTAGCGTATGATATTGCTGGAATAGTAATCAACAGCGTTTTTGATTTAAGTATGGCTTTCAAACATCGATCACTATTAAAAAACTAGATGCACAATCCCATACAAAAGTTCTCTAAAAACTGTCGCCAAATGTTTTGACGTAATTCTAGTTGAAATAAATATACATTAATGTAAATTCAACCTTAAATGCATTGCCTAAAGTTGTATTGACAAAACTACGTACAAAAAGCAATACATTTTTATGACCGATGCTCGCTCGTCAACCTACAATAAAACAAATTCAACCTTACGCTCATGGTTTAAAGTCAGAATTACAAAGTGCCAATAAAAACCAATAAAACTTTACGACCGAGGCTCGTCGCTTGGACAAGGAGAGTGGAGTCGGACTGCACAATATTTTTTGTTACTGTAATTTTAATTTTACAATTTTGTTAAACTTGTTTTAAATAATTCGTCTACTTAATAAAGCATATTCTGTTCTATTCTATGGTGTACATGTGTAATGGTTATATTATTACCTGAATGTAAATATGCTTTTGGATAGGGCACCACATTCATTTAGTAATGAAAGTAATTGAAACAGAAATAATTATTTATTTATACTTTATCTTGTGTGAAAAATTTAAACATATTGCTTGACAAACAACTTAAATCTAAATTTAATAGGTACTAAATATAAAAAAAAAGTACAGAAAGTTATTGCAAAATCGAAGAATATTATTGTCCATATTTTTGACGTAATGTTCATATTTACAGATGTTAAAAAACGGAAAAGACTGAATAATTATAATAATTTCTTATATTTACGCGAACACTATACATCCCAATGTCATAGTTAACCACGACTGCCTCCAGATTAAAAATGAATTATAATGATTTCTTATATTTACGCGAACATTGAATAAAACTACTTTTACGGATTATATCGCGTTTAATTAACTTATTTTTATTAATTCCCGACGTTGAGTCCCCCGTGACTATGGGTGTTGTAAAGCACCCGAAACATATAGCACATACTTATTTAAAATTAAATCTATAAAATGTTACTATAGTATTTAGAGAAACAGTAAAGAAGTCTCATTAAACAAAAAACAAAAAACAATCATACTTTAATAATAAAAAAAATTAATAAACAATAGCGTCTCCACAAATGGGACAGAATTAACGCATATACCTCGAAAAATGACGACTTATTTTATTACGACTTAATTTAAAAATACTTTTACGATGATTTCTTGACAAAATATCAGTATTTACAATACAGTGATAACAATTAAATAATGTTAATATTAATACTTACCGAAAATATGAAATTCCATCCTTTTTTACGTCCTGGATGTGTAATTTTTACACTTTTTAAACAAGCACTGAGGCATGTTTACCGTCGGAGCATTCGAATGCTACTGTATTAAAAGTGCACCCATATGTCCGAGTGGGTGCACATTCGGTTACGCCATTTTTTGTCACTGATTGTGTATCTAGTTTTTCATTAGTGATCGATGCTTTCAAAGTAACCTTAAACCAAATCCTCCTTAACTTTGAACTTAAATGTGCTCTCCTTCCTTCAAACTCACTTAAGTTTCTCATCGAAAAGCCCTTAACTTATCACTTATATGTGTTAAAGATTGTTTTTAGTTTGAAATGTACTAATGTTATTGTTATGTCTTTCACGCCACAATCATTTATTTGATCACCAAACTCAATAACGGTTCCTTGGCGCAGTGGCAAAGCATTGAGTCGCGGCGCTGAGGGTCGAGGGTTCGAATTCCGCTCGCAACAAGTATTTGTATGGCCTTAAAATAATTGTTAAGATTCCGGATGTTTGTACTTGTGCAATTTATGTATGTAAACGGCCTCCACGATACAGGAGAAATTCCTAGTGTGTAGATAACATTTAAAAAAAATATTCGGCAGGTCAGAGAATATTGCTAAAAACTATTAATTTGACAAAAGACCTACAACCCACTTGATGGTAACTGGCTGCTGTTATTTTTAATCTAATAACATTATAGACCTTTAAATATTTGCATGCTCTAAAAAGGATTAAGTGTGTGAAACTTATATTTTTTATAGACTTTGAGATGTTACCATACCTTTTGCATATAAATGATTATAGCTCATCGCACTGTGCACACTTGCAACCGACTCTAAACAAAGAAGACGACAAATACGTTGTCATCCCTGAGAATAAAGATGAATTAGTTCATATCACGTAATTATTCTTACCGTGTAGTGGTGGTGTAAGAATATCCATTACCCCATATCATCCCGTGGGTGTCGTAAGAGGCGTCAGAGGGAAACAAATAAATCAAGAGATGGGCAGCAGCGTCTTCCTAATAACGACTAAAAATAAATAACAAAAGTTGCTAACCCGCTTGCCAAGCGTGGCAACTATGGCAAATATCCCCCCTATGAGGCAATCTATGTGGGAGGCCTATGTTCAGCAGTGGACTTTAGTAGGCTGTAACTGTTAACGGTATGTAATTATTTTAGCTCTATTACTCCCATATAATAACACAAATCGTCGCAAAGCAAACCGCCGATTCTTGCCTTGCTTAAAAAAGTCTAGAAAGTTTTAATAGCAGAAATGGTTGGGTGTTAACTTGTTAACAACGGCTGGGAGGATCATGTCATTTATAAAATGAAATCCAAAGACAAGCGTACTATTAAAGCCTACATTGTTCACCATCAGTAACGCAACTGTCAATAATGATAATTTCGTCACTCGGCGGTTACTGATGTTTTCTTACCAGCAAGCTAATATGATGAAAGGTAGAATAGAAAAAAAAACAATACATTGGAAAGAAAGTATCTCCATTTACAGCCTATTACCAGCATATAATTTATTTCATCGAATAAGTCTTCCTACGATTCCATTTCATCAATCTGTAAAAGTGCTGGACGTTGGCCTCTCCCGTTGTGAGCATGATTTATAATAAACGCATCGCAGTGCCAGATGTCTATGTGATGTGCTACACCCGCGGGATAAAATGGGGCGATGGGTTCTATTACGCTTCCACCTTTTTTATAGAAGAGGGAGCAAACGAACATGCGGCTCACCTGATGGTAAGTGACTACCGCCGCCCATGAACAACTACTACACGAGCGGACTTGCAGATGCGTTGCCGGCATTTTAGAAGGTGTAAGCTCTTTTTAGAAGGTCCCTAAGTCGTATCGGTCCAGAAAAATCGCCGGTGGTAAGCTATTCCACAGTGAGGTCCTACGAGGAAGAAAACTCCTAGTAAAACGTACATTTGTGGACCGCCAAGCAGCCAGATGGTGTGGATGGTACCGGGAGTTTTGCTGCAATACGTTCGTGAAATTTGGCGGCTGGAATTAATCGGAACAATTCCTCAGAGCACTCCCGTGGTTTATGCGATAGAAAATGCAAAGCGATGCGACATCCCTTTGCAGCGCCAGTGAATCGAGCCGATCAGAAAGAACTCGGTCGTCGACAAATCGAGCCGATCTGCGATGGATGCGGTCAAGTGGAAGGAGCCGGCACTGTGGTGCCCGGCCTAGAGATGAGAACAGTATTCCATGTGTGGCCGAATTGGGCCCTTGTAAAGTTACAAGCGGTGTGCCGGCATGAAATACTGTCCCACCATGCTGATTTCGCCAAGCTTTTTAGAGGCCAATTTGGTCTTTCCTTCCAAGTGACCACGAAACTGCACATTATTTGACATGTCGATGCCGAGGATTCCGATGCTAGCTGAGGCAGCAAGGGGAGTGCCTTGAAACTGAGGAGATACGACAAAGGGGTTCTTTTTAGTGGTAAACGCGCAAACTTGTGTCTTCTGGCGAATGAACTGGACCAGGTCTACTATTAGTCGCCCCCGATCCGATACTACGAGAGCAACACTGAAAGTTCTTAGAACTGGCCACTTGTAAACGATATAATAAAAAAATAAGTTCACATTTTGAAAATGGAACTTTTAGCCAATATTATTGTGTAAATTATGGATGTCGCCCAAAAAAAAACCAAATTACTTTTAATAAATTTAAATTAAAAGAACTATTATAAAGATATTACAGATAAAATAACTAATAATAATTAAGTATACACTTGTTCGATGCTAGAAACGAAGTGAAGTGGCATCGTGGAGTTTCGTATATATAATGATGTCGGATGACGCCGCGGGCGTCACTGTGAATCCACGGCAGCCACATTTTCCATCAAGTTAGCAGAATTCCCTCGCTGCATTAGGTTTCTGGTAAGGTGCTATGTCGGTTGACACCGCGTGCGTCATTGTGAGTCCACGGCGATCGAGTTTCCCATCTAGTCAGCAAAACTGCCTCGTGGAAACAATGTTGAAATGTTGTGTGGGAATATGAGGAAGCCGAGTAGTTCGTGGTTTTGTAAGGGTAAAATACATACATATAACATGTATGTATTTTATTAATTTGTCATTTGTTTACGATTGGGCGGCAAATTGAAAATTGTCTGTGTCACGTCAGCATGAATTTAAGGCGAGAAAAATTTCATACAATGATTTTTTATGACTTTCGATGTCATTTTAGCCAACAAGAAAGTTATGATAGACTTCGATTAAACGATGAAACCCCATCTCGTGCCACTGTTTACAACAGGTTTAATGAGTTTAAACGTGGTCGCAGTAATCTCACCGATGATCTGCGTGAGGGACGGCCTTCTACGGCGACGACTGAAGATAACATCAGTGTTGTGCGGCGTATGATAGAGACTGACAAAAGAGTGACTTATCAGCAGATTTGGACAAGCTTAGGCATCGGTATGAGTCAAGTGCACAAAATCCTCCATGAACATTTAGCGGTCAGCAAGCTTTGTGCCCGGTGGATACCTCATAATTTGACAGAGGCCAAAAAACTCCGTCGTGTTGATTGGTGTCATGAAATGGTTCAAAGATTTAACGGAGGTGACTCAAATGCTGTGTTAATGGCGGCGACGAAAGCTAGATTAATTGTTATTATCCTGAAATTAAGAGACATTCTGCTGTCTGGGTGTTTCCTTCCGAGGAGTTGCCAACTAAAGTGAAGAGAGGGAAAAAAGATGATGGCCTCGTTCTTCGGAAGGACAGGTCATTACACAACAATTGTTTTAGAGGATCGAAAAACAGTTACTGCAGAGTGCTACACCAACAATTGTTTGCCACTTGTCTTCGAAAAAGTTCGGGAGAAACGACCTCGCAGTAGGATCTTCCTTCACCACGACAACGCCTCGTCGCACACCGCCAAGCAAACAATCGACTACTTGGCGACGTCAGACGTGGAATTACTGGGTCACCCGCCCTATAGCCCCAACCTCGCATCTTGCGATTTTTATTTATTTCCAAAAATAAAAGAAAAACTTCGAAGAAAACGTTTTATGGACGCCGAGGAAGCAGTGGCTGCGTTTCAAAATGCCGTTGAAGAAACCCCTAAGGACAAGTGGGTAAAGTGCTTTTCTCAGTGGTTCCATCGGATACAACGATGTATTGATGTAAATGGACATTATTTTGAAACGATATAATAAAACTAATAACTTGCTAGTTTGTTCAGTTTTTGATTTTCTATGAACTTTCAATATCACCCTCGTATGTACAACAAAGTCTCGACTTCAGACACAAGTTTGTTCCGGTACTTGGCGACGTTTTCTCGAGAAATATTGGCACGGCCAGTGTATAAAGCATCACCAGTACTTTCGTCCGTATAGCAATGAATGTTACCTGTTTGCAACATATTATTGATATGCAGAGGAAACAGCGTTGGTGATAGCAGCTTGTGGAACACCAGCGTTAATAGGCTTGTCCAAACTAAAGGCCAATGCCTCCCCCTTGGACTCTATTGCCTCTGTCCATCTATGAGTCAGGTAGACCAGAAGATCACCAGCTGATAGACCCCGACGAAAACCGTATTGGCGGTCCTAATCCGCTGGTAATCGTCAAGGTACCTCAGGAGCTGGCAGTTTATAATGGATTCCATTATTTTGGAGAACAAGGAGGTGATGGCGATAGGCCTGCAGTTGGAAGGATCTGAGCGGTCGCTTTTTTAGGGATCGGGTAAACCAAAGCTGTCTTCCGTGAATTCGGAACTACACCTTGGGAGTAGAAGTACCGGAAAGGACGCGTTAAAACCGGTTCCAAATCCGGAGCACACGTCTTCAGCACAATGGGAGGGACTCCATCAGGCCCACTCGACTTGTTGATGTCCAGGGAGAGGAGTGCTTTGCGTACCGAGTGATGTGCAAACCGCACATCCGGTATGGTGCACACGGTTGGCGGTGTGTTCCCCCCGTCATCGAGATTCGAGTTGGACGCAAAGAGAGAGCCTAAGAGATCGTCTTTCTCCTTTGCGCCATAGGCCAGTTAGTCGTCCTCTCTGTGCAGAGATTGAAAGGATGGCTGACAGAAGTTCCCTTGGACAGCCTTGGCGAGAGACCAGAATGTACGTGTTCCCGAAGAAAGTCGAACTAGTTTCTCGCCAATTCTGCCGATGTGCTTTGACTTTGCTTTGGCAATGATACTTTTGAAGGACCTGGAGGCGGAGGACAAAGAAGAAAGAATAAAAAGTTCCATACCCTGAAGCACATCAGTGATAGAATTAGCAACAACGTTGGGATCGTCCGGCGTGAAGCAAACCCGCCCCCAAGGGTAGGATGCAAAGAAAGGCCGCATCCTATCTCAATTGGCCAACCTATAGTGCCAAACATGGCGGCAGCCTTCACAATGAAACCGCGACGCTAGCGTAAGCGGCACCCACGCCGGACTAGACAATGGTCCAAGGGGCTAAGAGGGGCGTCGACGAAAACCTGATATCCGTTCGGTTGAGAGGTCAATAGAAGGTCTAACAGGGAAGTTTTATGATCCTCCAAATCTGGTATCTGCATAGGCGAAGTAACCAGCTGCGTAAAACCATTTGCCAAGGCAAAGTCATACACAGATCTCCCCGTATGATCGGTTAAACGTGAACGATTTAACGATTTTAACGCCCACCGAGCCATTTGGCCTGGTGGGCGTTAAAATCGTCAAGGATCACGATCTCTGCGGATGGGATCTGCTGTAGCAAGGGATCTGTAGCCATTTGGACGTGATCGATGAGCCGGTCTGTTTCGGCACTACCCCTATGACCTATAGAGGCACCCATAGACGCGCGGATGGTCGTCACGGTCTTGCCTCGGGTAGGAGAGATACGAAGTATCAGTCGGAGAGGACACCTGCGTCTTGGTCAGAAAGAGCAAGGCCGGCGTCTCGTAGTGGATGGCGTTTAAATTCCAATAAAGTCCCCTGATGTTGCAGAAATTCACGGATAGTGTGGCAGGGGTCGCCTTGGTCTTGATGCTCAGTTTGCCCAGAGCAGTTTGTACCCACATTCAGTAGGAGTGAAGTAGCTTGGTCGTGGATGCTCAGCGAGGGATTCTCCATTACCAGGGGTGCTGACACCCTCCTGGGGTAATATGTAATTAAATTGTGCTACCATGTTGATGAAGGGGGGGGGAGATTTGGGCCTCCAGCCACCTGCACCTACGAGACAAAACGCAGAAGCAAAGCTTCACACTGGTATTCTGTGAGGTCGTGGTACCTCCCCGGTTCAAGCCGGCCCATACGTGCAACAGCAAAAGCTGCCGCGTGGCTCTATCACTGTGAACCTAGTTATAAGTAAAACAACTTAATTTGTTTTAAGTACCAAATTAATTATAAAATTTTGTGCTCAAGGCACTCAAGATATAAAAAAATAAGATGGTAAAATAAGATAAATCTAGTGTAATAAATAAAGACGGTTATATAGTGTTCCGTACCGTTTAATTACGGCCGAGCGATACTGTCGATAACATGGCGGATAGCGACAGTGATTTATTACCCTAACGAGCTTATTATACCACTGATTCAATACGCATACTTACTGAGACGCAGATGTTCTGTAATTTAGGCACGGCACACAGTACGAACAATTAATAAATAAATTAATTTAGTGTCATCGTTTGCTCTATTATTTTTATAAAAACCTATTTATTTATGCGTACTACAAGATGTGTAGTGATTAAGATGATCTGATACTGATTTCTATTTACGTGAACACTACACATTGAATAAAACTACTTTTACGGATTCTAACGCGTTTAATTAACTTATTTTTATTAAATTCCCGACGTTTCAGGTGCTTTACAGCACCCAGTCCCCCGTGACCATGGGTTTATTTGTAGTTATACATAGTTTTATTCAATCGTTCAATACTGTTGTCAGCTCCGCGCACAAACTTTACATGTCCCCGAAATATTTAATTCCTTAGACATGCTGGTTTCACTCAGCACATAACTAACGCGATTGCCAATCATGAAGTCCTGGGTTCGAATCCTGGGTCGAAAAAAATCAGTTATTGGGTTTTTGTGTCAAAAAATGATCAGTAGCAGCCCGGAGTCAGGAAATTGGCGGTGTTACACCCCTGTGCCTCGGAAAGCACCTAAATCCGTTGGTCCCGCGCCTAATCTCTCTCCGGTCGTGTTGGCTTGCCGTCCCATCGGACTATGAGAATGAGGATATTATATGAATAGGGAGTTTATTATATTATAATATATATACAGATAATATAAGGCACTTTAATCCTGTCCTGCGCGGATGACCATAACTTCAATAAAATATTTCTATCATGTTGAAATGTTTAAATAATAGAATTAGTTATGTAATTTAATGCACTTTTTTATTTTAATGTACTTCTGGAATGAAACATGTACGATATCAGGGTTCAATATGTAAATATTTATGCATTATAAAAACAGCACCATAATTCATTTTTTTTAAACGTTACCTCCACTAGGATTTTCTTTTGTGTCGTGAGGCCAGTTTACAAACATAAATTTCACAAAGACAAACATCCAGACCCGGAACAATTATTTGTAGGCCATATAAATACATGTACCGTGCGGGATTCAAACCCGAGGCCCATAGCGCTGCAACTCATTGCTAAGCCACTGCGCCACGGTTGAAGCAGTTGAACAGAATATTTTAATGATAAAGCATTGACTTATTAAATGTAATACGCCCTCGTGTCGCAAGGTTTTCGTTGAATGACATGAAAATTTATTCCAAAAATGTAAAATACCTTCCTCCGAGACCAGTGAAAGGAAGAAGTACAAATCGTCTAGATTAACAAATGTAGCGATTACGGCAAATTTTTCTAGTGTAGAAGAGACCCATGGCCATCATTGAACTGATTACGAGAGTAAGAAAGAATCTGGTGTATCGCACCAGATGAATATGTATTTTGGCTGTGATATTAATTAAATTCTGATTTATGATAACTCAAAACACGCCTGTGTTTTAATTAACTTTCTGCAACGCTGGAGATCATCGGAAGTGTAGAGCGGCAGTAATTGAGTTATCGGCTTTTCCACTCAAATAGTTTATGATATTTAGATAGAAATAAAACAAAAGTTCTCAGTTTTGTTAAATTAATGTTTGCATAATTAGGAGGCGGTTTTGATAGAAAACTCTATCACACAATTACGTTCTATGATGTCGTAAAAGTTGAATTAAGATAATGCCTTGGAAACGAAAACGTCTCAAACATGTCAAGAATTTATCATAATTCATACAGTTAATGGATAGCAATGAAGAAATGTTAGAAAAAGTGAAATGTGAATTTAAGTATCGTCGCGGCTTAAGATAATCCCATTTTGTCTCGAGTGTCGTAAAACTGACTGAAATGACTATGGCAAATACCAGAAACACCTCATAACCTCGGATACCATCTATTCGAAGTGCGAAATTGTTTTACTATATATTTTTAGTAGTAACTAATAAACATGTTCATACTTACTTTCTTTACATCTAGTACCACCATTATCAATAAATGGTTATAATAAAAATAATGTCCTCCAGACCGAATTCCGGTCACGGCGGTCAAACTCAACAGCGACTAGACTTCTGCGCAGGAATGCAATATAGTACACAAGTATGTGCGCTGTCACAGGTGCACTCTCTACACTTAATCTTATAGTTCGATGGGACGGCAATCTGACACAATCGGAGAGAGATCAGGCGCAGGACCTATACGTCTTTACGTGATATTTGAGACACGGGAGTAAAACACCACCAACTTCCTGACTTCGGTTGTTACCCGATAACTGATTTGGCATAACCCGGGCTTCGAACCCAGGACCACATGATCAGCAGTCGCGCTTAAAACCAGTAAATCAATGAGGCAGTCAAAAAGCCTGATGTTGACATGATTTCATACGAAGAAGAATATGAAATAATATTTGCGCTTCTACTAGAACAATCACAAATCCATAAAGTCCGTTTTATCTCCGCTGTAACAAAAGTTGGCCATTAATATCTCTCTTACGATTTATGCCCCATCCCTGTATTCGAGAAATTTTTCATTCTCCATTACGATCAGTTTTATGATTCAAATTATTCGTTCAGCAACTTACGACGACTTAAAATAAAACAGCTTTATGCAGTCGATAAGTTTTATTGATACAGCATTTTGTTTTATAATTTCTTTAACAATTACAGAGCTCACTTTTTTAGAGGCAGGAAATGGAAATGTTACCATAACTTAAAATAATAGTTTGAAAAGAAATTTTCAACTATTAATAGCACATTTTCTCCTAAACCCTAGCCAGTAGCGTAGCATGGGTTACTGCCGCCCGGGGCTGCCAAAACAAAAAAATTCCACCACTCACGCCCAACGTCCTCATTTTCGTAAAAGTGTAAAAAAAATTAGTCTTCTACCTTTCAT
This sequence comes from Parnassius orleans, assembly GCA_029286625.1. NCBI lineage: Eukaryota > Metazoa > Arthropoda > Insecta > Lepidoptera > Papilionidae > Parnassius > Parnassius orleans. Next base: position 32,519 of record JAGSMP010000086.1, on the reverse strand, counting down.
CATTCATGCATTACAGGTTACAGCTATTAATGGGTATAAATATAAATTATAAATGGGGAATTTTACCAGTTGCCACGCGTGGCAGGCGAGTCAGCGATGGCAGTTTTTGTTATTTTAAGTTGTTATCGGGGAGATGCTGCGTGTGTGCAACACGTGATTTTCTCTCAGTCGCCTCTTATGACATCCATCTTATGACTCTTATGATTCTCTTACACCGCCTAAACACGGCGAATTTATTATATAGTCTATGTATATATATAATTTAAAAATTAATAAAATATTATTATCTACAGCTAGTATTTTTAAACTGATACCTCATCTCTAAATAGTATAAAACGAAGTCACTATCTATACTCATCATATTTTTACTCCGCTTACTTCTTCCGAACCACGCAACTGATTTTGATATGCACTGTCATTTAGAGATTTTTTTACGTGAGGTTAGTATGTACAATACATTCTAATTAAGTTTTTGTATTGTATAAAAATTCAATAATTTGTAATCAAGTCGTCAAAAAAATAGATTTCCGGGCGCTTAGATGGCATGGTAACAATTTGTTTATTATTTTAATTTCCAGTGCAGTTTTTATATACCGAAATATGCGGCGAAAGTGGAATGTTTTGTACATAACTACAGCACCCATCGAATCATTTCAGATCTACTATATTAATTAATATTCTGAAGTGAAATAAAAGCTGGATGGTAACATTTTTTTTTTAATTATGATACTAAAGTGTCAAAGGATCTTACAGTCTACCTGATGGTAAGTGGCTACTGCAATCTTCAATGTGTCCATAGGGACACCTGCAGCAAATACAAACAAAGGAGACTACAAATGCGTTGTCATCTCTGAGGCCTAAGATGGAATGTCTCATAACCTGTGATTATATTACTATACTAGTTTTTTAACTGCGGCTTCGCTCGCGTGGGCTTCAATTTAAGAACATCGTGAATACTGCTTCGTGTAAAATTGGATCATTTGTATAGTCACCTCAGTGTATTTTTGTCACAGGATTTTTTTAATCATTAAATTCTTTTTTATGATATATTATATAATATATAACTAATTTAAATAATATACTGTAAAATATACTAAATTAAATAAACATATGAGAAAAGTTAGGAAAAATAAATTTTTGCCGTTTTTGAATCAAATCCACCTTTGACACCGCCCCATGTCGCCGATCTAGGCATATATAATAATCATTTGGCATAATATAAGGTATATGTCCAAATACTCAAACGCTGCTCAATTTTAAGATGCCGTTAAGTCTCGTGCTGTCTCTATCACTTTAAGTCAAAGTGACTGTGACACCACGAGACTTAACGACATCTTAAAACTGAGTAAGTATTTGGCTAATAGTCTGTCAGTCACTAGTACTGACATCAGTCGCAGGCCGTGAATATCTTTCTAGCCATTTCCATAGTCACTACTTACGACATCCACCGGACGAAATGGAGTTATCGATTCTGTTACTGACGACTGCATTAATCAGTATTAGGTTCTTAATTAATAATCTAGAAATTTTAGATTCCTAAAGACTTATTTATTTCATTTTATTTTAGTACAATATGCACTGGAGCTTCGCGGCAGAGTAATTGATCCATACGCATTCAGAATTGGAAGGAGGTCTGTACCCACCAATGGGACGTATATAGACTGTTACTTTACTTTTACTTTATATGGAAGATGGAATGCCTCGTACCCAGTAAAAAGGATCTCCGATTTTCTACATCCACCATATGAAACACAGCAGCATTAAGCTGCTATTGTATTCTTATGTGAGAGCGTGGTCCTTCCCCGGTCGAGCCAATACATTCGTGCTATAACCATAATTTAGCTGCAGAGTAGCTCTACCACGTATGAAACATTAATAATATGAAATATTTCTGAACAGAATCGATAATTTCTAGATTATTAATTAAGAACCTAATACTGATTAATGCGGTCGTCAGTAACAGAACCGATAACTCCATTTCGCCCGGTGGATGTCGTAAGTGGTGACTATGGGGATGGCTAGAAAGATATTCACGGCCTGCGACTGATGTCAGTACTAGTGACTGACAGACTGTTAGCATGAGTAAAGAAACTGTACAGAGGCAAAGATTCTAAGGAGTTGTCAAAATTTTTACTTATTTTGGTAGGGTTGGCAGTATAGTCGTAGTACGAATGGGTCGGCTCGACCGGGGAAGGACCACGCTCTCACAAAATACCAGCGTAAAATAGCAGCTTAACACTGTTGTGTTTCGTATGATCAGTGTAGAGAACCGGAGACACTTTTTACTGGAAAAGAGCATTTTGATTCTTGATTGAAAATAGATGTAGATGTCTATGGGTCACAGCAACCACTTACCATCAGGTAGACTGTGTGCTCGTTTGTCACCCTATCCTATAAAAAAAAGGAGGATAAAATCAAATAAAGAAAACGTTTATCAGCTTTTTAATAGATACTTAATATTTTACTTTTATAATTAGTTCTGCAACAATTTGTTGTGGATTTTAATTAAATGGTAAATTCTAAATCTAATGTAAAGTTTATTTTTAAATAATGAATTGGAAAGCACTCACATTGCATAACAAATATACAATCTTGCACACGTTTTAATATTTCACTATTAATATATGCAATGTTTCTGTCGAGATCAAAATATTAAAAACCCTATTAAACACTATCTTTATTAAAAACCTTGTAATAGCTGAAAAAATAATCTTTTCCAATATTTATAGGTTGTTCAGATCTATTAACGTACAATTTTATTTTCTCACATTTGTGGTGTTTGAGAAAACATTTTCTATACAAATATCCCGACACAGACTAAACCTTTTTTACCTGGTAGACCCATGCTGCAGCTATATTACTGATATAGTTGTAGCACGAATGGGTCGGCTCGACCGGGGAAGGACCACGCTCTCACAGAATACCTGCGTAAAATAGCAGCTTAACGCTGCTGTGTTTCGTATGGTGAGTGTAGAGAACCGGAGACCCTTTTTACTGGAAACGAGGCATTCCATCTTAGTCCTCACGGGTGACAACGCATCTGCATTTTGATTCTTTATTGAAGATAGATGTAGACGTCTATGGGCCACAGCAACCACTTACCATCAGGTGTACTATGTGCTCGTTTGTCACCCTTGTCCTATAAAAAAAAAAACATTTTTTCTGGTAAATCAAATCGATAATTATTTGTTCCTACTGTTAACACAGGGGCAGTAACATCGTCAGGTTGCGGTGATGGTATATTAAAAATACGAAAATCGTCTGGTTTCATAAGTAACATATCGAAATCGTATTCGCAATTAGTATTTTGAGGTTTCCTTAAGATATTAGTTATGAACATCTTATTGAAGGCAATACTAACTTGTCGACATGTTGGTTCCTGGCAGTTACCACCCGCCTGTCTGACTTTGCCAAATAATTTTTCGCGACAATCTTGATTGAGACGTCTCGTAAATATAAATTAATTTAATTTCTTCTGATTTTAATTCTTCATGAAGTTTTATCCCTAAAGTACCGTGGACATGAATTCATGTCCAGATTTTTGTGACTGTTGAGTACCGTGGACATGAATTCATGTCCACATTACGTGCTGCTATTTTCGTCTTAATTAATATAAAAATACAGTATATTTTCAATTAAAACTATTTCATTCGATTCTGAACGAACTAAAGAGTATAGCCAAGTTTTTACTCACTCGGCTACATAGACAAATTAAAAATAATAGACAGTCACTTTCGGTAGTTGGTGATATTAGTTGCGTAATTGTTTTCTTTTGTGTTTGTGATTTTGTTGGATTTTCTCAAAAACTGGTAAGAAATGTTAACAATCTTTACTAGATAATGTTTTGAATGATTTAAGTTACAACAACAGTAAATTTTGTGTTTCAATTGATAAAAAGGAAAACAAAACACCTCTACGCGAACAATTTATAACGGTCAAGATGAAAAAAGATCTACCTTCTGAAATATTTAGCTTTTTATATATAGTTTATTGCATGTATGTATATTTATAAAAAAAACATTATTTCTAAATGTTATATCTATATCATTGTATAAAAATTAAGGAAGACGCTATAATATTTTTAAGAAAAATTTTGAAAATGAGGTAAAAAACGCGCGTCTAAACTGTTTATGGTTGAACTTTAGCAAATTTTGCGAGTGAAAAGTAGAATTATTATAATAATTACATGCATAATTTCGGTTCATTTTAGGAAGAACATGTTATATAGTGAACATGTTAAAATAACCCTGGAATAGGGTGATCGCCACCATGCTGGTTCTATGAAAATTCATTTAAAATTGTATAAACAAAATTATTGTTATGAAATATGTTTAAAAAATCCACTGGGTTTCTTGCTGGTTCTTCCCAGGACAGAGGTATTTTTCGAACCAGTGGTAAATAAAAATGACTTTCAATAAGTATTATTATGTGATCAATATTGAATAAAAATTCATTCATTCATTCATTCATAGATTATAAGAACATAAAAATAAAATAAAAACTTAATTTTTTCATTCAACAAACCAAATCTATTGGCAGTAAATACACTTTTTCATGGTCCCTAGAAACAAAGAGCTATACAAAACTAAATAAACATCTCAATGTCATTGTTATTGTTTCTATTCATATACAATCTTATCGGCTTTTAAGAACTGTAACTGAACTTTAAACCTAAACAAACAAAGGTGACAAAAAAAAGGTTGACTTAAGTGCTGGCGCCGTGATTATTTCAAGTGGCCCTGGTACTACGGGCCATTTTTTTAGAGCGCGGATAACGAAAGGAAGAATTTATAGACACTTGAAATCCGTGAATGAAATTTATGCTATTTGTAACGTCTTTCCGCCTATCACTTCTTATTAATTTTAAGTTCCTGAAGAATGTTAGCATTTCTTCTAAAAACTCAGTTTGATAACTATTATATGTTTTATAATTATTAGGAGATCGCAGTGTACTTGAGTTTAATAAATCAAACAAGTTATTAATTTTATTAACTAAATCAGCGGTATATCTTGCGGCAACCTCGATAAGATTTAAATCTACGTAGGTATTAAGCCATATTTACACTTTTTTATTTTTCATTTGTTACGAATTATTCTTGACACTTATTATTTTTACATAACCCTGAGTTTGAGCACTAGCCGAGCCGGTTTAAAGCAGTTTCTCTCTTTACGTGACGAGCCGCCTGTGCTCACGTACACACGCTCCTCAAGCTTGTAGTAGTGTACCTATCATAGCGCGGTTGTATGAAGCTTTACCTCTGTACGGTACGGTTTCTTTACTCATGTGCTATTAGCCAAATACTCAAACGCTACTCAGTTTTAAGATGTTGTTAAGTATCGTGGTGTCAGTCACTTTGACTTAAAATGATAGAGACGGCAAAAAATCAACATATTTTTTTAACGGGGCTTTATTTATGCAAGTGTTTTAATGACACCATAATTTTTTTCAAATTTTTAAATCAATATTTAATACTACAAAAAAAATATTTTATGTTATATACTGTCTTCAGCGGCGATGTGCTCATGCCGTAATAGTCGCGCGGAGTTTTATTTTCGGTGCTAAATAAAAATTACAAATAATGGAGATAGAATTCCGGGTATCGGGACTTTTTTTATTGAAAATTTCCTCCTCTTTAAGGATCTTGTTTTAAAAGTTCTTAAATATTAATAGTTTTTGAGTTATTAACGAAAAACTAAATATTATTTTTTAAATTTAATTTGTTAATAGCAATTGCAATTTTTTATGTGCTAATAAATCCTCGAGGTACATTTTTCTAGAGGTGATTCCAAATCGAATGAGCTATCGCACATATTTTTAGGAGCGGGAACAAGAAATAACAGGTTTTTGAACTTGTTGACTAGACTATAATATATCTCAATTTATGTTTATTTGTTAAATAACTGCTCAAAATGTAGACTACTTATTTCCTAGATTTGTAGACTACAATTTGTTAGCAAATATTAAAAACGTTAATGGCCTAAACAATTGTAAACGAAACAGTCGTTTTTGTTTGCGTTCTCCCATTTTATAACACCGCATTCAGCGGTTAACCACATGTTATAAAGCGTTAATAAGTCGCGTTTCAGGGCATATGCAGTATTATTCGAAACGATTACATTTTTCTTATAATAAAATAATCAAATAAAACCAAAATTAAAGGGGATAAATGTTCAAATTTTTAGTTAACCCTGGCTCCCTTTAGCTTGTAATTATTAATTTTCTTGGTTTCGTTGGTAATAATTGAGTGATATCGGCTTAGTAGCTTCTTACGATCTCGCACGGCCTATGTATTATATATATACATATTATATAAATAAAATTGAAGCGTCTGTCTGTTATATTGAAACAACTTGCTTCTATTAAGCTCGAAAGGTTATTTGCATGCGATAAAGATATTAAACATTTTTAAAATTTTGTTTCTCTGTCTGTCTGTCTGTCTTGTCTATCCGGGCTAATCTTCGGAATGGCTGAACCGATTGTGAGGAAAATTTACGAGCAGATAGGGAAGCCTGTCTGCCTGCAGGTATTTAAACTATTTAAAAAAAAATTAAATTGATACAGTAAAATGGTGTTAGATTATCTTAAATCTAAATAATGTCTCATCAATAGATCAATTTCTTAATTTATATATAAAATATTTTAATTAATAGATAGTAGCTAGTAAGAAATATGATTTTTAAATTTAGTTTGATTGTGTATATTTCATTTTTATTTTTTTTATTGTATACAATAAATTCCGTATCGTATACAATACGGAAAATGCCGGAATAATCTTATAGCTTCCGATAGATGGCGGCATAACCGTCTCGTTTATGTCAGATGGAAAATACCCACATGAGGAACAGCCACAAAATAACAACGTCTAGTATTGCGATCCTCAATCCGCCTGCTTTCTGTCTTGCGGATTTACCTTTAATCTCCTCCTCCCTCCCCCCATAGACAGGCCCATGTTCAGCATTTAACATTCTCGAGCTGTTAAAGAAGATCTTTAGTATGGAGATTAAGGCCTAAGTAGTCTTATCATTGTCCTCAGGCGTGATGACGCTTTTGCATTTGGATTCTTAATCGAGCATAGATTTAGGTGACTGAGTCAGAGCATTCACTTCACTTCATACTATACTTCACTTCATACCATCAGATGGGCTTTGTACTCGTTTATTACCCATATTGTATTTATAAAAAATGTTGTCGTTACTCAAGTACAACATGTTGGAAAAATTACCGACTTTTTGGATAGCGTGCCCATAACAATTCAAATAAATAAATAAATCAAAATAAACGTATTTTAAAGACCTAAAATGACCTAAGTTACGCACACTTAGTTTCCCTTTTGACTGATTTGGTAAGGAAACACTAAAACACCAATTTAATTTAAGAATTTTATTTAAAACGCAGGGTACATATCGAGCTATTGTCAAAGATTATTATCAAAAAAATCATATTTTAATTTGTCCCAAAACCGCATTCTTTTTTCTTCAGGCAATGTAATCATTTTTATAGTCTTACCAAAATTCAATACTTTTAAAGTTTCATTGAAAAGCCCCCACTTCAAACTTCCCAAAAGGCTGTCCGTATTTTTTGGAGTCGGATTTCTATAAATATAAAAAAAATGTAATAAAATGTACAGATGCAATGAATAATACATGATATGAACAATATAGATGTACAATTATGTACTAGTTTTACTACTCTAACTGCCTCGTTGGTCTAGTGGTCGTAAACGCGGTTGTTGATTTTTTGAAGAAGCGGTTGTAGAATATCTTTACAGAAAAACGCGGACACGTTTTTTGTAAAGATATTCTAGGTTGCAGCCCGGAGTTAGTAAGTAGGCGGTGTTTCACGTGCCTTGGAAAGCACGTAAAAACGTTGGTCCTGCGCCTGTTCTTTCTCCGGTCGTGTCGGATAACCATCCCTTCGGACCATGAGAGTGAGGGAATAGACACAAGTGCTTGCGCGTACTCTCGTGCACTATAATCCTGTTCCGCGCAGAGGGCTATTCTCAGTTGAGACCAGCCGCCGTGACCGAAATTCGCTCTGGGGGACATTATTATTATTATCATACTTTTGTAAGACGTGATCTTAAGGGTAGGAATTTCTACAGCAACGAGGTCGGCTGGAGCCAAAACATAAACAGTTGGTTTACGGACTTGGTTGGTTACGTCCTCATGCCTCTGATACGAAATAGTCCACGTGTTGTAAAACATACCCATCATAAGAAAGATTCTAGGGTTGAAACCGAGATAATTTCTGCAAAAAAAGTAAGTTTGTTGCTACTGCTGAACTCAGGCCTATCCTGAAGTCTCTCTTTCTCTCTCTCTCTCTCTCTCCCTAATGTGCCAACAAACGCAGATAAGTAGAGGGGTCTTGAGGGGACCGGAGTGTTGATATTATGATGCGCAACTCTCCCTAGCCTTTGCGACAGAAATGTGATCGGCGGTGAAGCCATAAAGACACTGATGCTGTCCGATATTCCTTTTCTACCGAATTCAAAAAGGAGGAGGTACTCAATTCGACTGTATGTTTTTTATGTGTGTTACCTCATAACTTTTTTTCTGGGTGAACCGATTTCGATGATTCTTTTTTTATTCGAAAGCTGGTGCTTCTCATGTGGTCCCATATAATAGTTTTTGAGTTATTCTTAATAATTTATAATGAAGTCGGTTGTACAAAATTTTAAATAATTAAACTCACAAGATCTCTACGTGGCAAAATTAGGTGTTTGTTTGTGCACATAGAGATGGAGTCAATAAAGAAAGGCACATCTTGTGTTTCAGCACGCCTTACTCGGACCAAGTAAAGCCTGCTAGTGTACCCGTAGCCTGGTTGATGAAGAAACGCAAACATGGGGAATGTTTGATCTTAGACGGTGGTTGCCCAACATATACCGCCAAGCCCATGCGTAGCTTCTATACAGTTGGCATCTCAAATCGCGTAAGATTTACCAATGTCATGATCTCTACGCAATAATTGAAGTAAAATCGAGTGAGCACCCTTGCGTTAACGTTAAACTTTATAATTTCAAATATTATAAATCATATTACGGGGTCGTAGTACTTAATAATCCTGTCATATGTAAGCATCATAATTTACCAAACAATTAATTAACTAATCACTTAATGAGGTCAGTGCATTTAGAAACAACACAAGAAACATAAAATTTAATAAAATACAATACATATTATGTCATTTGTGAAACATTTTAATTTTGTATTTGTGTGAACTCACCCGTATTTGACAAAATTGGCCAATAACTTAGCCACTTTTTTAATAAAAAGTTTTTCTTTTAAAGCTTGTTTACTGTTGTACATATCTTTTAAAGATTTACATTTGAATTGATAATAAACTTCATCGCCAGATGTCGCCCCTGACCAACTTAATTTTGAAATAAGATATTTCCATTTAACATTAAAACAACCGTTATATGAAAATCTATACAAATAGACATTTCCAGAGGATCCTTCACTATGTAATCTTGCCTGTTGGAGTAACGGATAAATAACTTGGTCCGAATGATACTTGACATAGCGTTTTAAGCTACGTTGTGATATTGTGCCATTTATGAAATAAAAATTCATTATGTTTCTTTGAATCTTTTTATAACGCTTTGAGTTAAACTCGTCAGATTTTCCATGAAAAGGCAAAAGATATTGAAAGTTGTAATTTAAATATCTTAAAAGATTTCTGTTCTTTGTAAAATCTTTTAATTTAAATAAAGATTCGAAATTTGAAAATCCAAACATAACATCTACATTATAGTTTGCCAACTTTCTTTTATATATTTCAATAGGATGCGTAAACATGAAACTGTCTCGTTTATTAGTTTCAGTACTACAACCGAATGCATTTATTTGTCTCTGGTTATCTCTGATTTCAGTACTATCGACAAGATTGCGAGATAATAACACTAAATTATTAACAGGTGCAATACTTAAAAATTTATAGAGCATTTCTCGATTAAGTTTCTCCAAGTGTCCATTGAGTTTCCAGTATAATTTATTAATAATTTCAAAGTTATACTTTCTATAATCTTTCGGTGAAATAGCACTTCCACTCTGAATAACCACTCGATTAAATAAATCGTCAGCGGCATTAGATACTAAAAATGATGCCGCAATATCAGCGCCTACTCCCGATCCAATTACTGTAACCTTGTTAAAGTTCCCATTAAATAAATATATATTATTTCTTATCCATCTAAGTGCCATAAGGACATCTTTAGCCCCCATATTTCCTTTTGCAAATTCGTCTTCGGTATTTAAAAACCCTAATATAGACATTCTAAAAGAAACAGCAACAACTAAAATCTCTTCTTCAATTAAGAAATCCGGTTCATGGTCTTTGAAATTTTCGTAAATCCATACCACAACTGGAAAGCTAACTCGTTCATGAATTGAAAGTGGCATGTAAACAACTAGATTTAAGCAATTTTCTGAGGGCCCATAGTCACACGTTTGCAACAATTCATTACTAAAATCGTAATTAACCAACGGCATCAAATTTCTTGGTCCTTCAGGTGGCTATTGAAAACATAAAAAATATTTTAGATGATACGACATTTAAAATAGATATACTTTTAAAAGTAATCCTAACATTGTCTTTATAACACATTTATTATTATATTATCATCATCATCCTTAGAGTCTATCAAAGTCCTTAGGCCTCCCTGTAGATTGTCTCATAAGGGTAATATTTGCATATATGCTTTTCAGGTGAGTTTCAGTTTTTATTAGGAAGATGCTGCTGTCCATCTTGTGGTTGTTTCGTTCTGTCGCCTCATACTAGACGAGACGATATGGCGTAGTGTATATTCTTACGCCGCCAACAAACGGTATTGAGTGATGGAATAAGTAAGACTTATAAAACTAGTGCCTAATAAAACAAGGATCACCTTAAATCTTCGTTCTTGTACAGGAACTTTTGCGTAAGGGATATTGCTGAATGTTGCATATGGTTTATTTTCATAAACTGTAAATAATTTTCTCCCGATTATTGTAATACTTTCATTTGTTTCTAATTTCACTTGTCCAGTATACACGCCTTTAACATTATATAAACTTAGAAAAGCAAGGTATAACTGCGCCCAAATTTCTGCAAAAAACTTATCTAGCCTCATTTTTTTCTTCAAGTATAATATCATATAATCGATTTTATATTTTAATTTGCGTAAACGTTTTTCAGACACGTCATCATAAACTTAACTAATACCCATGTCATGTTTCCAAAACATTTCATTGTTTTCTTAGTACAATTTTCATACGTTATGATAAGGGTATGATATGAATGTAATGTTTAAATTACTAGATAAATTTTGATTACACATTCTTATTCAGCATCCTAAATACCTAACTAAGATCGACGTCATAATATCATCACATTGCAGACCAAGCATCACAACTCCACAAAATATATACTCTTAAACTGGATACGATATTATGTTGTGAAAATGCTATGTACTCGTAACAACTATTATTACCTACGTAAAATGTTACCATAATTATTTGCTTAGAAACAAAACAGTATTACACAATCTATTTTTTAATTTATTATAGCATCGTTTAAATCGATGACTATTGTGACAATTTTACCATTTTTTTATTAAGTCACTTTCTTATTTTGTCTGTCGTTTCGGGTGGAATTTAGTAATTGATTTTAAACCAAATTCCCGATGAGCTGGAAACTTAAAATTTCGAATATAGCTCAGATTCGGACGACAATGCAAGAATCCATATCCATACTAATATTATAAATGCGAAAGTGTGTTTGTTTGTTTGTTTGTTTGTCCTTCTTTCACGTCGCAACAGAGCGTCGGCATGGCATGATTTTTTGTATGGGGATAGTTCGGTGGCTGTAGAGTGACATAGGCTACTTTTTTCCGCGGAAAAACATCTCATTCCCGTGGGAAAATCGAACATGTTGCACAAGTTGTCCTTCTTTCACGTCGCAACAGAGCGTCGGCATGGCATGATTATTTGTATGGGGATAGTTCGGTGGCTGTAGAGTGACATAGGCTACTTTTTTCAGCGGAAAACATATCATTCGCGTGGGAAAATTGAATGTGTTGCAAAATTAAATTCAGCTAGGTGGCGCCACCGTGATTCTACAAGACTGACGACGGTACGATGGACGAACACAGAAGGTCAGAATATCTGGAAAATTAAGATAAAAAATGTATGGATCTGTATTTTTCCACGCAGGACCGGGAAGAGAGCGATAAAAACATAAAATTCACCAGCTGATTTTCTACAAACGTTTTGGTGCATCGTAATTCACAGAATAGGCGGTAACCTCGCAGACGATATTAAGTAATCCGTTGATGCTCTGCCTACCCCGCAAGGGTTACAGGCATGATTATAAGTATGGATCAGAAATACTATCACCACCTGTCACGCTTTCACCCTTAACTATTACTTAACAATGGTAGAAACAGTTCTTAGTAAGCCTTATTAATAAGCCTTAGTAATATTTATTGAACGGAAATGAATACAGTTCTTATATGTGGTTATGAATGAATCGGTATTACAATAAGAAAAATTGTGCAAAATTATAAGAAAAATATTTTTTGAGACTTCTTATTAACTAACGTATACATAGTTTAAATTGATTCCGCTAGATGTCGTTACTAGGTTTTTAAAACGCGGTAACGAAATGTTTCCTGACATGTACTTAACTCCCGCCATTGAGTCGCGCGTCAACTTATAGTGCATACGGTACCTATACGCTTAAATAGTTTCTGTTTCGTAGCTTATTCGACTACCTGCTTTCGATTTCGGTTGTTTGTTATTTGCTTTGTGATTTGGTTAAGGTTGAATGGATTTATATTGGCTTTCATTTTCGGATTTGTGTATTTTCTTGGATCGGTTTTGTTGATTTGGTTGGTATTCCTTTATACATATTTAGATTCTGGATTTGATTTTGGACTTTGTTTATTTAGAATCGTGAATTGGTTTTCGTTGTTTTAGGTTGTTTAACAATATTTCAAAGGAATATTAATAGTATTGATAGTGTATACGGTACCTATACACTTACTTCTTTTTTCGTTGGTTATATTTATATTGACTACTGCTTTCGATTTCGGTTTTCTGCGATTTGTTTTGTGATTTGGTTTAAGTTGATTTGATTTTTTTTGGCTATCGTTTTCGGATTCGTGTTGTGTCTTGAATTGGTTTTGTTGTTTTGATTTTAAAAAATATTTAAAAGGAATATTTATTCCTTTTAGATAGTTTGGATTTGCTTTTAAAAAAATATTTAAAAGGAAATTTAATTCCTCTTAGGTATTTTAACGTTTTTTTTATAAATAGGTTTTTTCTTACTTCATAATGCCTCGCAAACGTAAGTCCAGCCTTTCAAGAGTATCTTCTCAAAGACAAGCGAAAAGATTAGCTCGATCGCTAGAATCTTTAGAAGATGCTGAACTGAGAAGGCAAGAACAAGCAGAGCGCCAGGTTGCTTTTAGAGCATCTGAGACACCTTCTCAACGTCAGCAAAGGCGTCTTGAACAGACAGAGCGTCAGGCTGCTTTAAGAGCTTCCGAAACACCTTCTCAAAGTCAGGAAAGGCGTCTTGAACAGGCAGAGCGTCAAGCTACTTTAAGAGCTTCTGAAACACCTTCTCAAATTCAGCGAAGGCGTCTTGAACAGGCAGAGCGTCAAGCTACTTTAAGAGCTACTGAAACACCTGTTCAAAGTCAACAAAGGCGTCTTGAACAGGCGGAGCGTCAATCTACTTTAAGATCTACTGAAACACCTGCTCAAAGTCAGCAAAGGCTATTCGAACAAGCGGAACGTCAGGCCGCCTTAAGAGCCGCGGAAACACCTGATGAAACTCAACACAGACTCATTGAGCAAGCTGAACGTCAATCTACTATAAGGGCATCTGAAACACCAGAACAAACACAGGCGCGAAGAGATGCAAATGCACAGCTCCAAGCTGAACGTCGACAAAATTTTCAAAGAAACAATTGGTCGGTTTTTAATGACGCAGCATTCAATTATGATCCGTTGATTGATTATAAAAATCACAGGTTAGTTGTTATCGGACTGATGGACAAGGCGTGGATTTTCGCCTACATTTACGGTGCAAGGGCAGATTTATCATAGAATAGGTTCACTTTATCCAGCTGAAAACGAATAGCATAAATTTTATATAATATAAAATTTATATAAATTTAATAATAGATCATTAGATTTAATTTTTATTAATACAACATGTAATGTTACGCGACCTGAATTTCCGTTAGTACTCGAGGACGCGCACCACAAATCCCTAGAAATTAGTTTGAATTTAAAATCCCCCGCCCTATTACCCTCCGCCAAAGTTAAGAAAAAAAACTTTCATAAAGCTGACTTTGGCTCGATTAAAACTGGACTTAACACTGTTAACTGGGAGGAAATTTTTATTACCATGACGGATATTGATTCAACGACGAGTTATTTTTATAAAATTTTAAACAATTTGATAGATACATACGTACCTACTCAAAATCTTTGTAGCGAAAATAAACGCCCGCCGTAGTTTACTTCTTGTCTCATAAAACTAGAAAAAGAAAAGCTTAAATATCATAAGAAATGGAAACTTAATAACAACTTACGAGACTACCAGACCTTCTCTTGTCTTCGGAAGAGGTTTAAAAGGATTGAGGCAGAATGCTATAAAAAATTCATTGAACTTTCTGAGGATAATATCAAAGCCAGTCCAAAGTTATTTTAGTCTTTCGTAAAGTCAAAAAAAGCTTCTAGTTGCATTCCTGAAAAAATGATATATAAAGGTAAAATTATTTCCACTAGCGGTGAGATATGCGAGGCTTTTAATGATTATTTTCATTCAGTTTTCATCCATTCTACCCGTCAAAGTTCTGATCATACAATTTCTTACTCAGGCAGTTCAGCCGTAGACATACACTCTATTAACATCTACCACGATAATGTTATCAAAGAACTGAAACAATTAAATATTCATAAAGGTGCAGGGTCCGACGGGATCCATCCTCTTCTCATATACGAATGTGCCAAAGAACTCGCAACACCCATTACAATCATATTTCGTTTCTCTCTCCAAACTGGGACATTTCCCAGTTTATGGAAAGAGTCTTTAGTAACCCCCATTCCAAAAAATAAGAGACGTGAATGTATAGACGAATACAGACCCATATCGAAACTTTGTATCTTTGGCAAAATTCTAGAAAAGATAGTAACCGCTCAAATGTCGTACTCGTTTCGTAATCACATTTCCCAAAAACAACACGGTTTCTTTAAGTGCCGTAGCGTTGACACCAATATGTTAACTTTCAATGACTTTCTGTTGCATGCCATGGATGATAACCTACAGGTGGATGCCGTTTACATCGACTTTTCCAAAGCTTTCGATAAAATAAATCATGATCTGCTAATAAAGAAGCTTGCGAGGGCCGGTTTGCATGGTAGCCTCCTTAGATGGATCCAATCCTACATAAGTAATGGGAGTCAAGCAGTCTTTGTAAAGGGTTATTCCTCACGATTTCTTCCAGTGCCTTCGGGTGTGCCTCAAGGGTCTCATATTGGACCTTTACTGTTTTCAGTCTACATAAATGACATTGGTAATGTCCTGAAACATAGTCACCATCTCTTGTATGCTGATGATACTAAGTTGTATCGAATCATCAGATCAATTAGTGACTGCCACATATTCCAAGAAGACTTACATCGATTACATGCATACTGTGAGTCCAACTATCTGTTCCTAAACAGCGATAAATGCTGCACAATATCGTATACTCGCAAAAAAAATCCAGTTACTTACGACTACCACATAAATCAGAAGGCCTTGAATATAGCAACCACAATCAGGGACTTAGGTATAATTATGGATTCGACCTTATCATTTATTCCACATATTGATCACATATTAGCTTCAGCTTTTAGAAATCTAGGTTTTATACTACGAATAAGTAAACCCTTTAAACGTCCCTAAACTCTAAAAATTTTATACTTCTCTTTTGTCAGATCTTTCCTTGATTTTTGCAGCACTGTTTGGAGCCCTTGTTATAAAGTTCATATTAGGAGAATAGAAAAAGTTCAAAAATTGTTTATTAAATCCCTAAATTATCGCCAAAATATTTTAAATCAGTCATACACCGATTCATTAAAAAGTACAATTTACTTTTAAAAACACAATAAAAATTCACAGATATTGATTTATTTAATACTTCAGTATTAAAGCTTAAATCCGCTCTCTTTCAATGTTTGGCTTGTGAATAACCTAGTTACCCATCACTGAAAATGATGCAGCACTCAATTCGCTAATTGAATCTGAATTGAATCTGTCAGTTATTATAACAATAATCAGATTTTTAACATAGGTTTTTCTTCTCTCTTTTCCTCAATTGCACACCAAATGTTAACTAGTTGCCTTATCTTAGAACTTAGTGTGTTAATAAATAAATAAATTTATAATGTCCTTTAGTCCTAAAAGTAGCTCAATAAGTTTAAAATATTGTAAAAGTTTAGTTAAAGGCACTATAGGTCTTTAGTTATATTAATGTTTATTCATGTTACTATCTTTATACATGACTGTTTGTTGCCTTAAATAAATAAAATAAAAAAAAATTATATTTTATGGGTGACGAAAAAATTGAGGTAGACCGTCGCTGCCAATTTATCCAGGAAGTTGAGAGAGACACAGTGTTCAAAATTCAAAGATACTTGCATGAACGTAACATTTTAATCAAAACATTTAAAACTGCTTTAGAAAACCTACCTGAAGAGGATTATAAAGTCGTCATTCACGCAGATCGGACCCCTCGAGGTGAGCATGAAAGGCGCTACAATGCACCTTTGATAAACGAAATAGCAGCCGTAATTAGTGGTGATCAATTTTCTTCACGAGACATTGTCTTGCGAGCACGTGATGATACGTTGCAACGGGTAGCCGATACACACAAGTTTTATGACGCTCTGCAATACCCATTGATTTATTGCAAAGGACAAGAGGGTTATCATTTTCAAATTCCACTCATTAACCCGGTCACAAAGGAGCCTACTCCGAACAAAAAAGTCCGAACAAGCCGGTTTCCGAAAAGGCTTTAGCACCATAGACCACATACATACCCTTCGGCAAATTGTACAGAAGTCCGAGGAGTACAATTTGCCACTATGTCTGGCGTATGTGGACTATGAGAAAGCCTTTGATTCCGTCGAAATTTGGGCGGTGCTGCAGTCCCTTCAGCGGTGCCAAGTTGACTGTCGGTATATCGAAGTGCTGAAGTGCTTGTACAGTAGTGCTACGATGGCTATCCGAGTACAGAACCAGAGTACGAAACCTATCCAACTGCAGTGAGGTGTAAGACAGGGTGACGTTATATCTCCGAAACTCTTCACCGCTGCATTGGAAGACGTTTTCAAGCTTCTGGACTGGAAAGGATACGGTATTAACATCAATGGCGAGTACATCACTCGCCTTCGATTTGCCGACGATATAGTCCTTATGGCAGAATCGCTGGAGGACCTAAGCACTATGATCAATGACCTCAATAGTGCCTTCCAACGGATAGGTCTTAAGATGAACATGGACAAAACAAAGATCATGTTTAATGTCCATGTCACACCTATGCCGGTAGTTGTTGGGAGCACTAAGCTCGAAGTTGTTGACGAGTATGTTTACCTGGGACAAATAGTCCGACTAGGTAAGTCCAACTTCGACCGAGAGGTCAATCGACGGATTCAACTCGGCTGGGCAGCGTTCGGGAAATTACGGCACATCTTCTCGTCAGGTATACCTCAAAACTTGAAAACGAGGCTGTACAACCAGTGCGTGTTGCCAGTGATGACCTACGGAACTGAGACGTGGTCCTTCACTGCTGGCCGGATGAGGAAGCTCAAGGTCGCTCAGCAAGCTATGGAGAGGGCTATGCTCGGAGTCTCACTGCGTGATAAGCTTAGAAATGAGGATATCCGCAGTAGAACCAGAGTGACTGACATAGCCCAACGGATTAGTAAGCTGAAGTGGCAATGGGCCGGCCATATAACTCGAAGAACCGACAACCGATGGGGAAAAAAGGTTCTCGAGTGGCGGCCTCGTACCGGCGGACGAAGTGTAGGGCGTCCCCCCACTAGATGGAGTGACGACCTGGTAAGACATGCAGGAAGTCGATGGATGCAGGTGGCTCAGGACCGTGCTTTGTGGCATTCTTTGGGGGAGGCCTATGTTCAGAAGTGGACTTGTGAAGGGCTGTAATGATGAGGTCACCCTAACTACTTCCGTTACTGAGAATCGATAAGCAATTACCTGGTCATCATCAGACCTTGTAGCACGCGTACTCATATAGATAACTGATGAAAACTAGACAATCTTTATTATTTTCATTATAAGATCTTAGTTATAGCAATAAGTAGGCAAGGTGCATTATTAAGGTATTTCAAAATAGGAATTATTGTAATTAGGAATTAGGAAGTCGATGGACGCATGCGGCTCAGGACCATGCCCCGTGGCATTCCCTGGGGGAGGTCCATGTTCAGCAGTGGACTTGTGATGGTGATCATCATGATTTTGTAAATCAAAATGATTTACTCATTTTGCACCTCATTTAGAATCTTAATAGCTTTAGTTTTAAAGACTGGTTTACTAAAAACAAAGAGGTCTATATCACTAAAGATATCATTGTACGTCCTGAGCAATCGGATTATGGGCGCATTACGTGCATAATTGGTGACAGCAAACGGCACATGCAATAAAGGGAGCGGCCGATGGCGGACACGACGCGACGGTACGTTGTATGTTATGCTCGCCACCAACTCAGGGCAGTCTACGTGTCCACGGACAATATCATACAAAAAACATACGTCCATTAATTTACGCCTGTTTTCGAGTGTCAATAAATTATAAGATTGACAAGTATTTTCATAGGTTACCAATGGTGATTTGAGAAAACGATAATTCAGATGATTGATGAATTTTTCTTGTATGCGTTCTATACGATCTTTATAGGTAGCGTATTGAGGTGACCAAATTGGACTGGCATATTGTAATATACTACGAACATAAGCATTATACATAATTTTAAGGGTATTAATATTTTTAAAAGGCTTGCAAGTTCTCATTACAAATCCAAGATTTTTAAAAGCCTTGTTAACAATTTTGTCAACATGCTCTGATAAAAGCATTTTACTATCTAAGTGAACTCCTAAATCTCTAACAGTGGATGTTCTTTGAATTGGAATACGGTTAAAATTGTAGGAGAATGAAATAGGATTCTTTTTACGTGTAAAGCTAATACATTCGAATTTATCAATATTAATTGTTATTTTGTTAGCAGAATAATAAGCTAACAAAGAGTTTAAATCAGTTTGCATTTGTTGACAGTCCTGTTCAGTACGGATGTTGTAAAAAATTTTTTTGTCATCGGCGTACATTAAATGTTGTGAAAACTTAAAGCAAGTAGTAATATCATGGATATAGGCATTATACAGTAAAGGTCCTAGATGTGATCCTTGAGGAATGCCTGTTGGTATTTCGATAAAGTCCGATCTATAGCCACCTATTACAACAGCCTGAGACCTGTTACTCAAATAGGATTTAATCCACCTGAGTAAATCCCCATGTATACCTAACAGTTGTAGTTTATTCAATAATATGACGTGGTCTACACAGACTTCGAAAGCTTTTTCGAAGTCTGTGTAGACCACGTCTACTTGACCGCCTCCATCCATATTAGATAAAACATAGTTAGAAAAGCACGCCAGATTAGTAATAGTAGAACGACACCTTAGAAATCCATGTTGAGTGGTTGGCAGTCCCTTACATATTACGGGATATATAAAATCATAAACGGTTTTCTCAAAAACTTTGCTAATAATATTTAAAATTGAAATGCCCCTATAATTTTCAATTTTAGTTTTAGTTCCCTTTTTATGTACAGGAACAATGTGTGCTCTTTTCCAGATATCCGGAAATACACCTTCGCTAAGAGACATATTAAAAATGATGGCGATAGGAAGACACAAAGTTTTAGCACAGTTACGCCAAAATAAAGGGGGAATGCTATCGCATCCTGCTCCTTTAGAAATATCAAGGAGTCTAAGCCTTTTCTCAATAGTGGATGTAGGGATAAACAGTTTAGATATATTATCGCATGTAGAAGTGGCATTGCCTTCCCCTAATATTTTATCAGAAGGGTCACCGAAAACGTTTTTGAAAAAAGTATTAAAAGTATCACATATATCTTTACCACCCGTTACTTTATTGCCGAGATATGTTAATTGATTTGGATAATTCGATCCACCACGCAAAGACTTAACGTATGACCAGAATATCCTCGGTTTGTATTTAATGGCTTCCTCGGTACGTTGAGTATAGATAGCAAAGCAAGCATCCTGAACCCGATTTTGTCGTTTACGTAATAATGAAAACTCGTCGTAATCTAACAAATTGCCAAAACGTTTCCATTTTTTGTGTGCTTTTGATTTTTCTTTAATTATTTTTATTAAAGCGGGACTGTACCAGATAGGGTATTTATATTTATTATGATATGACTTAAGTGGTACGTGTTGGCATATAGCATCATTTATTACATTATAAAAGCTATCACAAGCCTCTTGGACCGTGCGAGATCGTAATTGTGTTCGCCAATCGATGCTATTTAGAGTTTCATTTAGTTTCTCGTAATTGGCTTTATTAAAATCATATTTAGATTTAGATGTTTCAGTAAACGGTGTGATTGAGACGTCTAAAATTTCCAGTACTATCGGAGGATGGGCGCGGTCAACCTTTATAAGGGGCGAGTTGCAAATTGCGACTTCAAGTGGAAGATTTGAAAATGCCAAATCTAAAATATTACCGGCATAATTTTTAAAACTATTATATTGCTTGAGACCGAGAAAGCTCAGTTCATCTGTTAACTTTACACCAGCGCTTTTAATTTCAGCATTGCCTTTATTTAAATGTGTTGGGCCCTGAGTACTCCATGAGATGCATGGAAGATTAAAATCACCGATAACTAAAATATTTTTTCCAGTACTATTTGAGATTACGACAGATTTTAGTTTTTGCAGTAAGTAATCTATTTCAACTGGGATATGTGATGCATTAGGAGGGATATAAATCGCAATAATGTACAAATCCGCAGTAGCAGAAATTGCATGTGCCGGGACTAATAGCATTAACATATCAGACGGTGAGCAGTTATTCAGACAATCAGTGACTACGGGAGTCGCACATAACTCATTACGCACTAAGATCATGACCCCGCCTCCCGTCTCTTTATCGCATGATAATAAGTCTCGGTCACACCGAAAGACTTCATACCGATCGTCACATAATTCTCTGTCGAAAATCCCGTTATGCAACCATGTTTCAGTTATTACAATAATATCATAATCATTTCTTAAAATCTGTTGTCTTAATTGCAAACATTTAGTTCTCAGCCCCCGTGTATTTTGATAATATATTTTTATATATTTACTTTTATTTAACGAAACGAAGATAGAATGCTACCAATTGTTTACAACTTATAGTATAAAAATTATTATATAACTGAAAAATATTACTAATAAATATAATTGTTTTGTAAAATGAAGGGGCTGAAATACAAAACATAAATTACAATATTGTGTACAAGAGTGATGTTGATTATGTTGACATGGTTTGGTTGACAGAAAAAGCGATGCATAGTTTTCGTGTTTGGTGCATTTGATATAAGTATCGAACAAGTATAACGCATTATGTGTTCATCTTTTGTAAACCATATATATAAATATGTGTTAATGTTAAAGTTTCCTACTAATGTTAATAGAATGCATAAAATGTAAATAGGTCCATATTGAAAGTTTAAAGAATGCATGCTTATTAACTATTTGAAGGTATTGTAAGAATTTATTTCTACGCTCCGGCACTAATGTTCTTTTAGCAGAGATAAATATGACTACAATGAAGTTAAAATGCGTTATAAGCCGATCACTATATACAGGTGCGATAAATGATTTTAGTGATAACGTTAATTTATATAATATGATGTTAAATATTAATATATAAAAAACAGTAATTTTTAAGCGGCTTAATGGTAGTTTATGATTGTTTTGTTTGAAATATGCAAAGTAAGTTATATTTTTAGGAATGAGATAATTTTTGTTATCAGTGCTGTTATGACAAATAGATAATAATTTATTAGCTGCATCATTAACATTCTGCAAATTTTTTGTAATTATAAATTTTGTACATAAAATGTGACCATGCACAATTCTATGCACATTAATTAAGCGTACAAATAACATAGTAAGTAACGTGTTTTCTAGTATAGAGTACCTATTCCGAACAGAACTAGCAGATAAAGGTTTTTTTACAAACATTAAATATTGAGAATTTAAACTAAATATAGCTATTGAGACACGTTTTAGACAATTAAAGTTATAAATACAGTACACATTATATGGTAGGGAAATATATAAGTTCAACAACGAGAAAAGATTATTAAAGAGAATACTTATTTGGAAACACTTAATTTCTTGAGGTCCTCTTCGCTTATGATCTGTAAAGCGGGAGAGTTGTCGTTTTTTCGCACGAATATTAACCCATTTTTTACCCAGACGAACTGATGCTGTTTTGTTTTGGCCAATTCCTTACATTTTTTCAAAAGTTGTTTATTAAAGGGGGTTAAATGTTCGTTAATATATATGGGTCTGCTTTCTCCTGTTACATCGATATCCCTTGTGGTAATTCTGGCTTTGCGGCCACGTGAAATTATGTTGTCCTTCAAGAGCCTTGTTCGCATTTTAGCTATTATGACTCTGGGACGACCTTGTAATTTTATTTTTGGAGAAACTCTGTTCGCTTGTAAAATATCGTTTGGTGGAATATCGACACCAATATGTTTTCCAATGTTCAAAATAAGGTCTTGAAGATTTTCGCTTTTGCTTTCCGGCACACCGACAATTTCAATATTTAACAATCTCTCTCTCTGTTCATTTGAGTTCAGTTGTGATTGTAAATGGATATTTTGCAGTTTTATTTTAACAATTTCCGTCTCTATCTCATGTGTTTTCTTAATATCGACAGCTAAAGTTTCAATTTTATTTGCTTGCTCGTCTTGTTGATCAGCATTGAATTGTACTGACTGCAGGAGACTATTAATTTCTTTTTGTGTTGCCACTTGCTGAGTTTTTAATCTTACTATGTCAGTCTTAATATCTGTGTATTCCTTACGCATATTATTGGTCTCTGCCTTCATCTCAACTACACTCTCGTTCAGTTTTGCAAGGTCGTTCTTAATCAAATTATTTAAAGTGTCATTAATTTGAAGTAAATTATTATTAAAATCTGTCTTCCAATCATCCATCTTTTTCAATATATTGTCAGTGAATAATTTGAATGAATCTGAAATATCGTGATCATACTTGTGTTTTCGAGCGGCAATATTGGATAGATCCGGATCGGAATCAAAACGTTTATTTGTTGGAGAGCGCTGCATTATCAAAAAATATCACTTCTTTACGTTTATTAATCTATGTATGTGCGAATAGCTTGAAATATATACCGATCTTTGTGGCGCAGAGGTGGGGATCACATTACATTAAAGACAAAAAAAAAAACACGGGAAATAGAACATATAAAATAAACTTTCCTTTCTTTGAACTATTATGTGTGTGTGTGTGTGTTTGTGTGTACGTGTGTGTGTCTGTGTATATCCTTATTAGTTTTTGACAAAAAAGTCCCGTAAATGTAAAAACTTAACATAGGGATGTTTCAAATTCTCTGCAGCGAGTTGTCTTTTTAACAGAGCTAATTTATATTTGGCTTTGAAGCAATCTATTGACATTTTCTTTCTCGTGGGTGGGGGGAGGTCATTCCAAATTCTCGCTGCAGTGAATTTGAAACAACTCCTATATCTTGCTGTTTTGTGTGCGGGTGTGTAAAGGAGCGTTTGTGTGTGAGAACGAATACTTCGACAGGAAATATCTTTGATCCAGGTGAGTTTTTCGAAAAGGTATTCTGGTTTTTGTTCCAAATTACCTTTTGGACTATCGAAGCATAGTGTAATTCTCTCTGGCGCCCATATTGAGTATGCCTTTTTATTTAAGTATGGGGTTATAAATTGTCTTCTTGGTACATTGCAACAGTATCGAACACATGCATTTTGTACTCTCTGTATTGCTCTTTCGGTATTAGCTGACAATTTAGGGCCAAAGACTGAGCTGCAGTAGCTCAATTGTGATAACACCAATGAGTCACACAAGAGAAAGCGTAGGTCCTCTTTAATATACGGTCTTATTTTGTATAAAGTTTTAAGTTTAAAGTACGAACTTCTTATCTTGTTATTGATGTGTTCTACAAATTTTTGCTCTCCGTCTAGTATAAGCCCTAAATTACGAGCGGATCTTACTTGTGTCAAAGTTTCATCTTCTATTTTAATCGTATCCTCGCTGTCTAAAATAGTTTTTATTTGGTTTTTTGTGCCCAAAACTAGTACTTGTGATTTAGTTGCGTTTAATACTAGAGAATTTTTTTGGGACCAGGTTTGGATATTATGGAGATCCTCATTTATTCTGTTTATTGCCTCTTTAACATCCCTGGGGTCAAAAGAATAATACAGCTGGGTGTCGTCTGCGTATAAATGGTATTTACAGTGTTTTATTTGCTTAGGCAGGTCTGCTGTGTACAGAGAGAACAAAATAGGACTGAGTAAGGAGCCTTGGGGTACTCCTCTTACAATTTTCCGTAGAGAGGAGAATTTCTTGCCACCATTGCATCCATCTGTTACCACAATTTGTTCTCTGTTGGATAGGAATGACTGAAACCATCTACATGTGTCTTTAGAAAAGCCATAGTGCTCTAATTTTAGCCGCCAAGGCCGTCTACACTACGTCAGAAGGGGTCGTGACGGAAAATCTTATACTTTTTCTCGCCTAGCCCCCAACCGCCAAATTGGTACCGTCCGATAAGTAAATTCTTTCCAATAAAAAAACTGCGATTGCCAACCCGCCTGCCAATTGCGGCAACTATGGAAATATATCTATGAAACAATCAATGAGGGAGGCATAAATTTATATATACCTTGTTATATATAAAGGGGGCTCCGCTACTAGAAATGTGTTTTGACCTACATATTATTAAATCTTGTACAATGGTACGGAACCCTTCATGCGCGACTCGCACTTTGCCGGTTTTTTGAAAATTTAATGATAGTGAAGTGAAAAAGCGGGTCAAGGTCGGAACAAATAACTTTCGGGGTTATCGGGTTCACCGATAAAAAAGTTGAAATCTAAACTGGTGCCAAGCTCAATAGCAAAGTACCCTCCCAGAGGTCCTATAATAAAGTAAGCTCATTCAAGTTATAAAGCAAAACCAAAACTATTAATACAAAAAGCTGAACGTACAACGTCGTCAATTGGCTTCTTGAGGCAGGCAGATTTTTAGCGAAGACATTGGAAACCAGGTTCTGCTCAAATTGCTTCTTCAATACAAGCTGTATTGGAGCCGCGAAAGTCTCGCCGCATACATTTAGCGATCCTCTTCCTTCATATTCATTAAGTCAGCCAGTTGTTGCCCCCTTGGATTCCGTTCTGCAATCCTAAAGTTTTCTATTCTCAGCTAATAATCTTTGCTTGTGCCCAGTTTAGCGTTGAAGTCTCCCATCAATTCCGTATACATAGCCCCTACATCCTCATCGGGGTTGGCTAAGTGTGACCTATTCACAGCTTTATTAACGAGAGACTTGTTGACCATAAATCTCACACACCATTTAATCACACCTCCTTGGGACAGGTGGTCACCCTCCCGGTGATAGGGCAAGTAACCGGATTAGAGAAATACTGTGTCCTACCCCTGTCTTCAGACTTCAGATAATCATATAAAATACCAGTGTATTTTAGTATTATTATTAGCTATCATATACGGATTCCCATCTCTATATCTATATATATAAAAGGCAAACCTGACTGACTCATCTATCAACGCACAGCCAAACTACTGAACGGATTTAGCTGAAATTTGGCATACAGACAGTTGTAATTACATAGGCATCCGATAAGAAAGGATTTTTGAAAGTTCGGTCCCTAAGGGGGTGAAAAAGGGGTTAAAATTTGTATGGAAGTCCGTCATTTTTAGAGCTAGAAGCATGAAACTTTGTTTTCAGGTTAACGATTAGAAATAAACAATTACGTGTCCTAGGGTTTTTGAAAATTCAACCCCTAAGGGGCTGAAAAAGGGGTTGAAAGTTTGTATGGGGAAACAACATTAGTTAAACTATTTTATTCGAAACTTCACAGGAGTACTCCTATCAATAAATGAATAAACAAGTGTTTCAGGCTCTTTCAGAATTCAACCCCTAAAAGGTGGAAAGGGGGTGACAAATTCTGAAAATCAATATGGCTGTCGTTTTTATGGTTTATCGGGTCGCTGATTACGAAAATAACAACTATTTCAAAATCCAACGTAGCAGACGGGAAATACCTACCATCATCCCCTGTAGGGGTGCGATGTGGTTAAAATGTTAATATGGGTGTCGTTTTATGGTTTTTTGGGACCTTAATTACGAAAATGGCATCGATTATGATTTAAAACCAACATGGATGGAAAATTTATTACAATAAACAATTAAAGCCAAATTAAATCAAACAATTGCAGAATATGCTCCATCAAGTGAAACCGTATATAAAAGATCTGAAAAGTGCCATTGATAAAGCCCCTCCTTCAGAGTCATACAAAGTTTTCACACATGCTGATAAAAAGCCACCAGAAGAACATAGAGGTAGGTACAATGCACCAACTACAAATGAAGTGGCTTTAGTGTTAGTGAATCAACAATTTCATCGAAGGGACATCATCTTCGAGAGCCGAAGTAATTCATTTCAGCGTATTATTGAGAAACATCGAGCATATGATGCGCTACAGTATCCATTGATGTTTTGCTGGGGGGATGATGGGTATTCAATCAACATACCACAACGCGATTCCACAACTAAGTTGCCGCTTAATAAAACTGTCTCTTCTGCAAGTTTCAATTCGTATAGAATAATGATTAAAGAAGGAGAAGATAAACTATTTAGTCAACTATCGTGCCCTTTTAAGTCAGTATTTGGTGGATGAATACGCTAAAATAGAAACAGAGTGCGTGCTGATAGTTACATGCATTTAAAAGATGCTATTGGACGACAAGACGCAGAAACCAACCAACTAGGACAAAATGTTGTACTTCCATCATCTTTTACGGGGGGACCTAGATATATGCACGAAATAACACAGGACGTTATGACCTATGTTAGGAATTACGGCCGGCCTGATCTTTTTATCACTTTCACATGCAATCTTCGCTGGGACGAGATAAAAGAGCAATTGCTTCAAGGACAACAATCTCATTATAGACACGATGTAATTTCGAGGGTGTTTCGACTAAAGGTGAAAAAGATCATGAACTTATTGACAAAGGGCAAAATATTTGGTGAAGTGCGATGCTATATGTACTCAACGGAATGGCAAAGGAGAGGTTTTCCACATATTCATATTCTTTTATAGCTTCACAAACGTTTTACTCTGGATCAAATCGACAATATAATTTGTGCTGAAATACCGGATTCCAAGCGTGACCCAGAGCTTCACGAAATCGTTAAATGTAATATGATACATGGTCCATGTGGAACTTTAAATCGAAAGTCACCATGCATGAAAGATAACATGTGCGTAAGCGAGTTTTCCCTTATAAGAGCCCGGGGGTATGGGCTCTCATAAGGGAAACTCAAACTGAAGAAGACGGTTATCCGCAGTACAAGAGACGTTTACTAGATGACGGTGGGTTCTCTGTTGATATCAAAGGCACAACCTTAGATAATCGTTGGGTAGTCCCTTATAATCCAGTATTATTAAATCATTTAACGCTCACTTAAATGAGGAATATTGTCATTCGGTGAAATCAATAAAATACGTCTGTAAATACGTAAATAAAGGTTCAGACCAGGCATCGTTTGCTTTAGAGAATGAGAAGGATGAAGTTAAAACCTACACAAGTGGAAGATATATACGTTCATCAGAGGTAGTATAGCGAATCCTTGAATTTCCTATTCATGAGCGTTTCCCTCCCGTAGTCTACCTCGCTGTTCATTTGGAAAATGGGCAAAGGGTTTATTTTAATGGGCAAAATCTGATTGAAAGAGTGAATAGTCCTCCAATAACCACACTCCTATCCTTTTTCGATTGGTGTAAAGTGGATAACTTTGCAAAAACATTGCTCTACCTAGAAGTACCTGCATACTACGTTTGGGATAAAAGAAAGTTCCAAAGGAGAAAGAGAGGAGCAAACGTTGAAGGCTGGCCAGGAGTCAAAAAAGAGCACGTTCTGGGCAGGGTTTATACTGTGCATCCGAACAATACAGAATGCTATCACCTTCGCATGCTTCTTCATGAGATCCGGGGCCCAATTTCCTTTGAAGCATTAAAAACTGTAGATGGTCATGTGTATTCCACGTTCCAATCAGCGTGCAAAGCTCGACGTGCTTGAAGATGATCAGCATTTGTTCGCAACAATGGAAGAGGCAGCACTTTGCCAATCACCGCAAATGATTCGGGATCTTTTTACGATTATTTTAGTGTTCTGCCAAGTATCAGACCCTTTAAGCCTTTGGGAGAAATTCAAAGAATACCTATCTGAAGATTTTGAAAGGCAATTACAAAGACAGGGAGATGTGGATGTAGAGCACATAACAGATGTGGTATTTAACAAATGCCTTTCGGTAATAGAAGATGCCGTATTAGCGTTAGGTTGACGGTTACTAAAAGAGTATGGGTTACCTCAGCCAAGCAAAGAACAACAATTTGAAAATAGAGAGTTTCTTAAAGAGACAAATTACGACTTAGCATTGTTAGAAAACACAGTTAAAAATAATGAAGGATCACTGAATGACGAACAAAAAGCAGTTTACAATCAAATTAACACAAAAATTGAATCAAATGAGGGTGGAATATTATTTTTAGATGCTCCCGGTAGAACAGGCAATACATTCCTCATAAATTTGTTATTATTAAAAGTTAGAAGTACTCGCGGAATTGAAACTTAGGAGAAAAAGAGTCTGCTGGTGGATTTGCGAATCTCGAAATCCATCTCGAAGTCGCGAAGACTGTGGCACTGTGACTTAGAGATTTATTTCGTGGTAAGGACTTGATATAATTATTTAATATAATTATTTTTTATTTATTGTGTTTAAACTCGAGACTTTTTGTACGGTTGCACTTAGTTGTATACGGCGAAATCTAGTTTTACATTTTTTAAAAAACAGTGATTCATAAAATAAAATTATTCGTCCAGTTAATCTATTGTTCGGCCATAAATGTAGAAAAATAACAACGATGTAGGAGGAATTATTTATTTTACATAATTTTAACACCTTACAAAGATAAAATACACCAATAAATATTACGGTTTTAATTATGCTATCTATAATCTATCTGCATCAGTCTTCTTCGTATCTTGGGTGCCAATTAGCAATGAAAAAGTCATTTTTACAAGTTCATTCGCTGGGGCTTCCACTAGCAACCACAACGGTGTTGCAAGCAGGAAGGCCACCATCACCAGAGATATGCCAGTATAAACCTGATAAGCAAAAAGTAACAAACATTAAATAACAAAATCCTCATCAGCCTATACACAATACACAGTCTGTGTGTTTGGGAGGCGGATTCGGGAACGCAGTACCAGGCAGGCAGTCTCGCACTTTTCACACTGTCTCTCTGTGTGTTTCGTACTCCAGGAGTTGTGGGGCCGAAGGAGACTGGGGGACTGCGGCATGTTTTTTGAGTCGTTACTCATAGGCGTTTGTCATAGTTGCAACACTCGATTGGTAAACACAGTTATTTTATTATTAATGTGTCCTGTCTGTCGCCTTTAACATCGGTGCCTCAGGACCACATTTTGTAACATTCCTTTGGAGAGAGGCCTATGTTCAGCAATGGACATAGGCCTCTGGGGTGCTATGTAATGATGGGGTGTTATGATGATGATGATGTCCAGCAGATTATGAGCACCAGAGCTAAAATACCAAAAAATATATTTACTAGTTAGGTAATTAAATTACACAAGTTGACTATAGTAATACTTCATCCCTATTCATGGATGTTAACTTTTAAAATATTACTAAAAAATAAAGACTGTAAATTACAAGAGTTGGTGATTACCTTATTAGTTAAAAGTTGTCTACTGCAAAATTTATAATGCTCTTGCTTTAAACTCGGAGCTATTGAATTTTTAGCAAAAAAAAAAATTATTACAGGACAACAAAGTAGAATCTCGTATGAAGCTAAGACGAAACAACTTGGAAAATATTAATTATTAGCTAATACCCGCGATTTCGTTCGCGTTGCTTGATATATTAACAAAGTTTTCGATATATATATATATAAATACGACTGTAAGAAAACGAATTATATGCTTGCCCTACTTCTCCGCGGCAAGAAAACACACATCACTGAACACGTAGTGCTTATAAAACTCATTGTTTCATAAAACTTTAATAACTTTATATTAAATGAAGATATCGCAATATTTTTTTAGATAAGGGCTAGGTACGGAATAAAACTTAGAAAAACTAATTGAAATCTATCCAGTAGTTTTTCCGTGATGTGTGCCCAACTACAAACCTCTATCATTTGATTTATATAGATATTCGTTGACACCTCCTCTGGGTTGGTTGTATACTATGTAGTCATGAATGAACGGACCAAATCACATGAATTTTAACCCTCCGGGGGAAAACTAAGAATTTTACTGGTATCCCAACCTATATCAGATCAGTTCCCACTGGCAACCCTATACGCCCCGTGTCACTGTGAATTAATCGTGCCGAATCAGTGAGTCGCCTTTTCAAATTAAAAAGTTTAAAATTGTTTTTTGTGTGTAATTTCTGGATTTAAATTATAAGCAAAATGAGAAAACTTATCGAAACATTCATAAACGTTTTGGACGATTCCAATGTAATTTTTACATTTGAATAACTTGTAGGGTAGATTAATAAAAACGCGAAATGTAAAATCTATGTATGAGACAGAACAAGCGTCTGTACATACTTTTTCAATCAACTTAATATGTATATTCATTTTAAATTGGTTTATTTATTAAAAATCTTAAACTTACAGTCAATGATATTATATACAAATAGTATATAATATGATTGCTTACAGCGCAATAAAAACTCAATATAAAATCTATGTATGAGACAGAACGAGAGTCTGTACATTACATATTTGCCTTACGGTGCCACGAGGGGCTACAAGAGGCATTGAATTTTATTTTATATGAATATTCATACGTTAATATTAACTACCAAAATGTATAATATAATATCATTGCTTACAGCGTAATAAAACCTAAATATAAAATCTATATATGAGACAGAACGAGCCGTCTGTACATTACATATCAACCTTGCGGTGCCACGAGGGGGTACACGAGGCATTAAATTTTATTTTTTATGAATAGACATATGTTCATATTTACTAACAAAATATATACAAGGGTTATTCTACTTGCAGACCGACCGGGGGAGAGGGTGGGTGTACACGAGGCTATTTTACAACTGATCTACAATTTCAAATTTCAACATAGTAAGTATAGGTCTTATCAAGAAGACTGATAAAGAAAAGAATGATTCTTTAGAATGTTATGTGGCTTACACAATTTAGAGGTTCCCCCAATAAGAAGATCATTCCTTCTATCAGAGTTGACCAATAATTATAAAGAGAGCTCTTAAGGAATCCCAAGTGACTTCTTATTTGGTATAGAATTTCGTCCTAAAAAGATCAAGGGATCTTGATAAATGTGAAACAAACAAACGGAAAGCTTTAAATTATTGGCACCTGTCTCCATCACTAGGCATCCAAAAGCCTCCAATACTTGATCTATACCAGCAGAGGAGATAATATTATCAAGTAGTTTGTGGCAGGCGCCGAGCCCAGCCATCGAGGAGGAAAGAATAAAGAAAAACACAGCTATAGAGGTAAGCTGATTCACCTGTCCTTCTTTATTCCAAATGGTCTCAAACATTATTTACAAAAAAAACAAACTGAAAACTGTATCATAGTGGGTCGAGACCAGTTCATTAGAGTGTGAGTCAAACATGTCCTCCCACATAATATATTGAGTTTAATAACAGAAAAGTTTATTATAAAATATTGTATTTAATACAACTGTAAAATTAATTTAAACAAGACCAGTCTTAATTTTATTTACTTATTGGTATTTTTGATAAAGAGTTTCAGAAACTAAAAAAGTGCATATTTTCAGAATTGCTGTTAATTGGGTTTAATTTTAAATAAAAAAAAATTCAATACCTTAAAATAAATTTAAATTACTTGGTCTTAAGGACGTATATACCAAGCGCTGATTAACTCAAAACAGTACTTTTCAAACCTGTTAATATCCATCAATCGCTTATCTTACACAAATGTTTATTACTCATAACTTTAGTAAATTTTATGGTCTAAATAGTTATAAGAGATTTTTTTTTATATTAATACAGTATTTATGAATGATATCAAGAAAACTAAACAGAGGTTTTCTTAATTTCCTTTAGCG